>CM062816.1:1705667709-1706103918 GCA_031772625.1 Pinus tabuliformis | reverse complement strand
AACAAATATACACAAATATTTTCCCTAGATCCCAAAACTCGGACTACTAGCTTGATTTTTCATTATGTTCCTTCAATGTTACAATACATATATATACATGCCAAAGCATCCAATACCATGGACCGAAAACCATCGCGCACAAAACATGTGCATTAAACCATGCACAAAACCATAGGTAGGTCTACCCACCTAATATAGGGTCCAAAAAAATTTTCATCAGGGCGCTACCCCAGACCCCCGTAAAGGGGGGCTAACTGCCCCCTGTGACCCTTGTGACCCACCCACTACGCAATCGACGCAACAAAGGAGGCGCTATGCTCCCCGTGAAACCCCCTAGTTAACTAGGGAGGCTGGTCATGGAAAGAATAAAACACAACCCAACATGAATGGTCTTATGTAACTTGGCTTCAATCTTGGAACCAATTTGTATAAAATGCTCCGAGGAGAAAATAACACATATTTCATTAAAATTGGAAAATAATTATTACAAGGACATCAATAACATTGATCTTTTTGGTTATTTGAAATTCTAGATCCACTGTTTAATTCCAGTTTTAATGAAATACATGTTAAATAGAAGAAGCTCTAACTTATTTCTAATACTAGGGAACAACACACAAAAGAATTTGGTGTAGATGGTTATTTTGGGCTCTTTTAGAATCTACCTTGATTTGGGGGAGAATCCATATCTGGCTCTCCATTCCTATAAATATTTGGTCTCCTTGGGTCATTCTAGTCGAAGGAAATATTAAGACTTTAGTTCCAATGTTTCTGGATCAAACATAGGAACAATTGTATGTTGGCCATCAACATCATTTTTGTGGACAAGGGAGCTATTTTATATGGGAAATTAAAGCTACCCAAATATAGCTTGTACTTAGGAGAACAAGCTCCTTTGAAGATCAATTAGCATAACTATGAACAATAAGAGAAAAACCTAGAATGAATCTGCTCACTATGTAGTTAATGAATTATGGGTTTGGAGAAAACCTATTGTATGCCTGGATATTGGTTAGTTCTTCTGATATGACAAGACTATTCATCTTCAATAAGGATGCCTTCAAAATGGAATGGACCTTTCTGCCTTTGTCTCATATGGTTCACAAAATGGATTGATATTATAATCAACCTTCTTTTCTTCCTCATCAGAGTTCATGTCATATGTAGGATGACTTTCAAAGAAAAAAATATAGGATCTTGCACTATTCTGTCCAAACTTAGTAGGTAATGCTGATTGGAGATGTACGTCATTATGGGTGCCAAAGTTTCTACCATATTCAAAATCACAGATAGGAGTGTTGGTCTCTTGAACCTTAGGGGACCTTCAGTATTTCCCTTCATTAATGTGTATCTTATTACTCTCATTCTTAGGGAAAATAGAGCTATAGTCTGGTCCATTATCGCCATCTGCACTCAGGTTTTTGTCATATGTTGGTTCAATTTCAATTGTCAATTTTGCAAAATCTTTCCATCTTTTAGTAACAATTCGATCTATTGTCAACTGATTAGCACAAGCTAATGTGCATATTTTACCATCCAAGCTAATGTGAGTTGTGATGATTTTGGGTTGGTACTTAAGTTCCTTTTCCAATTGAAGCAAGAAAAGGTTAATTTGGTTTCCATTATCAATGACCATATATGCTAGTTTGTGCTTGATTTGACAGTTCTATGTAAAAAGAGATTTCTTGTTTCTTGAAAGGCTATGTTTGGGCATTAGCATCAAGTTTGGATCAATATAGCTGGGATTATTGGCATCAAAATCTAAGTCTTTAACCTCTCAATAATGCTTATAACGGAAGTGTTTTTCCTTTTGGAGCTCTTTGGCCTAAATGTTTGACATTCCTCATTGGAATGGGCAAGCTTCATATGATAGGTGCTATATTTCTTCTTACCACAATGGATAGAGGATATGGAATTGACTTCTCCTTTGTTCTATCGAATATTGTTGGGTTGAGTATTTAGTAGAAAGAAAATGAGGATGAAATTCCCTTCATCTAAAATAATTGAATGGTCTTATGTAACTTGGCTTCAATATTGGAGCCAATTTGCATAAAATGCTTCGAGGAGGAAATAGAATAATAAATCTAACTTATTTCTAATACTAGGGAACAACCCACAAAATAATTTGGTGTAGACTATAGAGGGTATATTTTGGCCCCTTTGAGACTTACCTTGAGTTGGGACATAGATCCATATCTAGATCTCCATTCCTATAAAGATCTAGTCTCCTTGGGTCATTCTGGTCGAAGGAAATATTGAGAATTTTTGGATCAAACGTAGGAAACCTTTTATGCTGGCCATCAACATCAGTGTTGTGGACATGGTACTTTTTTATATGGGAAATTAAAGCTACCCGAATATAATTTGAAGCTAGGAGAACAACCTCCTTTGAAGATCAATTATCATAACTATGAACAATAAGAGAAAAACCTAGAAATGATTCTGCTCATTGTGTAGTTAATAAATTATGGGTTTGCAGAAGTCCTCTTGTATGCGTGGATATTGGTTAGTTCTTCCAATATGACAAGACTATTCATCTTGAGTAAGGATGCCTTCAGGAAATGCAATGGACCTTTCTACCATTCTCTCATATGGTTCACAAAACGACTTGATAATATGATCAACCTTCTTTTCTTCCTCATTACAGTTCGTGTCATATGTAGGATGACTGTCAAAGAAAAAAAATATAGGATATTGCATTGTTCTATTCAAACTTAATAGGTAATGCTGATTGGAGATTCACATCATTAATATGGGTGCCAAAGTTTCTACCATATTCAAAATCATAGATAGGAGTGTTGGTATCTTGAACCTTAGGCGATATTTAGGATTTCCATTCATTAATGAGTGTCTTATTACTCTCATTCTCAGGGAAACTAGAACTATATTATAGTCCATTATCTCCATCTGCACTCCGGTTTTTTTCGTATGTTAGTTGAATTTCAATTTTCAATTTTGCAAAATCTTGCATCTTTTAGCAACAGTTCAATCTATTGTCAACTGATTAGCACAAGCTAATGTGCATATTTTACCCATCCAAGCTAATGTGAGTTTTGATGAGTTTAGGTTGGTAACTTAAGTTTCTTTTCCGATTGAAGCAAGAAAAGGCTACTTTTGTTGCCATTATCAATGACCATATATGCTAGTTTGTGCTTGATTTGACAGTTCTATGTACAAAGAGCTTCCTTGTTGCTCGCAAGCCTATCTTTGGGCATTAGCATCAAGTGTGGATCAATGTAGCGGGGATTGTTGACATCAACCCCATAAGTTTCCAACCTCTCAATAATGCTTAGAAAGGAAGCATTTTCCCTTTTGGAGCTCTTTGGCCTAAATGTATGACATTCCTCATTAGAATGGGCAAGCTTCCTATGATAGGTGCCATATTTCTTCTTCCCACAGTGGCTAGAGGATATGGAATTGGTTTCTCCTTTTTTCTACCCATTATTATTGGGCTGAGTAATTAGTAGAAACAAAATGAGGACGAAATTCCCTTCATCTAAAAGAATTGGATGGTCTTATGTAACTTGGCTTCAATCTTGGAACCAATTTTCATAAAATGCTCCGAGGAGGAAATAGAAGAAGCTCTAACTTATTTTTAATAATAGGGAACACCCACAAAAGAATTTATAAGACGGTATAATTTGGTCCCTTTGAGAGTCTACCTTGAGTTTGGAGAGAGATCCATATCTGGCTCTCCAATCCTATAAAAATCTGGTCTCCTTGGGTCATTCTGTTTGAAGAAATATTGAGACTCTAGTTCCAACGTCTGTGGATCAAACATAGGAACAATTTTAAGTTGGCCATCAACATCAGTGTTGCAGACAGGGGACTGTTTTATATGGAAAATTAAAGCTACCAGAATATAATTTGTAGTTAGGAGAACAACCTCCTTTGAAGATCAATTATCATAACTATGAACAATAAGAGAAAAACTTGGAAATGATTCTGCTCACCATGTAGTTAATAAATTATGGGTTTGCAGAAGTCCTCTTGTATGCCTGTATATTAGTTATTTATTCCAATATGACAATACTATTCATCTTCAATAAGGATTCCTTCAACAAATGGAATGGACCTTTCTGCCTGTGTCTCATATGGTTCACAAAATGACTTACACTATTCTATTCAAACTTAATAGGTAATGTGGATTGGATATGCACATCATTATGAGTACCAAAGTTTCTACTATATTCAAAATCACAAATAGGACTGTTGGTCTCTTGAACCTTAGGGTATCTTCAGGATTTCCTTCATTAATGAGTCTCTTATTACTATTAGTCATAGGGAAACTAAAACTATAGTCTGGTCCATTATCTCCATCTGCACTCAGGATTTCGACATATGTTGGTTGAATTTCAATTTTCCAGTGTAGAAAAAAGGCATGGCATGATACCCTGTCATCACGTGCTAATTCTTCTCGGGTGATTCAAGATTGGTAGAAAGTTTTTTCCTACCCTCCTACTAATATTACTTCTCTGCATTCAGGACCTTTTCTTATACTATTAATCATTTGGAAATCTGGATTGTTTTCAAGGGGAATCAATTGAAGAGAAATGTAGCATATGCCTGTCCAAGTGTAGCAAGCTAGCTGAGTAGAACAAAAAACTTGTAGGAAATTGTTCTTTGTCTTCTTCAACAAGCTGGTCATTAACACTGCATCAAAATGAGTACTGGCTAGACTGAAGCATCCCACTGTTTACACTTCAAAATATGTCTTAGGAATCGACATCAAAATGCAGTATAGGTGTTATATTTATGATTTTCTCAAACTCAGAATGTAATTTTGAGTTGCCAAATGTGTTTCCATGAATGCTGATAGCTTTATTACCCTCACTTAGCCTTCTACATGATCTTTTTATATACATATTTATGAGGGTTTCCTATTATTTTACTCTTCTTTGCTTCATTTCACCTAGATTTACCTTTGCCATTTTGTAGGAGTTTCATTTCAATTCCCCATTGTACTTGTACTATTTATGAGAGGCTCTCGACACTGGTCAAGTTATGGGAGGAAATCAGCACTCATAGCAAAGGCCTTTTCCCAGATTTGATTGCATCCCTTCTAGTTTCAAAATATAAAACAAAGTTATTCTCAAGAAGGAAAAATAGAGATGATCGGTAAGCAGATTGTTTTTCTCCTCCTTTGTTGTTTGGTGTTTGTATTCTGGCCTATATTTTTCTTATTCTGGAGTACATTTTAATTTTTTTTTCCTTAGGAAGCAATTTTCCAATTGAACAAGATTGGGGGAAAAAAGGTTGGTAGAATTTTGTAGTAATAAAAATCATTAATTTCATCCCTTTAGAACATACTCTCGAGTTCACCAACAAACTCCAAGAAAAGCTCCTTTTCATGTGACTAATAACTAGTATGGTTGGTAAGAAGTTGCAAATATATTCAGTTTGCCTACAAACACATCCAATCAATAGGAAAAAAAGTCATTTGAGAATAGTAACATTAGCGAAAACAACTGTACTTTTCCTTAGTACAGTAAGGTATGTCTTATGGATCTGTTTTGATAGGTTTTTGCATTTCTATTGAGGATGAAAAGTATTGAGCTCTTGGAAGTGAAACCATTTAGCTCCTAAATTATGGAAATGTAAAGAAATAAGACAAAAAAATCCATACAAGAATGAAAGGATAGGAAAAAATGAAGAAGCTAAGTTGACAGGTTTGACATTCGAATTCTAGTTGCTACTAAATTGCTAACAAAACTATGTTGCATGGGTACGTCTGGGCACAGGTACAGTAAGGTGAAAAATTATTGAACAAGTGTTATGGGGATATGTTAACTTTTGTTTATAAAGGGGGAGAACATCAAGGTGTAGATGTGATGGGTATGGGTACAACTCATTGTAGCATAGAAGTTGTAACCATACTAATAAATAACAACCATAAATTCAAGACTGCAATGTGTTCTTAAAAACATGGTACTGAAGAGTTGCGTGAGTATGATAAGCATTTTCTCTCGAACTCAAAATAGTCTAAGAATCTACCAACCAACAATTTTTTATGATTTTAAATCTACATGACCTCTACGATTCCACACATAGGTATGTGTTTACAATACCTGCTGCTCTTGGTAATCATAGGTGAGGGCTTCCTTCCCTCAAGGAAATCCTTCCTCTCTTCTCCTTAATATTCCTCTTGTTGTGATCCCTCGAGGGACTATCCAAGAAAGTGAATCTTTTGATATTCAACCGAGCCATTGAATTTTTCTCTTGGCTCCATCACACAATTCGACAAGCTACCATTTACAAAAAACTAACTAGCCCTTCAACCAATTGGACTTTGGACGGTGGAATTTCTTGAAGCTAAAAACCAACATCTCCATTGGGAAGTAATCGACCTCAAGCAGCCGGGATCTGTAATGAAAACATGAGAAAATTTCATTTATAGAAATCAATTGAGGATCCCCCTATGCTCCAAAAGAAAAATTCTGAACATTAAAAATTTACAGGAAGAATGAAATTACAGTAGACCATTTTTAAATAGAAGAAATAAATATAACATGAAACACATAATTATTAGGTTAGTGTGGTCTAGGAAAGGAGAAACCTCCCCCTCTTACTATGGTCAAAGGGGTGGTATGGGAAAATTTGAATGAAGAATGCATTGTCAAGCCCAAGAGCTCAATCTGAGAGTATGTGGGCTCTTGTGACTCCTTCGAGTTCCCTATAGCTAGGCACCTCCTTTCTTCATGACACTCTAGATCTAAAGGATCTCATCCCTGAGCAGACATGGATGGGATCCATGTCCATGCTCTTCCTAGTGACAAGGGAATCCTCTGGGCTTACTCCAATGGATCTAGCCAAGATGGGGCTACATCTTGAGGCTTGGGTTTTATTAGTTTTTGTATCGAACTGACAGTATTGAATTCAAAGCCAGCTTCAGATTTGACACAAACAATAAGGGTGAGATTTCAACATTGTTCTATGCATTGAACATGACAACGAGAAAGCATATTATATAGTTTTTTATGGATTAACTATTAGTCACCAATTGGAAGTTAGGGTTATTGCAGGTGAATAATATATCTCTGTTGGAACTTTTGCAATAGGTCATAAATGTCTCCCGTCAGTTTGATCATAGTAGTTTCTCTCATATCTACCATGAATTGAATGAGAGGGAAGATCATCTCTCTAAAGAGGGACTGCTTATGGCTACTTCACATTATTCCTGGTGCTAAGAGGGTAGACAAGTGGATGGTAGGCTAGATTTTTAAATATGTTTTAGGTTTGATACTTTCTTTATATATGTTTAATCGGTCGTTTATATAATATCAGAACAATTATGATACTAAACAAGATTTTTTTTCTTTTATTTTCTTTTTTGAAGTAATGGTCCAAGGTCTGTCTGGTTTGAAGGGTTCCTAAGCCCATTTTCTAGCAGTGCCAAAGGCACCTCAAGAATGTACCTTTGAGTTCATCTCAAATAAGAGGTATGTTTTTCCTTACGTTGAAACCAATTAGAAAAAAAGAAACATAATGGTAAGTTGAAGACGACATAGATTAGTGAGAAAATTTCTTGATGTGATAATGATGATGATTGGTATTCTTATGCTATGATAAAAAAATAGAAAACCATTCTCATGCACCCATGGTCTTTAGACTCAACTATGTCGTTACAAGTGATTTTTAATCGTGGTTTAAGTTGTTTCACAAGGTGTCTCTGAACGTAGCTTCTATATCCACAATAATTTTCTTTAACCTCATCTACATCACTAGAATCAGATTTCATACAAGAAATGAAAAGAGGCTCTCAGAAAAATTGTTAACTAAGCACCCCATATATTTTACTCTTTTTTATACTTTTTCAAGCCCTTATACTGGTAACCTTGGCATTGATAGACTCAACAAGTTTAACTTGCAGTCTTTTCCTACATTATAACTTAGTGTTGCAGTATTTCATGTCATCTCAATAGAAACCTGAAGCCCACCATGCTTATGAATCTAAGCATTTTAGTGTTATGGTAGACAAAATTTCTTACCTTGCCTGCTAGACATGCTTCTTCTCAACAATTCTTGATCCTGTAACAACATTCCCTGTTGATATGGCACAAATTATTCACCTCTAGGTATTAGCCTCAACTAACTAGTCACACTTCCCAATAGAAGACTTAAAACCATCCCTTTTTCAAGTGCAACCACACTTTGGATGAGACTCTTACAAGCTCATTTGTACTTGCTGGATTTTCCAAAATCACCCCAAAAACATTCAACCAACAATTGCTGCTCTTTCTCATCCTTGTTTCCTAGGTTATGGAAATGCTACCATGCCACTTAATAAAGTCATAAATGGAGGCAAATCAATTCAATGGATCGTGTCTCAAGAGCAAAGAATTTGTAATATTGAAACCAAAACATTGGAAATGCATTGGTTTTAGCTCTGGAAAACCCACAATTGTTGTTCGAGATTGAAGTTGATCTCTCACCAATTCATAGTGCCTTTTTCCATCATTGGATATGTATTAAATTTACCTTAGTCATCACCAAGGCATATATATACAACATCTCATGAAAATTGCCATTTCTTCATGTTATTTTGCAAGCTATGCCATTGAAAATTTGAAGGGTTTTAATTACTATCTCCCAAATGTCGCACAAGCTCCTTCCAAGCTTTCCTAAAAATTATAAATCCAAATAATCAATGACCAAAAGGTTGAGTAATGTTCTCAAGACATCACATCAATACATAAATGTTGTTGAATCACTCCATAAGCTAAATGGAATAATCAACAACTCAAGCAATCCTTGCATTATTTTTAAAGTAGTCTTCCAAGTATCATGCTACCCACAAAAATAGATGGAAAACAGAGCTACCAATATCTAGGAATAACCAAATATCAAGAAAAGTGCACTTACATTCATTCCAAGAATTTACATATGCTACAAACATTAGGAAAATTAACAATTTAATTATAAGATCGAGCAATCAATGGTCACCCATGTTATTTTGCTTCAATAAAATGTTTTTCAAATTTTTCCTTAACTTTGTCCCTGGTCATTTATTCCAAATAATAGAGTAATTATGATGCATCATTTCCACATTCAGATAATTTCCACATGCACAAGCTATCCCAAAGAAATTTCTTATTTATAAAAGGCCTCCAAGACACACAACCTTGAATTAATAATCATTCATGTCAGAGGCAACATTGTGCACCTCTTCACAAAGGGAAAGATTGTTCCAAATTGAGTACAAGTAAAACTATATTTTAGAATTGTTCTATCTTCGGAAACAATGGAGAAATTCCATAATTATAATTGCCATAAAATATAGAATCACTTAAAATCATCTTAACTGGGATAAAGGTACATGCTATCATGAACAAAATAATACAATCTTTTTACAAGATCTAAGAACTTTGATCGTCGAACTTTAGAGGGGAACAAGAACTGCTTCCTATCGCCTCCTTTTGACCAAGTGCTCCCAACCAATCTCTTTACCACAGTCACCACACGTAACTTTACCAGGGAGCTTCACTTCACTTCGAAGCAGGAGATTTGCATGACTCTTGTTATTACATTTCTGAGTCGTATTGTGTACTGGGCAATGTCACAGTTGTACAATCTCTGCTCCATAGGATGAATCTTGTTATTAGATTTCTGGTTTATGCCCTGTACTGTAACTTTGTCAGTGCTATTGAAATTTTGGTCATTAGCATGATTCCTGTTACTCCTACAAGTTTTTTCCAAAATAGTGGAGGGCTCCAGTATTGCAGCAATAATGCTGCAACTCTTGGGACTCCGTTCTTTACTTTTATCAACCCGGTATTTCGTAACAAACTTGGAAGCGACGGTGCTATATGCATAAGTACTAGCTCTTGCCGCAAGTTGTCACTTGATTAGCTGGCACAAGTCCGCTAGGAGCTTAAGCCAACTTCTATGAGCTCTTAGAAGAAGCTTTTAACTGTGATGGATGAAACTAACTCAACCAAAGGCTATTATACATGCAGAAAGAAGTTGAGAGCTAGAAAGGAATGCAAACCCTAGCAAACCCTAGTTGTACCGACTAACCCTACTGGTGCAAGTGAAAGGATGAAAGCTACAGAAATGAATGCCATTGACTTCTAAAAAGGTAAAATGCATGTGACTAAGCTACTTCTAAAGAGAAATCTGAAAAAAACATCTTTTTGCATTTTTGACTAATTTGTCAGAATTATTTTGCATGTGCTTTAACTAATTTTGACTGTGCAGAGGTTGACTGGCGAAATAAAATGGAGTAGGCACTTGCAGGAGGTTGGGAAGGTTAGAAGAGGGCCTAAGGAGTCCCTAGCATCCTTCTAGAGAGTTTCACAGTGCTCGGATCTCAGGAAACTACTTCCATGAGCTTCTACAGGAGGTCTGTAGGGGTTCTACAGGATGTTCTGTGGCTTCTACATGATGTTTCTACATGATGTCCCAAAAGGGAGTTTTGAAGAGCTGATGGTGGGAAAAAGGTGAAGAAGTGGGTATGGAGGTGAGATAAGGGTGTGAGGAGGTCTAGGACTTGGCGGACGAAGTGGGTGAGTGATAAGGATGGGTGGATTTGTTCAAGGAGGGGTAGAGCAATGTTGCACAAAAATATGGAAATTAGGTCAAAGTGAGGGAACGTCGCAAGTGTGAGGCAAGAATTAGAGCTGGAGGGTGGAGCAGGCAGTATTGATGGAGTAGGGGTAGGCAAAAAAGTATCACAGGTACTCTGCAAGTTATTTTCCAAACTATTCAATCAAAGATTCGGAAAAACCAAAGACCTAGCTACTTTAACCTATTATGACCTAAATATTAGCAAAGAAAATGAACAGAAGTTTATTGCAACGAAATCATGTGAAATAGCTATGCAAACTAAGCAATCATGAACCTAAACATGTAACCAGAACTGGTATCAACTTCTGCAAATGAGAATTTAACACTAACAATTGCATGATGAAGCAAAGACAGTGTTTTTGGTGGCGGCAAGGACACCTTGGTCTCAGCTCATGGTCCCACAGAGGGAGAGGTGAGATCAGGGGCGCTTGATGGCCTTTTTCTGAAGATCTTCTCTTTTATTAACCTAGCAAATCAATCTGAACATGAAAAGCCTTTTTTTTAATCATCAATAGTGACCTAGGTAACCAAGCAAGACTGTAATCTACTTAATAGAAATGATTTTGCAAAGACACTAAAAACACATAACAGTATACAAGGAAGCCATGACACTTCGGTTGGGCCCAACCCCAAGAGCTGCAAGCTCCTAAGAAAAAGCTCAGAACTAATGCCCAATGAAACTACTTTCCATTATTCAAAAATAACCATGTCACAAAGAAAGTTGTACAGCAGAAACTACAAAATGAGCTGAGAAGCTAGCAACACTATAGTGCAAAATACAACTGTTAAAAAAGTAACCTACGAAGGCTCAAAGCATTCCTATTTATGCACTACGAGGGTCTCCAATAGCCCTCCTTAACTCAAGGGGCTCGGCTGCTCAAACTGCCAGTGATCAGTCACTTTACACAAAACTGCTCGGCTGCCCTTGGGAATCCTTTTCGGTGGCCTGCTGAACGCTGAGCTGAGGGTGGAGAATTCGAGGAAGGGGCCATTTGGTGTAGGAGACACCCTTCCTATGAATCCTCACCCTTGTTCCTTCATGCTTGGCTATCATTTGGCTCATAAATTCTTAGCTTTGGTCCAAAATTTGTCCAAAAATCTGCAATAACCACGTGTTACCCTTGTTGGTCAAGTGACTATCCTCATTCGTTCAACTAACATAAACATACTCAAAAAAAGATGCATAAACTATGAGAAATGGTGGATTGATGAAGACAAATAGGAAAAATGAGCCCAATAAGTTACCCATTTTTGGTGCTCATCATCACCCCCCTGCTAAATGGGTTGCTCATCCTCTGAGCAACTAGTCTAGCTCATCATCCTTGATAGCTTTGACTACCTCTCTTACATCCTAGGCCTCTGAGGTGATGTCTTCTTTCCGGTCACGAAATCCTACTTTTCTTTCCACTTCCTCCCACTGCCTGTTTTCCTCTTCTTCCTTAACTCCTTCCAAAAATCCTAAAAGCAAGGGAGGACTGAACTTTAGGCCAATCTAATTGGCCTGCAGATTTTGCATTGAATGTTTATAGAGGGGTACCCTTGCCAAGGCCTCCCTCATCCTGGTTGGAGAGTGGTATTCTCTTATCTTCAAACTGTGGGGTAGTGCGTTCCACCTCCGTATGCAAGCATGAAGGCAGTTATCCCCCAACAGTCTCTCCATGTCCTCAAAGTGGGCAATAGCTTGAGCTTGTCATTCAATGTACTCTGGTAACTCTTGAGGGTTGTTGGCCAAGTGCTGGTGGGCGCTTATCAATGCTGAGGGATCCTCCGGCTCTGCTCTGATCATTAGTGGTTCACTGAGCTCCATGTTCGTAATGTCTCGGACCTCTGCTGCCCTTTATTCCTCGTGATTCAACCAAGAGGCCATGGACATAAGCTGGACATCTCCTACCACAGTGTTGGGGTCCCACGAATTCATATTTGGAAGGGCCAAGTTGTGCAAATAAAACTTTGATAATTTATCCTTGTCCTCTGATGAGCTACTGTCACATAAAGCCATGAATTGATGATAGTTTTGAAATGGAGTAGTGCCCCTTTGGGCCAAGGTGTTAATCTGGAACTGCAACCATTGATCTTTAAGGTACAAAGCGTATGATTTGGCAGGCTACCTACACTGTACGGATTCTATTGCCCAGCTGGCCATGCAGTCCAGTTGGGATTCCTTCTCATGTACCTGTTGCCTTAGAGACTGTATCTCTTCTGCTGCCTGCAACTCCTTTTCCTATAGCTGTTTTTTTAGTGCCTCGCTCTCAGCCTGCAACCCATCCTTTCTTTGCAGCTCATCCAAGGTTTCTTTATCCGTTGGAGGCTTTTCCCGCTGTTATTATTCTCCTAGAATGGACGGCCTGTCTTCCTTATGGATTCCCTGTAGCTATAGTTGCTGTTTTAGCAGCTCGTTCTCTTCCTGTAGTCTGGCCCTCTCAATGCTTTCCACATGCTTTACCATGGCCAATTCTTTCCTTGACTCTCTGAGTTGTTCTTCTAGGTGGCCTATGTCTGCCACACCCTTGGACTTAGCGATCTTCATCCAAGTATGAGTTCTAATCCTCTCTTCCTCTAGTGCAAAAAATAGTGGCACTGCAAATTTCTGGGGAATTATTTTCCCGGCTTCTAACAAGTTATAGTATGTGCCCAAACTAGTTGAGGGCTTGGTTCCAATATTTCCTCTGTCCTTTCTTGTTCCTATGGTTGTTTGGCCGCCTTTTCCTCCAATTTTTTGGCCTCTTTTATCTTAGCCCGAGCTTCCTGTAGAGTTTTCTCAGCTTCCTGTAGAACTGTTTTTGAGTCCATTGTCTTCAGTCTTTCTCTCCAGGTGGAAGTTTTTGGGCTTCCTTGCTCATAGGTGATGGAAATCTTTGAAGGAGACCCTTCCTTTGGTTTAGGGGTTTTGTCCTCAATGATAATTGGCTCCTTTGACTGCGGTTGGGGTCTACCTACTTTGATCCATGTGCTCCTTCTTGCTTTAAAGTACATGAAGGTCTGCCTCTTTCGCTTCCCTTTTTGTTTTGGAGGTGTTTTTAAGGCGTCCAACACCGTTGCTACCTCTCTTGCCAATATTTTTGTTGATTTTCCTCTTTGTTGTTTTGTTTCCATGCTTCCTGTAGAAGCCTTTGTGTCAACTATTTCTGCTTGTATTGCGGCCATTTCAGGATTTGTCTCTTCCTTTTGTTTTGGTGTGACTGTTGTGGCTATGCCAGCCTTGGGATGTTTCTACCTTCTCTGCTCTCATCTGCAGTCTCTTTTCCCTTGGTGTTTGTGCTGTTGTTCCTTGCTCTATTTTAGGCTCAACAAATTGGCCCTTTCTCTCTTTATCCTTTTGTCTTGCTTGTGCTTGTTTGTCCTGTGTTTCTTTACCACTGGTTTTCTCTCCTGATATTGTGTGTTCCCCTTCTTCACTGCTGGATGAGGTGAGCTCCTCAGCCATAATTCTAATATCGTCATATTTGGTCATGTTTCGGAAAATTTCCCAAGAGAGGGGGATAGTGTAGGTGTGGAGGGCATCTTCCACTAAAAGTTTGATGAGCCCATGATGCGCTAACTGATCCGGTGTCCCTTCCTTCAATTTTGTGCCACATTCACTTAATCACTGCAGAAGAAAATAGGGAATGCTCAGCTTCTCTTCCGAGGGTAAATCCATTCCATGTCTTAATTCATTCAGCAACCTAAAATGATAGCCATAGACAATATTGAACCTCCCTTCACAGGTAATGTATTTCATGACTTTGAAGCTGACTTCGCTCCAAAGAGGAGGTAAGCTGGTTCTCCGGACTCTGTTTTTGTCTTCTACAGGATGTTCTTTAGGTAGGAAGAATGCTTTCTTGGCTGCCTGGCCCAATGACCTTTCTTCTTTGCTCCAAGGGAGCCCTAATGGGAGACCAGTAACATGACTGATGAGCTCAGGGGTAACTTCGAGGGTCAAACCCCTAAAATTCACTGTGGCCTGTGTCTTTGATTCAGGTTTTAGGGACATTAAGAATTCCTCCGTTATTTCATCGTCATGACCCTGAATTTTGTCACAAAAGGTCATCCAATTGGCACAGGTGAAGAGGCCTACCACCTCTGGATGCTCACGCAGCTTGCTGGGATCTGAAGGTTCTTTCGTGATAAAGCCTCCTGGCATGGTGAGAGTGCCCTGTTTTATGCTCTGTTAGAAAAGGGAATGCTTTCTATGGATTTCTCCCTGGAGACAAGGAAGAATTCCTCGACTGTTTAATATCAATGAGCAACAATTCCTTGTTTTCAAGACTATTGTGACTCAGCTCTCAGCTATCTGGTTATGAAAGGAAGAGTTTTGTTTCTACAGACAGAGGACAGAGACCAAGTTTCCTTCTCAGGACACGTTCAGATATGCGAATTTTAAAATTTTCATCCACAAGCTAGCTCTCACAGTTGCATATGCCTTCCTTATAAGACAATTTTAGCAACAGGAAATGTGGAGAAGAATTTCGATGCAGAAAAACTGATGAATATCATTCAACACACAGGCAAACTACTATTTCCAACTCACAGGCTGATTTTTCTCGGACTCCCCAATTTGAAACAGTTCAATTCACCACCTTTTCAAAACATACTAGGCATGGAAGGGTGTTTTCGAGCCTACCTCTCTCGGAACTCCAAATTCGATGAAGAAAAGTCCAAGCTTCTCTGCTCCGGAAAGCTGTGCTGGACTTCCTATAGACCTGCTTCCTGTAGAATTCTTGCCGGCTTCTGTAGGATGTCACTGTGCCTCTGAATGAGCTTGGTATCCGAGAGATTTTTTGAACAGGCTGGAAAACTCGGAGGAGGATGACGGGTTAACAAATTTTTGACGTAGAGAACGTGTACTTCGGCCGAGGACGTTGCAAGTGCAAATGAATAGTGGGTGGTGCGAGTCTTCAGCCGAGTTTCTTTTAACTACAGTGCAATTTGTGTCGAGGGAATGAGGTGGCCAGACCGAACCGTTGATCCAACGTCATGGCCATCATTTTTCTGCGTGTCTCTGATCGCCATCACCTCTCCTTTGCCATTAACCACCGCCACCACTACCAGTCCCGCTGATTTTCCCTGACTGGACACTCCACATGTGTCGGCTACACGTCTCGGCGGAAAATTTGAACGTAACTGAGCTTATTCAGATCCCACAAAGCTTTGTAACTGGCTAAGGGTGGCCAGTTGACTGGCCACCGATCCCGTTCAATCGGAACCATTTTCACAGTCATGTAGTGGTTGAAATATAGTTTATGTAATTGATGAATGAGGTTAGACACTTACCTGCATGGCCGCGGACGCGTTATGCAGACTTCGAGCCTTCGAACCACTGCTTCGCTTACTGCTACCTCATATACGGGTGTTAGAATCCATTCGTTCATTTGTTGATGCGGTATGCACGGGTTTTGGAACCCGATCCTTCGGTTATCAACGTTGCATGCATAGGTTCTACTGGGTTTTAGCTGTCGAGGATGTTTTCACGTCCAAGAGGAGCCTTTTACACATTCCCTTTGTTGATCTCAGCTATCCCTACCTCCAGAGTATGTCTTCCAGAGGGATCAGCTGCTACAGGATTCCTGTAGGATGTCCTGTAGCTGCTTCTCCTCCTGGGATGCAGGCTAAACAAGCAGGGCTATATTGCAGACGAGGGATTCGTTGATGAAGAGTCTAGATGGAGTTTAGATAGGTAGGGTGAGCGATACTTTGTTGCTTAACTTGTCACTAAAAATTCTTGCTGTCAATATGAGGAAAACATGGTTTCTTGTATGACTGTGCAGGAACACATAACCAGGTGGGTGACGGAGGTGTAAAGAGATGGAATAGGGTGTCATATGGTGATGGGTGGAAATAGGGGTGGCTGCAGGCCTAAAAAACAGATTCCAACCTTCAGATTCCCCTTCAATATCGATTTTGGCTTGCCCGAAGGTTCTACAGGATGTTTCCTGTAGAAGACATAAACTGCCTGTAGAATAGGCAGAACACCTTGTAGAAGGTGAAATATGCCCCGAATGTGATCAAATCCTAGGAGAGGCGAGTGGTCATGGAGCAAGTGTCTATGAGGGTGTCCTATAGCCTGGTGTCGACCCCTGTCCTTGTTTTGCATGACCTTCCTAACCTGCAATTATTCCACAAAGATTAGGCCTGGTTTTTTTTTTTTTTTTGAGAGAGAGACAGCTGGGTGCCTCCATGAGGTTTTCACCCTCACTGTCTACCCCGGGCGCTTCTAAGAAGTTTTCACCCAGGGATCTTTTTATTTTATTTCTCTGTTTTTTTTTTTATGCCCAAGGTGTGGGTGGAGTAGAGACAGGGCCTTGCTCCATTACCAGCACTGGTTTGTCCAAAGTTTGAATGAACTCCTGCCTCGAAAGGGGTTTCCTGTAGATTTTTAATCGACGCCCATTAATGAGCATGGGGATGGCTTCTTCATCAATGGTCCTGATGAGGACTGAACCATTGTCGTTACATTTCTCCACTGTATATGGTCCTAACCACCTTGTCCTCAGTTTCCCTTTGAAATCCTTGTATCTTGAGTCATACAGCAGCACCCAATCTCCTGGCTGGAATTGCTTTTCATTAAGGTGCCGATCATGCCATATCTTCCTTTGGAGTTGAACTACTTCTAAGTGGAGGAGGGCCTACATTCTCTGTTCATCTAATCCATTCAGCTGCAATAATCTTTCCCATTGTGCATGGCTGAGATCTAGGTCCAGCTGAGCTGCCATCCTCAATGTGTTGTACTCAAATTCTATGGACAGCAGAGCCTTCTTCACGTAGACCAGCTCATAATGTGTGAAACCTGTTGTAGTTTTCCAAGTGGTATTGTAGGCCTAGATGGCCTCAACCAAGCGATCTGCCCAATCCTTCCTACTGCTGCTCACCACTTTAGTCAAAATCTCTTCCAACGATCTATTAGTAACTTCCACCTGCCCATTAGCTTGCAGATGATAAGGGGTGGAAGTTTTGTGCTTGATCTTGTGATGAGCGAGCAGGTCTTCAATCAAATTAGAGGTGAACTGACTTCCTTGATCGGTGACCAGCTCTCTTGGGTAGCCAAATTTCTAGAAGATATTTTCCTTAAAAACTCAGCCACTTTTCCTTCTGTCACTTCCTTGATTGCCTTGGTTTCTGCCCACTTTGTTAGGTAGTCTATGCAGGCTATGATGTAAGACCTTTGCTTTGAAGGAGGTTTGATAGGACCCACAAAATCCATGCCCCACTTCTCAAATGGCTCGAAGGTCACTTGAGCTTGGAGGGGCATTTCATCCCTTGGAGTCAGTTTCCCCATCCTTTGACATCGGTCACATTGGCTAATGTATCTTCTAACATCTTGATGAAGAGTGGGCCAATAGTAGCCTGCGTGTAGAATTTTGAAGGCAGTCCATGTATCTTCTAACATCTTGATGAAGAGTGGGCCAATAGTAGCCTGCGTGTAGAATTTTGAAGGCAGTCCTTTTTGCTACAAAGTGACCTCCACAAGGCCCATCATGATAGGTTAGGAGGACGTCAAAAACTTCCTCCTCCCTAACACAACGCCTCAAGATCTGATCTCGGCCAAGTTTAAATAGGTTGCCCCTGATCCAAGTGAATGGGGCACTTTTCCTCACAATTTTTCTCTTCTCTCTTGAGGATAGGTGTGGAGGGAACTATGCTGAGACCAAGTAATTTGCTATATCAGCAAACCATGGAGAGAGTACAGAAATGGAAAACATGTGTTCGTCTGGCATCTGGTCATCCATTGTCCCTTCTTCACCTGCAGGCAAATCCAATCTAGATAGAAAGTCAGCAACAACATTTTCCTTTCCTGGCTTTTCCACAATGGTCAAATCAAATTGCTGCAACAAAAGTAACCATCTAATAATACGAGCATTTACATCAGGCTTATTCATTAAATATCTAATCGCAGCATAATCAGTGTGTACGAATGTTTGATAACCAGTGATGTAGTGTCTGAACTTGTTTAGGGAATGAACTACAACCAAGAACTCTTTTTCGGTTACAGTATAGTTCATCTCTGCCTTGGACATGTTTTTGCTAACAAAGTATATGGCATATGGTAGTTTCTCCTCAACTTGTCCTAAGGCTACCCCTATGGCTCTGTTTGAGGCATCAGTATGGATGTGGAAAGGTAGGGCCTAGTTTGGACCTCTCAAGATCTGCGCAGACACCAGCTTATCTTTCAACTCATCCAGAACCCCTTAACAATTGTTAGTCCATTTAAACTCAACATCTTTCCCTAAGAGGCCAAACAATGGTGAGGCTAGCTTACTGAAATATTTAATGAATCTTTTATAATATCTTGCTAAGCCTAGAAAACTCTAAACATCTCTCACCTTTTGAGGAGGTGGAACCTTTTGGATGATAGCAATTTTGTTAGGATCCACCTGTAATCCTTGGGTGGATTTGTTCGAGGAGGGGTAGAGAAATGTTGCACAAAAATATGGAAATTAGGTCAAAGTGAGGGAATATGGAAAGTGTGAGGCAAGAATCAGAGCTGAAGGGCAGAGTAGGTGGTATTGATGGAGTAGGGGTAGGTAAAGAAGTATCATAGGTACTCTGCAAGTTATTTTCCAAACTATTTAATCCAAGACTCGGAAAAACCAAAGACCTAGCTACTTTAACCTAATCTGACCTGAATATTAGCAAAGAAAATGAACAGAAGTTTATTGCAATGAAATCATGTGAAATAGCTATGAAAACTAAGCAATCATGAACCTGAACATGTAACCACAACTGGTATCAAATTCTGCAAATGAGAATTTAACACTAACAATTGCATGATGAAGCAAAGACAGTGTTTTTGGTGGCGGCAAGGACACCTTGGTCTCAGCTCATGGTCCCACAGAGGGAGAGGTGAGATCAGGGGTGCTTGATGGCCTTTTTCTGAAGATCTTCTCTATTATTAACCTATCAAATCAATCTGAACATGAAAAGCCTTTTTAATCATCAACAATGACCTAGGTAACCAAGCAAGACTGTAATCTACTTAACAGAAATTATTTTGCAAAGACACTAAAAACATATAACAGTATACAAGGGAGCCTTGGCACTTGGGTTGGGCCCAACGCCAAGAGTTCCAGGCTCCTATGAAAAAGCTCGGAACTGATGCCCAATGAAACTGCTTTCCATTATTCAAAAATAAACATGTCACAAAGAAAGTTGTACAGCAAAAACTACAAAATGAGTTGAGAAGCTAGCAGCACTATAGTGCAAAATAAAATTGTTCAAAAAGTAACCTACAAAGGCTGGAAGCCTTCCTATTTATGCACTACGAGGGTCTCCAATAGCCCTCCTTAACTCAGGGGGCTCGACTGCTGAAACTGCCAGTGATTAGTCACTTTACACAAAATTGCTCGGCTGCCCTTGGGAATCCTTTTTGGTGGCCTGCTGAACTTCGAGCTGAGGGTGGAAAATTTGAGGAAGGGGCCATTTAGTGCAGGAGACACCCTTCCTACCAATCCTCACCCTTGTTCCTTCATGCTTGGCTGTCATTTGGCTCATAAATTCTTAGCTTTGGTCCAAAATTTGTCCAAAAATCTGTAATAACCACGTGTTAGCCTTCTTGGTCAAGTGACTATCCTCATTCGTTCAACTAACATAAATATACTCAAAAAAACATGCATAAACTATGATAAATGGTGGATTGATGAAGACAAATAGGAAAATGAGCCCAATAACTTACCCATTTTTGGGGCTCATCAAATAGCTTTAGCATACGCTCAAAATTCATGGTAAAATGACAAGTGGTATAGAGGTTTGATATCTAAAATACATGAATGGCATGATAAGCATAATATTGTAGCTTCAAGGTTATGCATGGCTAGTCATACTAATTAGAATGTCTTCCCAAAGTGTCAGTAACAGCATTTGCAATAGCAGCTTCTCAAATTATTGGAGCTCTTTTGATGTTGAGATCCATTCATCATGAAGGACACAATCTGTTCTCTCTAGGCATTTCTTCTATGGAGGAACAACTGCAAGTTATTCATCTTGCTAGTCCAATACTTCTAAAACTGATGTCTAAGGTGGAATTTTACACATTTATTATATACATGGGTACTTCCTTGGGAGAAATTACACTTTTAGTGCACTAGGTCATGATTGGGATCTATTTTATGTGCACTGTTTCTGGAGAACCTTTGGCACAAACAACTCAATTATTCATGCCTAACTTGACTTCTAATGTTAACTACAACATAAGTATGGCACAATAGTTGCTTCACTCACTACTCATTGGAACAACATTTGTATTTTCATTAGGATGTACTGCTAGAACAATGACATAGTTCTTCCCCAAAATATATACAAGAGATGCAACCATTGTTAATCAAATGTGAGTAATAGTGCACTTTTTCTTAGTATGTTGATTACACCACCCACGCTAAGCCTAGAGAAAACATTATTGGGAGAAAGAGATTTGAAATACCTTAGATTTAGCATGGTTCCATGGTTTTATTAGAGGGTGCATTTGACTTCCACTCTTAAACAACATTGAATTTTTTCTCTTGGGAAGCTAGTGGAATGTTTTCCTTACACAACAACATGCATATTGATGCTTGGTCTCTAGGTTCACAGGTCCCTACTCAAAGGCTTAATTAGTGGATGATGTTGTAAAATAATCAAATTGGAAAAGCATCATAAGGAAATTCCTTAGCCCACAATCTTTCCATCCCTGACATATGGAGTATAAACATTTAGCCCTTGACATGTCAAGGGTCAATTGTTTTAGGTGGAGTTGTGGCTGAAACTGGACTCCATTCTAAGGAATAATGGATCAATAATATAAAATTAGATTTTACCCATTGTGAATTCTCTCACCTCCCAAAGACTAGAAAAACATGGAATTGGTCAGGTTCTTTGTTCTCCTAAACATAATCTTGAATTCTGGAAGCTTGAATTCCAGTTTTGCATGCTTTTTTTTTTGTCTCTGTTATTTGACAATACTTTCCATGTTTTTTATTGAATCTCTGAAACTTATTTGTTTTATATTCTGATTCTTTTATATCCCCTAATTTTCAAGATTCGATAATAATCACTTTATTGGACTTGAAAATCTTTCTTTTGGTTCATTGTCTACTTTGTTATAGATTTTGTTTCCATAAATACGTACTTTCTAGGAGCAGTGACAAGTGGTATTGGAGAAACCTTTTTTGTCTAGTCAAAGGAACTTCCAAATACTTGGGAGGATTGATAATCCAAGAAATTAAAAGTGTGGTAATATTCATTCAATGTGACCTGGAGAAGGTCATCAATGATTTACATTCTGCATGGATTGTACTAATATGTCTAGAAAGATAGAAACTCAAGAAATTGGATATTAAGAACTAACGTTAGAGGAAAAAAGTAATGGGGTTTATGGATGAAAATTATTGGATATTCATGGAAAATGGTTGAGTGATTAATAAAGGTCCTAACCAAGTGTTCTTTAGAAGAAAAATGGCATCCTGAATTTTTTAATGGCTAGCCTTTATTGCCTTAGATTTCAGTTAAAATATCAAATAGATTTTCATTATGGATCATACCATGTGACAAACACATTTTACTACTCTCATAAATTTAGAATGGAATGAGTTGCATTTATATCATCACTATTTCCACCTAAAGAGGGATGAAGACTTTAGTGGAGGCTAGTAGACTATATGATGCACTTGGTGACAAATTTGCCCCTTTCTACATATTCTGATACATGTTTTTCCATAGAGGAGCTGCGAGCATATTCTGATGTGTTTAACACCTCACTAAGAAAAACTACATATTTGGAGGTGTTTCTCATCGTTTGGCGCCATCTCATCTTACACGAGTCATTCTACATATTTGGAGGCATGAGTCATATTCTAGTGGGATTTACAAAGTAATGGGGAGGTTTATATAGAGTTTCATTCATGAGATGGTGGAAATTATCATTTAAAACTCTTCTTGGAAGGTCAAATATACTTCTTGTTCCTCCATCATCTTAGAATATTTTTGGAGGAGTGTCACGTGCACCAAAGAAGAGGAACACTCCAATAAGGAAAGTCTCTATGGTTTTTCAAAGACAATAAAGTCATGGTGAAATTCCAACATACCTTATTTGAGAGAATTCCATAGCTAGAGAGAAAAAACATGGTACCTATCCATTATTTAAAGAACGATTATAGCATAATTTGAGGAGAAATCCAATTTTTCTTGAGTTCTCTTGCTATTTTGTTAAGAGTAAACTTCTAGATGGTCATTCTTGAAGACCACCAAAGTGAGGAAGGTAACACATGCTAGAAAGGAAGTATCTAGCACATTCCACAATCCTAAAGAAAAATCTATATGAGTTCTCTCCTTCAAGGAGGCTTCCAGACCTTATGTATATTTTAGAATTGTGTTTTGGAGGAAAAGGGGAATCCATAACTTTGTAGAGAATTCATGATAATATTTTCTTAGAAAGTGGTTGATGAAAGAAGCTACAAAAGGAGGAGCACTTCTCATTTGCAAGGCATGGTTGGATGAATGGGATTTTCCCTCCAAGCTTAGTTGTAGATCTCTTCATAGAAAGAAGTTAAGGGTCAAGTTTAATGTACAGTTTCTCCATTTATTCATTCTTTTGCATGGACGACCAGGATTTTGCAAGTATTTCCATTGTATGTTGTTGCTGGAATATTATTTGTAGAAGGGAATTATTGCTCCAATAAGAGGATGTTAGGACTAAGGTAAAAACCTCTCCAACTCTTGATGTAACCTCAGATGGTTGAAGAAATTTTTTGCTGGAATTCTCTGGTTATAGTTGTTCATTCATAGTTTGATGTTTGTTGTAACTAAGAAATTAGGTTAAGTGTGGTATGTTCTGGCTTCTTGATCTCGTGGTGAAATTAGATTTGAAGATATGATATGTTGTTAGTTGACCATTCAATTCAAATGTCATCAAAAAATCTACTTCATCTAGGGTTTCATTTGTGGTGATTTTTCTATTGTTCATGGTTGAAAATTATTACTTACTAGTGATTTCATGGTTGTGATAGTGCGTTGGTTTTGGTAGTTCACTATCACTTTATTACCTAATACCTAAACTTGAAGGTATATTCATACTAAAAATTTGATTTTTATATATGATGGTAACCGAGGGTCCTCATTTTAATAAATGAATTTCTTAATTGAGGTGAATGGATGAGCACATCAGGGCCATGGTCCACACCGCATGGAATGCACATTATCTTAGCAAGGGCATTTGAAAAAACTATTCATTCCATTGTCCATGATCCTGACTATATATATGTTTAAAATTAAACAATCTCTTTCCAGTTCAATCTCATGCACATTTTTACTATTTTTTCACTAGTTTGATTCTGTTTGATTGCTATTTTATTAAGGTTCGTGCTTTTTACATGTAGGCTAGTTTATTTAGTTTTTTTAAGGTTCGTGTGTTATGCATGTAGTAGGTCCAAAAAATTTAGGCTTGTAAATTTCCATGGTTGGAATTGTTTCTTTTGTTTTAAATTCATTTTCTTCTAGGCCTCATAGAAAATGCCAGCTTGTAATGCTAAATTGTTATTATGCAGACCTTTGGTTCCTTAGAACAGCAGTCAAAACAAAATCATGTGGTGCTTCAACAGTTGCTTGATTTACAAAATATGCCCCCTCAGAGTTCATCTCAACTTCAGAAATACCCAGAAGTGCAGCCTCGAAATTGGACACAGGTTCAAATGGAGTCTAAACTCATGGAACCTCCACCCATTAAACAAATGAAGTAAGATTCTCAAGCAAAAAATCAACACCAAGAGAGGCAACAAAAGGATCAGATTCAAGGACAACAACAATTGCAGTAGCAGGACCACCAGGAACGACAAATGCCATTTGTTTCTCCACTTCAACCAGAGGCACAATATCTCAAGTCTAATGCTAATATTGAATGATTCATGCAAGGGGACTCTTTCTGGCACTATAATGTTGCCAGTGAAATTAGCCAGGTGTGTTTCTATTAAATGGATGCTTGTCAAAATTGTTTCTCATGATTTCATATGGATATATTGGACATGTCTACAATGTTGGCGATTTCAGATTTTCTTATAGTTGAGATTTGTGATTAATGCCCTTGCTTCTATCTAGCATCACAATTCATCACTGGAATAGTTTCACAAAAAATTTCAGGGAACCAACTCAACATAACTTATAAAGGAAGCCAATTTTCTTATTGGAAAAATTAAGGGAATAGGGAAACTTTTTTGAATGTTTAGTTAAGGTGCTTGCGGTTACATTATTTTCTTCCATGAGAACTATCTTTATAATCCATATGAGCAGGTTATATTATTTTCTTCCATGAGAACTATCTTTATATTCCATATTAGCAATTTACATGTTTCAGTCCTCAAGGGACTACTAAGACTCAACAAAACGGCTCCAAGCCATTACAACAAAGCTCATCATGTCACTTGTAGGAATTGAACCTGGGCGTCCTCCCAACCATCCGAGATAAATCCAATTAACTACTTATGCTTACATTGTCTTGATATTTGTCGATTTAAAAGTATCTTGTGCCTCTTACTTACATTGCCTATGAATGGTAAAATAGTTTAAACTATGCTTAGTCATATGGATATACGTTTTAACATCATAAAAATGTACATTAACATGAAGGTAATATTTTCAGCTCTAGGTAAATTTGACGTCTCTCATTGATAATTAACATTGCAACATGGTTGTGAATGTGGATTCAAAAGAGGACTTGTTATTCTATATTTTTTTATTTAAACTTTTTCTACTTTGGAGATGTTGTTGTCTGAGTATTATTGTTATTTTAATCTACAACGCTATGGTCTTCACACATGTAAGACCTTAGCCTTTGTGAAGATGGTGATCGCTACAATTATTTTAAAATGTCCGATGTTGATCTCAAATTTGAAAACCATGAAGACATATTTGCTTGTTCCGAGGATCAGATTGTATTCCTGCTCGGGGATGTAGGAACATATTGTTCTTCCACATAGATGAATGTTTCTTTTGCTGATTCAAGTGACCACATTGAAAGTGCCCTAAGGTTTAATTACTTATAACCACATGTTGTGTGAACCAATCATTGATAAAATTATAGTATTGGTATTAGTTCTAATGCATGTATCTCCCCGTAGGCTGTAATTATACTTGAAAGGGTCATTCTTATCATCTATATCTATGGATCGGAAAAACATATTTTCCTTCATTGTCCAAATATTTGTAACATTGTAACTTATTATAAATGTAATTAGTGAAAAGACAATAATGACAATGATGGATGTTGTCTAAGGCTTCCTTAAAGTTACAAAAGCAATTTAGCATAAAATACTTCTCTAAAATGTTCTATAGATTATATCAATGTTGTTCTAGTAGTTTTGTTGATTATATCAATATTCTAAAATTCTTTATGATACTTTCATTAGTATGAAGACAGTTGGAGGCTCATAGTTGAATCTAGTGTTGACATCGAAGACTCAACATCCTACAGATATTAATGGATCATCTAATATATTAGAGGCTTGTGTTTGACATAACTATACATGGATCGGCAGGTCATGTCACAGACACATCTTTGCTAGCCTCCTATTGCATTGGGAGAAAGCGCACATGTTTGTTTCCTCCCCTTTGCTTTGCCCTGCCTTTTGACCCTACTCCTACTCTTAACCCTACCTCCTGTCAAGTTGAGAATGTTGTGGATGTGTTTCACTACTCTCTCTTTATTTTCCTTTTAAACTCCTGATTAGATCCATGCAACCCAATTTATTAAAATATTTATTCATTGAGTGATCGATTTTTTTTGGGGTTGCCCTAATTTGAATGGATTATGATCTATGCCAGTTTGTTAATTTTGATTCTAAATATTATGGAAACAAGAAAACTAGAATTCATGTAGGAAAGTATTTTTATTTTTGGAGATAAAGTTATGCATATTTGTAATAATTGGGTTGGGGATGAATGATAGAGGTAGTTTGTGAAGAATCTAGATTGTGGATATCTATTCTATTGTGCATTGTTGCATTTTGTTGTTTAATACAATTTAGACAATGTTTTTTTGGATGTGATTTATTGTGGCATATTTTAAGTAGCCCTGCTTCTTAGGCATCCCCATAAGCTTTACCATTGGAAGTTTGAGACATTTGCATTAACAACTAAAAAAATTACAAATACCTTATGATCCTTGTCAACATTGGATAACTCCAAAGTTGGTATAAATCTAAGCAAGTAATTTTCATTTAGAAATGCTCTAATTATATTATCATACTTGAAACATGTGTGCATTTAAAAATTTCATTAACTTTTCATTACTAGCTTCTCAATGTTAGCTATGTTTTAAATTATTAGTTTGACCCACATAGAGAGATTAATTGTTGTAAAATTATTTGCAGGTTGAACAAAAGGGTTGTATAGGGATTACATTAGTCCACAAGTGGACTTATCCTTATTCATCATCTCAGGATGACCAAAATGCAACACAGATAGCAGTTGATTTCATGCTCGAATGGTATTACCTGTGTCTAGTTTTAGGTCCTTACACTTTAATATAAGATTCTTTTGTGGTTAGTTTTTTTTTGGCTTTTGTTATGTGCATAAATTTTCTATTATCATTTTTCCATATTTGTTTATAGTACTTTGTTCCACCATTACTTTTTGTATGGCAGGTTTATCGATCCAGTAACGTTAGGGGACTACCCATTTATAATGAGAGATAAGTTTGGTGACCATTTGCTAAGGTTCACTGAGCAACAATCTCAATAGTTAAAAGGATCCTTCGACTTCCTCAGAATGAATTATTACACAAGTCAGTACATTGTCATACATGTAATTTACAAGCCAACTGTCATATATTATTTATTATATGTTGTCTTTTTCTTTCCATTTGTTTTCACAAGTTATCTACATCGTGAGATTTTTAGCATGTAACTTAGTTGACATGATTGTGCTTAAGCTTTCTCTGAAGGTTGAATACTAAGTTACTAAGGTGTTATTTTCTATGGTGATGTTTTATTTGCTTTGTTTATACAGGTCATTTGGCCACATAATGGCCATGATTGCCCAACTGAAGAAAACTTGTTCGAGTTTCTTGCTTTTATGGGGGAAAATGGCATTGACATTCCTGATGTTGAGGTATATGTCGCATAAATATTTTATAGTCTACTTTAGTTTATATTCAAGTCTTCATCGTCTTTCATGTCTTATACTTTGCATTGTATCTTCTTTCGTTTTCAGGAGAGGAGCTCAATATTGATGGTAAGAAACAAGAATTGAAGAAAGAGGAGAACAATAACACTGGAGCGACAAATGAAAAAAGAGAGAGAAGAGAATCGGTCTAGTGATACCCTTAGAGACAATATCCTGCATAAGACACACACATAGAGATTGATGGTCAAGTCTTCAGAGTTGGTGAATTCACTTGCATTTCCTTGACAACATAGTGATAATGTTTTGAAGTGATGAAACAATATTTCATGTGTAAATTGTAGTCCAACCAATATTATGTTGGAAACTCATATTGTAATATTTGACATTTTATATAATAAAATTTATGTGGTTGAAATGATTTATATTTGCACTTGATATTATTTAGTATTGTAATTAACATATGTAACTTTGCGTTTTCATATTAGATGAACATGCACTTTTTTTTTTATTTAGTCGCAAAATCATACTAGTTAATTTATGTTGATTAATAATGAACACATAAAATCAATCTAAAACTACTAAATTAGTAGTTTATATTGATTAATGATGACCACAAATAACATGAATATATGACTAAATTAGTCATTATTAATGAAATTAAATGAAATGAATAGAAACTACTAAATCAATCATTTATATAATGAATATGAAACTATCAAAAAAATATAAATGACTACTGCAAGTGATAAATTTGTGATTACAAATGACGACTAAAATTTTCATTTATACAACTATTAATAGCTAATTTATAGTGTCTTATAACACGACCAAAATTTAGTCATATTTCTTTGGTCATTAATTGGTTTCAAACGATGACTAAAATTTGCATATATATGACTATTAGTAGCTAATTTAGAGTACCTTATAACATGACCAACATTTTGGTCATATTTCTTTGGTCATTAATTGGTTTCCTCTAGTTATCATATAGTAATATATTTTTTTTTATATTTGGTCATTAATTGCGTAATTAATGACTAAAGCAATGAGTAAATTAATGACCAAATTTATGACTAAATGTACTACTAGATGATAAAATCTAGACAACCAATTAATGCTAAGCTAAAAATGACTAAAAGTTGGTCGTGTTATAAGATACTGTAAATTAGCTACTATTGGTCATCAACTAAAAAATGGTTGTTTATATGCAAATTTTAGTCACTCTTCTAGTAACTAATTAGCCATTTTGTACAAGTGAAGTGTCTTGCAGGGTAAGAAAAAAATCACATCAGTTAGGATGGTGACAGTTATGCAAACAAAGTGTAGCCACAGGAAGGGGTGTAAGCTATTTGCAATACACCTTTCTAGTGATAAGGTTAAGGAGGTTGACGATGCAGATGTGTTGAATATGTATCCAATTTTGTAGTAGTTCAAAGATGTATTTCTTGAGGATAGTACAGAGTTTCCACCTCACAGGAAGGTAGAATTTTCTATTGAGTGAGTGCCAGGGGTAGCTCCAGCATCAAAAGCACCTTATAGGATGAGCACACCCAAGTGGTTGAGATGAAGTTGCAGTTAAAGGAAATTTTGGAGAAGGAATACATTAGGCCAAGTGTATCAACTTGGGGTGCACTGGTCTTGTTTGTGAAGAAGAAAGATGGTACTCTCAGATTATGCATTGATTATAGGGAGTTGAACAAAGTGTCCATCAAGAACAGGTACCCTTTTCTGAGGATTGATGGATTGTTTGATCAACTGAAGGGATTATCAATGTTCTTGAAGATTGACTTGACATCCAGATACCATCAGGTATGCATCAAAGAGGAGGACATTTACAAGATTGCGTTTAGGACCAGGTATAGGCATTATGATTTTGTTGTTGTTCCATTTGGCTTAACTAATGCTCCAACTACATTAATTTGTTTTATGAATAGTGTGTTGCATCCGTATTTGGATAAGTTTGTTATTGTGTTCATTAATGATATACTGGTATAGTCTAAAAATAAGGAAGAGCATGCTGAGCATTTAGCAACATTGTTGAGGTTGTTGAGGGAGCATCAGTTGTATGATAAGCTAAACAAGTGTAGTTTCTTTCAGAATGAGGTACATTACTTGGGGCATGTTGACTCCAAGGAGGGAATTGTAGTAGATCTAGAGAAGATAAGGGCCATCATGGAGTGGGTAGCTCCTAAGAGTGTGGATGAAGTGAGATCTTTCATGGGTCTAGCAGGCTACTATAGGAGGTTCATAACGAACTTCTCATGGATTGCTTATCCCATCACATCATTGCAAAGGAAAGGTAAGAAGTTTGAATGGACAGAGGAGTGTAAGGCTAGCTTTGAACAACTTAAGCAATTGTTGACACATGGACCAGTGTTATAGATTGCAGATTCGGACAAAGAGTTTGTAGTATGCACAAATGCTTGCAAGAGAGGGCTTGGTGGAGTTCTTATGTAGGATGGATAGGTCGTATGCTATGAGTCCCAAAAACTAAACGATAATGAGCAGAACTACCCGACACATGATCTTGAGTTAGCAGGGATTATACATACATTGAATATGTGGAGACACAATCTTCTTGGCAGGATATTTGTACTAATGAGTGAACATATTGGGTTGAGGTATTTGTTTGACTAGTTGAATCTGAACGACAGGAAGGCTAGATGGTTGGCCACAATCAACGAGTTTGATTTCAAGATTAGGTACATTAAAGGTAGAGAGAATATAGTGGTAGATTCTCTCAGTAGATAGGTATAGGTACATCACTTGGGAAGCCATGAGCTCCTATGGGACAGACTTACAAGATAGGATCTTACAGGTAGGTCAGTAGGATGTCAAGTATATGGAAATTGTGCACAGGTTGCAGCAGGGTGCTAGTATAGGTATAGGTGTAGGTACATGTAGTGGTACATGTACAGGTGGTAGTAGAGGTACATGCATAGGTACAGGTGCAGGTGCATAGGGTATGGATTATTGTCTTATTACAGATGGATTGGTCATGTTCCGAGACATGATATATTTACCAGATAACAGTGAGCTCAAGAAGGTGATCTTGAGGGCGTTTTATGCAAAACCTTATTTAGGTCACCCAGGTTATTGGAAGACATTGACAATAGTGAAGAGATTTTACTATTTGTTGAATTTGAAGAGGGATGTAGTAGATTTTGTGGCAAGGTGTTTCGGTTGTCAGCGAGGGAAATCAGAGTGTAAACATCTAGGTGGACTACAATAGCCAACCACGATTCCAAAGTGGAAATGGGAGGTTATTTCCATGGATTTCATCATAGGGTTACAGAAGATAGTGAAACAGCATGATTCCATTATGGTCATTATGGAGAGATTAACAAAGGTTGCACACTTCATTCCGGTGAATTCTACATTCTCTGCTAACAGTGTGGCATAGTATTCATCAGAGATGCGGTTAGACTGCATGGTGTTCCAAAGATGATTGTGTCAGACAGGGATACGATGTTCACTTCCATGTTTTGGAAGGAGTTATTTGTAAGTTTGGGCACAAAGTTTACCTTTAACACAACTTATCATTGCAAGCAGATGGAGAGATAGAGAGGGTCAACATGATATTAGAGGACATGTTGAGGATGTATGTGATGCATCAACAACGGAAGTGGGAAGAGTATCTTTCTTTGGCAAATTTCACATACAACAATGGTTATCAGGAGTCATTGAGAATGAGTCCTATTAAGTCATTGTATAGGAGTTATAACACTCCCATCAGTTGAAGTGATCCGGTTAGTAGTGTATTGATTAGACCAGATATGTTGGTAGACATGGAATTGGAAATGTAGGTGATCAAGAAGAATCTAAAGGCAGCACATTATAGGCAGAAAATCTATACAGATTGGAACAGGTTCTTCAAGGAGTTCAAGGTCGGGGAATAGGTGTACTTGCGCATCAAACCAAAGAAGATTTCCTTGCAGATTGGATCATGTGACAAGTTGGCACCACGGTTTTATGGACCCTTCAGTATCATTAGGAGGATTGGGCCATTAGCCTATCGACTTGCACTACCTCCAACAATGAAATTCCATGATGTTTTCCATGTATTTTTGCTTAAGAAGTATGTTAAGAATGTTGATCATGTGATTGAATGGTCTGTATTATAGGTGGAACTAGATGGAGAATTACAAAAAGAGCCTCAGTGTATATTGCAAAAAATGGTGCTCATGCTCCAAAACTGAAAAATCGAGCAAGTTAAGGTGCAATGGAAGCACTTTGGGCCCGATGAAGCTACATGGGAGATGGCGGATCAGATGCGAGTTATGTATCCTTCCTTATTTTCCAATTGAGGCAAAGAAAATTTGATATGGTGGTTTGGTATATGATTTATGGTGGTTTGGTATATTCTATAATATGTTTTGATATATGCTTAGATATGGTGTTTAGTATATGTTTTGATATATGCTTTGGTATATGATTTGGTATATGTTTTTGGCATATCTTTTTGGTGATGTTTCTATATGTACATATGTATATGGATGTAAATATTTCCATGAGGTATGTTATAAAGCTCCACTATGCATCATGTGTGTTATGTCATTATGATTATGTTGTCAAGAGACTATTCTATCATGTGGCTATGTTATCATAATGTTATGATGTCATGTGGGTTGGTACTTAGTAGGATGATCATTGTAAATACCTTAATGAGTTGTGTTATAAAGCTCCACTATGCGGTATGTTATCATGTTGTCAAGATGTTTTTCTTTTGAGTAGGTCCTTCATTGTAAATATTGCATCGAGCTATATTATAAATATCCATGAGTAGTATGTCTTCTTTTAGCAGGCTACTGAGGTATATGTGTGATTGAACATAGAGGATGGTGTCCCCCAAGGGGGAGGGTTCTGTAACAACCTTTGTGAAAATTCCATGTAATAAAAGTTAAACAAAATAACGATGGTTGATGGGACACTTATTCCAAGTTGAATGTTGGGAAAGACATCCTAGGGGGTGTTCATTTGGTTTTTTTTAGCTAAAGGAAATTAGCAAAGGAATTAAAGAGGAAAAAAGGAATTTTTGGAAAATTTATTTATGAAAATAATGGAGATTAGGAGAAAAAGGATGTGAAAGGTCACAGGGTTCTTGTGAGGAAGAAAATGAAGGAAAATAATGGAAAATGATGAAAAAGAAGTCGCATTCATAAAAGGGCTTCTAAGGATCAGTTGGTAACCTTTTGTCAGTTGGATTTTGGAGCTCTCTCATTATTCTCTCTCTCTCTCACTCTTGGACACAAAGTTTTCTTGGAGCCCTTTGACATTAGAGCAAGAAAGGGAAATAAGGCAAGAGAAAGCTAAGATCAAGATGGGGAAGGAAGGATCAAGTAGCTACAGCAGGCTTCATTGTAGGTGTCAACTGGCATGTGTATTTTCCTTGCTAGATTTGGCATGCATGGGATTGCATGTGTTTATTTTCTACCATGGCATGGGTTTTTCCAGGTGTGTAAATTTTTTCAGCCTAACCTTGCCATTTCTTGATAGCTTTGATGAGATGGGTTCTCTCATTTGATTTATGTGGGATGCCTGGATTGGATTCAAGGTTGAGTGGGGTGGATCTATGAATTGACAAACACATGGTCTGAGTGGTCCTTGAACCAGACTAAGGATCACGAAGCCACTGGCCTAGTAGCCCTTGAACTAGACTCGGGGTTGCAGTAAAGCCAAATTGTGTGACTCGGTGGGCCTAGGAATCTTTGCCGGTGAATCGAGGGATAATAGTAAAGCGATGAGGTGGATTTTATATCCGTTGGGCCTAGTGGTCCCGGGATGGGATGCATGGTAAATCCTGGAGAGTATGTCTCAGTGTAGGGCCTAGTGATCCTTGGATCATACTGTGGATGCTTGGTAAAGCCTAAGTGTTGGTCGTCACAATTATCCTTTTTTTAAACTTATCCTTGCCCTAACTGTGCTACCTAAACCTCTATTTCACAACTAAATTAAAACCTTCACACGTGGTTCTTGGTCTCTTTTTGTGATTTTATTGGATATGGATTATAAAGGCTTATTTGTTACTAAAAAGGTTGCATAGGCTTAATTTCCTTTGTAACTTATCTTTTTCATATTTCCTTAAGGCATGGTGAATAAATATCATTAATCAAAGTCAGAGTTCGATTGGTGCAGGGTTCACAGTTATTGTACTGCCTGTCATTTGTGTATCACGTGGACAACCAGCCCATTCTTTTTAGATTGACTCCAAAAATACTACACTTGTTATGAAATGGCGCACACCTCTCGCCGAAGGTTTGTTCCATTTTCTGCATTAGGTCTAGAGTGTTATGGATGAGCTAAAGATAGGCTTAGAGCATTATGCGTGGACTAAAGATGGAGGCCAGTCACTGTTCAAACATGTTTTCTTGTTAAGTTTTCATCATAGTCGAGAGCTGAGTTTTTATGCATAAAATAGGTGTTATATACATTTTTGGGAACTACAACCCCAAGCTTGAAATGTCCATAAACCAAGGGCTCCTAAGTCCCTAAAAGTGTTGTTCTAACCCCTAAAGGAACAAGGTCAACTGATTACAGCTTCTCCCAGAAGTTCTCCATGAAAAACTGCTAAGAATTTGTCAAAACAGGATCATTTCAGCTGCTCCACAGGCCAAGTGCATTGCATCTCACCTAAGTACACTGTGTGGGTGCATTGCATTTCAAAAAGCCCTTCTATGGGGTGCGATGGGCGAGAAATGACAAATGGCAGTGTCATTCCGCGAGGTGGAGAGGCAATGGAAGCTTCCAAAAACTTCTCCTGTCACACTTGCCTCTCTGAATTCGACCAAGGATGAGTAAGAGATCATCAATCTCCAAGTGGAAGCAAGAACTATCAGAGGGAAGACACTAATCAAATCATAAGCTGACTCATCTCCCTTACAGATATCTATAGATGGATCCCTCATCCCAGAGATCCAGAGGCTGGAATTTTGCATATTGTAAGGAATTGTTGTTGGTTTCTTGAGACAAACATCATATTGTTGGGTGATCTAAGCTTTGTATGAGGTGAAGAGGGGCTTCCTTGCTGAGAGGTTGATGCTGGGTCAGAACAACTGGTTGTAACTCCCCTTGGCTTTTTCTTGTTTATCAATAAAAGCTATTCAAGTTTTCCTCCATACTTTTGTGTCATTCATGTTTGTTGCATTTGTATGGTCAATTTACATCTGATCCTAGATTGTTTATGACTATAGATCCATGTCTTTGTATAGTGTTATGCTACTGTGATCTTACAGGTACTCCGTGAAGCTGGGCGTGCAAGAGGACAAGTAGTGAAAGACTATCAAGGAAGAGAGGAATCAAACCAGGAGATTAGCGCAAGACAGAGGTTGGTCTTCTTTGTTCCTCTCTATCTATACTTAATAAAGGAAAAACGAAAGTAGCTTTACTCTGTTTGTTTCTAAGGTAGCTATCACACCTTAGTGGGATAAGCAGTTCTGAGTAGACACTTTTCCCTGTAACAAAATGGCGACTCCGCTGGGGACGAATTAGTTTGTTTGTTTATCTTTCGTGTTGTCTATTTCATAAACTTACAGACGGAGTCTGAAGTTGTGCCAGGTAGCATTCAAACTGCATTTGCCATAGCAAATGCAAAGTAGATAAATTCCACTTCAGTCCATCTCCGGGATCTGTTTATGATTTAAACAACTGATTCACAAACTCTTTGATTGCCCTTGTGATAGCTCTTAGATCCTCCTTAGATCTACCCTTGATTTTTGAATTACTGATTACCTTTTGCTTGGCCAAAACCCATGAACTGAACTGCAAACTGTGACTCGGAACCCAAGCAAAGTCTCGTTTCTGGCCCAGTGTAGGTACTGTTCTGAGAATCTGAAATTCAGCGCATTTCCCGAGTGTAGAAGGTGTGCTGCATTTCAAATTCCCTGTGTTATAGGTGCGCTGATCAGGCTAGGCTTTGTGCAGTTTTGGTTTCTGTGATTCATTCTTTCGAGTTCTATTCATGAATTTTGCTGCCAGTGATCAGTATATCTCTGTTTGAAACACCTTTTCCTTGCTGTTATTCTGCCTCCTTTGTACAAAAGAACTGTAAATGTTTTTGTGTGTTTGTTGAGTCATTTTCAATTCTCCTTTGTAAAAGTAACATAATCGTACTGTCGTCCTTTGATTTGAAAGTGTCGCAAGTGTCGATTTCAATCATAGGAAAGAGTTTGATTGCTGTTGATAGTCGATTATCTTGTTACTATTGTTTTTGGTCTGAATTTGTAATTTTTCTAGTGTCAAAAACAAGTATTCATTTCAAAATCATAAGGTGTTGTGATCGTCTCCATTTTTGATTTCGAAAAGAAAATTGTTGATATTTGTCGCTTGAAAAGAAATTCAAATTTGTGCATCAACTTTCTTCTTATCATTCATATACTAAGAAAGTCAAAAACAAATATATGCATGTGCATTTGCATTTAGACAGTCTGATTGGTTTGATTTAGGAAAGTGCATTTAGAGTGTGCTCTTTGCTCTTTGTGAAAGGATTTTGTCTTTCTTTCCTTAGTAGCTAGGATTTTCATTGCACAAAGAAGATAAAAAGATTGTTTATCATCTTATATTGCATTTTAGGAATTACATCTACATCTCGCAGTGAACCTGAAAGCTAAACTTCATAAACAAGATCAACTATAAAATAAATTCAATGAATCTAACAACGCTTTGGAACCTAACGCACAACATTTAGAAGTCTAGGCTAGAGACATATTCCGGCATCATAAAGCCTGGTAACTGTTGTTCTCATTGATGGTTGGGTGATTCCTCCACTTTGAGAGGATAAGTGCCAGTACGGACTTGTGCTCCCACGTACCGTCGAGTATATTTTGGGAGACCACAATAGGCTTAATCCTTTAACCATAGGAAGCCGTGTCTGCCGCCCTATCGATTGCAATGCACTGAACACAGCATTCGAGAAGATTGACTGCCGTACCGTAAAAAGTATTCTGCAGTTTTGCGATTGGTTTGGTAATCCCTCTACCTAGTTTTCCAGAGTAGTCCCTTTCATTCCTTTTCAGACTCTTTAACGGAAAAGGTCCATCTGAGCACTTGTCACTTCAGGCTCATTAAAAATCGAAGGCGACTAGAGTCATCTTTTGTTTTTTCTCGACTCTTAAAAATTGAAAAAACAAGTTGTGTCAAAGCGTCTAAAATTTATTTTAAACGAAATATTCATTACCCTTTCCTACGTTGATCTTGGGTTGAGAAAATGGAATCTACCAACCAAGGAATTCCTCTTGGAGGAAATCCTAGTCCCATCTCCTCTTGGGGAGATGTTGGTGCACCCCATATGGCCACGTTGTCGCTTCCAGGACTGACAATCGGCTTGCCTGTATGGCTCTTCTCAACCTCTGTCGTTCAGAACACCGCAATTCCTGAACAATTGAGTCAACAACTAGGCGATTCCAGAGTTACCCACCAACCTTCTAATTCCTCTAATTCTTCCTCTCCTCCTTCCTCTTCGCTTGATGGGGCTGGTAAATCCAAAAGTCAAGTACTTGAGAAGAAGAAGGAAAAGAAGAAGAAAGAGAAGAAGAAGAAGGAACCAAAAGCGAATGGGGGCAAACAAGCGTCGTCTAGCGAAAATCCACACACTGCACCGACCAGGCCTAAATCGCCATGTGTCATTTGCAAAGGAGACCACTATCATAGAGATTGTCCTTGCATCCCTCAGATCTTAAGGGACTGGTCTCCTTATTTGCACAACCTGATGTCATCAACCTCTGATGATCATGTTGAAAACACACCGTCGACTAGTGAAAGTGAAGCCCCAGGACAAAATGGAAAATATAGATTTCCTTGTAAACTGTGCGAAGGCGATCATGCCGTCCACCGTTGTCCCTTCTTAGACGAGGCTAAAAGAGTTTTGGACGATCGTCCAGTTTCACCGTTACGACTTCCTCCTAGATATAAAAAAATCTTGCCGAGTCCGTCACTAGTTGAAAATCTGGCTGGCCCGCTCAGGTGGTCGGCTGAAGCATCTATCATTGAAGACAAACCATTTGAACCCATACCAGATGAAATTCAAAAGGTCGAGGCAGCAGTTGACCCGGTCTTGCCTTCAGAGGTTCCATCTTCAGATGATATAGTCACCGAAGAGAACAAGGATGACACCGTCCAAATTCTTTTCGTAAGCATAGACTTTAATGAACATGGGGACAATTTACCCGTTCCTTTACCGCAGGAAGGAAGTTTGTCAGATTCATACCCAGCCGTCTATTCGGTCCCACCTCCAAGCAACCTAGTTGTCTCCTTTGATTGGAATCAACTAGGCAGACCTCGTTTACCAGCTAGTGTACCATTCGAAATCATTGTTCAAATATATAAAATGGTTATGGCTGGTACCATCATAGATGAAGGGGCTTCTGTGAGTATCCTTTCCTCGACTGCTTGGAAAGCGCTTGGTTTGCCATCGCTTTTGCCTGAGATGAAAAATCTAACAGGCTTTGATAAAGGAACCAGTCGACCGTTAGGGATCCTTCCCAATGTACCCATAACATTGAGAGGAAAAACCGTTCAAATGAACGTAATGGTAGTTCAAGGACCCCTGGATTATAATCTACTCCTTGGACGAGACTATATTTATTACATGGGAGCGATTGTCTCCTCACTCTTTAGAGTAATGTGTTTTCGCACGAAGGAAGAGTGGTCAAGCTCGTAGACCAGCTTTCATTTCCCGGATCACACAGAGCAAATAGTCATATACCATCCCTGAATGGTCTTTTCACGCAAGAAATGTCTCAACCTCCAGTCCGTCTGCCTGATGAGCGCGAGTGATTGGGGAGACATGATTGAAACCCAGGGGGCATGCACCCTGGCCTGCTTCGGCAGGAAAACTTCGGGTATAGGGTAGGTTTCCGCGAGAAAATATGACTAGTCTGTACTCCCGTCCGTGATTGGAAGAGGGGGCTATTCTGGAATAAGATTCACTTGTCAAAGTTATGTGGGCTGGCAAGCATTGCCACTCACCTTTGTTTATTTCGATAAACATCGCCGAAGAAGTGTTTTGTTTACGTCGTAAATAGAACAATCTTTGGTAAGCTGTAAAAGGTAGACATCTCCCGGTAAAACAAATGTTTTAACGAAAGGAAGAAGGGGTAACCTTGAAACTCTGTTTTATACCTGGGGGCATGCAAACCTTTTGGCATGCAAGCGAAGAGCAACTATTTATTTTTTAAATTTGTAGGTCCTCTAACCCTTTAAACTCGTAGGATTGGTCGTTTCCTAACTTACATAAAGAAAGGATGTGGGGTAAAATTCTAAAAGTTGCTAGTTTTATATATGAGACATTCTTATCACATGACTAGATTAATCGAGCAGTTTTAGCGCGGACTTCATGCTCGCTAAAAAATAAACATAAGCAATGAGCACATGTTCCCCCAGAGTTTAAGCTCATTAAAAAATGAACCAATTTCCGGTAAATAACCATCGTGAATGTAATACTTCAGCCGTTAAAGCCTTGGTCGTGTTTTCACCGTCACCTCCACTTTTACATTGGCCGATCATTCACCTCCATTTGATTGTTTACCCATTTTGAGGAACAGCTGCAAAGAGTGATCATGTTAGCCACCCTTGTAACACTGCCGTGATTGGAAAATTCCAAACCTTACCTGGAATCAGTTGCTACCCATTTCATCACTCGTTCCTCAAAAAACGAGTCTCCTTTAAGCTCTTTTCAATTAACTTGTAAAATATGAAAAGATTTCCGAGCCATTGGCCTCTCTAGCTCATTAAAGGGACCGGAAGTGCTATCCCTCCTCTAAATTTTAATCCTTTTGGACCTGAGGGTTTATTACACAAAAAGATCGAGCGCTTGTTTTGTTCAGCGCATTAAAAGTATCAAAAATTCATCCCTTCTGTATTGTTTTATACTTTTTCGGACTTAAGGGATTAGATGATGAAAAAGGAATTTTGGAGTTTCCTTTACGTTCCTTTTCAGACTCTCTAAAATTGAAAAGGACCGAGTTATCTTTGTCATTAAACTCGTTAATATTTTAATAGCGACAAACTTGTCTATAGACGAGAACGAGTTTCACTATCGCTAGGCTCGTTAAAACATAGCGATGGGTTTGCCCGAAGGGAAAATTATAGAACAAGCATATGTTATCCTCCTCAAGCTTGATAAAAATAAAGAGGTATTGGTCAGCAATGATTCGGGAAAAATTGGGAAGAAAACTTGAAGAAGCTTTGTTGGTAGCAAGTCGCTCTTGAACATGACACTTTCACTCTACATCCAAGTCAGGTTGGGTTGTTTCATTCATTGGTCACATCACCATGGTCCCATCACACCATCCACATTTGGGGTAATGCTACCAATCCATCATGTCAGTGTCGCCGATATGTTCAAGAGAAGTCATTCAGATAATTCACCTGTGTCTCACCCACTACAATACATTTATACTCCATCCTTTCATGGCTGCCACCCTGAACCTTATATCACCAGATCGTTTTCACCTCCATTAAAATCATTTGCTCCGTTTCGTGTCATTGATGTGGGATTCATTAAGGCCCTCCTGTGACGGATCACTTCTTTTCGACATCAGCTCATTATCCAAGAAGTTGATCTAGGAACACCCCATTCAGTACTTTGAAGCTTGCATGCCTCAATGGCAAGTTTCTCACTTCCGGCGACAGGTTCACATCAATGACCTTCGACCGAAAGATTTTGCGTGGTGTTCGACGCCAAGTCCTTTATTCACACCACATGAATTGTACTGCAGTACCTTGAGGGTCATTATCATTATCGGTGATTCCTCTCGTGCTTGTTAACAGCTTATATCATTGGCTGGTAATCAAGCGATGTCTTTCCATGTTCGACTTCAGAACATCTCTCACATGGATAGACTTGTACTTCGAGTGAAGATCGAACGAGATTGAAGACCCCAGATCTAGTTTCATCCATCCGGGCTGCGATATTTATTCAGGAAAATAAAGACATCAAATGTACATCATTGCTGCACAAATAATCATCCAATCAAAGGGATGATGGCTCTATCAGAATCATCAGTCTACACTCAGACGATTGTCTGTCTTATGTACATGAAAATGAATTTATAAAGCTGAGCATGGGAATGCCCGACTCAGCTAGATCATGAAAATATTATGAAGATAATGTATTGTATTGTATCTTATTACAGGTCTCCTCCCAGCTTGAAAGAACTTCAGATCCTCATAATAAAGCATTTCACCCGACATCAAAAGATTAACGACCTCATGCTTTAGGGGGCAACTGTTATAGACATTTTTGGGCACTACAACCCCAAGCATGGAATGTCCATAAACCAAGGGCTCCTAAGTCCCTAAAAGTGTTGTTCTAACCCCTAAAGAAACAAGGTCAACTGATTACAGCTTCTCCCAGAAGTTCTCCATGAAAAACTGCTAAGAATTGGTCAAAACAGGATCATTTCAGCTGCTCCACAGGCCAAGTGTGTTTCATCTCACCTAAGTACACTGTGTGGGTGCGATGCATTTCAAAAAGCCCTTCTATGGGGTGCGATGGGCGAGAAATGACAAATGGCAGTGTCATTCCGCGAGGTGGAGAGGCAATGGAAGCTTCCAGAAACTTCTGCTGTGACACTTGCTTCTCTGAATTCGATCAAGGATGAGTAAGAGATCATCAATCTCCAAGTGGAAGCAAGAACTATCAGAGGGAAGACACTAATCAAATCATAAGCTGACTCATCTCCCTTATAGATATCTATATATGGATCCCTCATCCCAGAGATCCATAGGCTGGAATTTTGCATATTGTAAGGAATTGCTGTTGGTTTCTTGAGACAAACATCAGATTGTTGGGTGATCTAAGCTTTGTATGAGGTGAAGAGGGGCTTCCTTGCTGAGAGGTTGATGCTGGGTCAAAACAACTGGTTGTAACTCCTCTTGGCTTTTTCTTGTTTATCAATAAAAGCTATTCAAGTTTTCCTCCATACTTTTGTATCATTCACATTTGTTGCATTTGTATGGTCAATTTACATCTGATCCTAGATTGTTTATGATTATAGATCCATGTCTTTGTATAGTGCTATGATACTGTGATCTTACAGGTACTCCGTGAAGCTGGGCGTGCAAGAGGACAAGTAGTGAAAGACTATCAAGGAAGAGAGGAATCAAACCAGGAGATTAGCGCAAGACAGAGGTTGGTCTTCTTCGTTCCTCTCTATCTATACTTAATAAAGGAAAAACGAAAGTAGCTTTACTCTGTTTGTTTCTAAGGTAGCTATCACACCTTAGTGGGATAAGCAGTTCTGTGTAGACACTTTTCCCTGTAACAATAGGGATTCTAGGATAGGCTTTGCTAGCAATACTATGAAGGATTTTTGATACACTTCCATTGTAATTTTGTAATCATGTATTGCCCTATCGCTCTGGGCTAGATCCATGATTTTACAATGTGTGTTTTCATAAGAGATTGAATAAAAGAAGGGGTTTATTCCAATTTCATATTTTGGTTCCTCTCATTATCTGTGATGTTTCCTTTGTGCAATGGATTTCAGAATTTTAGTAGAGGGAAACGAGCGGGTTAGCTAGGGCCCAACCAACCTATCTCATTCTCTCTATCTTTTGTAAGTTGTTTAGATCTAGTTATGTTGGTGCTAACATAGTGATTTCTTTTACATGCTTGAGCTTACAGATTTTATGAAACCCTTGTGAATGTTTAGCACTTGATCTTAGATCTGAGGATTCTCCATGTGATTGAGTTAATTTCCTTTTCAAGTTTTAGTATTTTGTTACGTTATTGAAAGTATCGCACTATTTTGTCCTTTTTCTGAGAAATTTTTCCTGAGTTCTTTCTGAAATATTGGTTAAGATTATGAGTTTGAAGTTTAAATCATTTTCCTTCCAGAATATGTGTGCCTTATATGAGTAAAAACTTCGGTGATATAATAACAACTCTATATGTAAAGATGAAACTATCATGATTCCGTATATGAATGCAACTTGAACATTATTTATTATAGGAATTGTTTATGGTGCCTTTTCAAGATTAACAATTTTATGGAATTTATCTTTCAATGCAGAGTTTATCTATTATTGTGACCGACATATAAAAACGTTAAGTTCTGTCTTTTGGGTAGGCACTCTTATTTACAGTGCAAGTGTGTTTCCTTTTCTACCGTTGTGAGATTTCCTTTTCAACTTTTACATTCATTTTCGTTGAGTGTTTTCTTTGGGTTTGGATTCTTTTTATTAAAGTTAAATCTTACATTTTTCCTCTCTATTTTCATTTATTTCCAGCTATACACATTCATATTTGAGTGAAGGGTAATTTGAACAAGAATGTCCTAGTGCAGGAACAGTGTGTTCTAGGGTAGGAATAATGAAGTTCTAGTGTAGGAACAATGAAGTTCTTAGTATAGGAATAAGCCATTCCAGTACAGGAAAAGAACATTCCAGTATAGGAACAAAACATTCCAGTACATGAACATGTAACATTCTAGTACAGGAAGAAAGCATTCCTGTACTAGAATAGAGTATCTCATTGTAGGAATGAGACTCATTTTGGTACGGACACGTGGTTGTTCTAGTATAGGAATGAGATATCTTTAGTAAAGGACACAAATTTATAAGTATAATAGAAGATAACTCCTTTTGTTCTTTTTAAAGCATTGGAGTTTTTATTATAGGAACATATATCATTTTCCAACATTCTTTTCAGATTGGTTGCAAAGCACGACTTAATTATTCTATCAAGGTTTCTTTGTGATTATTTTTCTTGATTTGAATCCAGTACCAAGAGTGGCTTGGTGTTGTTCTACTAAAGGCTTTCTTAGCAATTTCATTTCCTATTGATTCTAGAAAATTTAGTTAGAAGGTTAGAAGTAGGATTTACAAAAGTTAATCCAGAAGTCTTTGGCATTTCCTGTGCTATGCCTCTAAGCTTACGTAGCCACGAGTTGAAAAATTAAGTGTTGAAGAAGTTTACTAACTTGTAACTTTGGCACACAACATTTTGCTGTCATTGCCAGGGAGACGATTGGAATAACTCTGGTAAAGCTTTTTGATTTTTCTGCAATAGGGGTAGGTATGCTTTATTTTTTCATACAATGTGCTTCTATTGTTTGAAGAAATTTTATTTGAATTAATTTGTGTGTTGTCTTTTTTTTACTGTAGCATTTGGTTGAGCTTTTCAACAAGTTTTTCATTTGTTATTTTTGGTTTATTTATTTTAAAATGTATGACTAGAAGAGGTAGGGCTCTGAAGCCTAATAAGGGTTGAACACATAGTGATAAATCATAAAATTGTTCTCATATCAGGCCTTCTCTTGCAGGAAGAGAGTCCAAGAAAATGCAGACCTACCATTCTGGTACTATCCACGTGGACTCTGGAGACACTAGTTCAGGAGTTTCGCAACCAGAGGGTGGAGGGAAAGGGACTACTGGAACTCAAAATATCATCTTAAACCATATTCCACTTTCACATTGTGTTGAGAGTGGTTTGATTGGAAGAAGAAGGATGGAGGATCATGCTGAAGGAACTGGTGAGAATTAGCCAAATGAGGAATAGTCCACCTTTGGATTTCCCATTGTGGATATAAATGGAGTAGTTCAGATGAAGAATATTCCACCCTCCGTTCCCCCTCATTTCCATGGTAAGGTACATGAGGACCTAATTTCTTCCTTATTTGAGTTAGATATGTTGTGTAAAAGCTATGATTATTCTTCAGATGCCCAAAAGCTAAAACTATTTCCTGCAACTCTCAAGGTGTTATGAAACCAGCTCAAGAAAAGATAGAAAAGATATATCAACGCCTTAGAATTCAGCCTCTTCGAGGGGGCAGCCTCCTTTACATTACATAAATGAACAATTCTTCGATGATACAAATGAAAATACCTCCTTTCTATATATAGGAGTCTAAGGGGTCATAACATAATCAAAGCCGACATAACAATAATAATGTAAGGGCACAATAATAACAATAGTGGGCTTCTATGGGGCACAATAGTAACAATATGGGCACTACATGGGTACATCAATATAATAAGTGGGTTATAATAATAACAATAAGGGGTTACACTAGTAGTATAGGGGCCTAACATGCCCCTCTCCTTCAAAAAGTGTTGTCCTCAATGCTTGAGTAGTTCTTGATGCTTCTGTATAAAATTCTTGTCCTCCCATGTGGAATATTCAGCGGGTAATTTCTTCCACTTGATGAGATACTCTGAAATTGATCGATTTCATAGCTGTCGGGTTCTTGTTTCTGTGACTGCTCCAGGTTCCAATATGATTTTTCCTTCCTCTTTAATTTCTAGCAATATTGTTTGAATTGGGATCTTTTGCAACTTTTGAATAAGTGGCCATACTTCTTCGTCCTTCTTCCATTCATCCCTTGCTTTGTTTATCCAATCTGGTTGGATAATATAAATAGCACAAAACAATGCTTCCGCATCCTCATCCTTGAAGAGTCTTCCCATTCGGTAAGGTCGCCATTTTTTAAGTGCATGTAATATTACCAACATTTCCTTCTCATAATTAGCTTGCTTGAGATGTAGCAGTAAAAATACCCAATCACCTACATCAAAACATTTTTCACTACGATGTTGTTCTACCTGTTGTTTCATTTGATTTTGCACCGAAGTGGCATTATCCTTTAAAAGTTGGAGAACTTGTTGTTGATGCTCGATGTGATCTTTCACTGCCTGAACCTTTTTCTTCTTGATATGTCCTTCTATCTCTAGACTTTGAGGAGTGGTAATTTCTTCCAATCCTTTACAAGATATGGTTAGATTCATTTCTTGATGCTCGATGTGATCTTTCACTTCTTGAACATTTTTCTTCTTTATATGTCCTTCTACCTTGATAGTTTGAGGAGTGGTAATTTCGAACAATGAATTACAAGATATGGTTGGATTCATTTCTTCTTTCTCGATGTGATATTTCACTTCTTGCACCTTTTTCTTCTTGATATGTCCTTCTATCTTGATGGTTTGAGGAGTGGTAATTCCTACCAATGCATTACAAGATATGGTCAGATTTATTTGTTCTTCATCTAGGCTTTTTTCCTGGAGTATATCCTCTTCTTTTGACCTTTTTTGCTCCTTTTCTTCTTCCTCTTCACAATCTATGTAGAATAATTTCTTCTCAGCACACTTATGACCTTTAGTGCATTTTCTATCACAATTGTAACAAAGCCCTTTTTCTCTTTTTTCTTCCAATTGTTGTGGTGTAACCCTTGTAGGTTGTGGAAGGCTAGGAGAAACAACACTTCCATATTTATAGTTGTGAGGGGTACGCTTCCTGGTTTCCATAATTTTGCTTTCCACTATGTCACAAATCCCTTTTACTCTTTCCAATTGTTGTGGTGTTGCTCTAAAGAAGGTTTTGCTCTTTGTATCCTCATAATGTGCTATCATTTCCTCTGTGAAAATTGACCACGTAACAAGTTGTTTATGAGAACAAAGCCCTTTGTACCATAAAAATTGATCTGGTTCTAAATATGAAGATGCACTACATACCTTTTGTAACAACTGTACACCATGTAGATCAAAATATTGCTCCATCTGAAGTATCCAATTTACCGGATCCTTGCCATCAAACTTCCTCATCTTGCTTTTTCTTGATTTTAGGAGCTCGACATTGAAACGACTGTAACTTCGTACTTTCAGATCTTTAAGTTCTGAAATTGTGACCTGTAGTAGCCCTCTGTGTCCTCTTTCCAATGCCACCAGTCTGATCCAAATTGAATTCTCCAAGAAAGAGTTATGCACAATCTCCCAAGATGACCTGATTATAGACTAGTTCAGTAGAGCGAACTTGTACGACATGCCAAGAGTCACTGTTTCAACCTTTGGATCTGAAATATACGTACAAGAAACTACATTCCGTCCTCTTTCTGTACCTTCTTACGAAATTTCAATCCGATCCCTAGAGAGAAAGTTATGACGATTTTCCCCAGGTCACCTGTTTTGAATGTAATTTAGGGGTCTGCAAAAAGACCAACTTCCTCAGATCATATCTCCGAAACTATCGTGCGAAAAGCTCTGAAATTTAGACCCAAGGTTCAACGCGATTGTTTCTCAAATGGGTTTTTTTTGTGACTTCTGAAACGTCACAAAAAAAAAGTTATAGTGAAAATTCCATGATGACCTGTTTGGAGCAGCGAAACCCTAGAATCCAAAGCTCTGATACCAAATGTTATGAAACCAACTCAAGAAAAGATAGAAAAGATAGATCAACGCCTTAGAATTCAGCCTCTTTGAGGGGGAAACCTCCTTTACATTACATAAATGAACAATACTTGGATGATACAAATGAAAATACCTCCTTTCTATATATAGGAGTCTAAGGGGTCATAACATAATCAGAGTCGACATAACAATAATAATGTAAGGGCACAATAATAAGAATAGTGGGCTTCTATGGGGCACAATAGTAACAATATGGGCACTACATGGGTACATCAATATAATAAGTGGGTTATACTAATAGCAATAAGGGGTTACACTAGTAGTATAGGGGCCTATACTACTAGTGTAGGGGCCTAACACAAGGATTCAACATTATGTTGGTTCATGGGGTTAGGAGGAAATACTATAGCCTATTGGGAACAAATGAAGAAAATATTTTTAATTAAATATCAGGAATATTGAAAAAGAAGACAAATGCAAGATGAGATTTTCACTATTGCACAAGGTTTTTTCTACATTCTTCAAAGGTCAAAACACAAATTTGATTTAAGTAATATTAGAACTTTGTTCTTGCAAGGACTTACTGACAATGTCATAAATAATTTGAAATTGCTTGGACAATGGGATATTTCTCAAAATAATTTTGATCAGATTTGTGACTTGTGCAGGAAATTTTCATGGAATCAATCTAGATCTAGTAGAGGAATCCGAGGTAATTATAAAAATAGCAGATTTGGATCCATAGATGCTATGATTATTTGCTTGGAAAATAAAATGGATAATATGAGAACTAAAATTATGAATAATGTTAGTAAACAAATAGATTCTTTGAAGTTTCAGCAAAAATTAGTAGAAAAGCAAGAAACATTGTCCATTTATTGTCCTAAATGTAGGAAAAAACATCTTTTGCATGAATGTCATGTAGATGTTAAAAGTGCTAATAAGTGTGTGATATGTACACGAAAACATCCTACCGAGGAATGCTCTTCTATACTTGAAAGCTGAATTCAAAGGAGAGCATCAGCAACCTGAGCCATTACATGCTATGGGAGCACGAAAATCATGGCCTTAGGTAGGTACAAGTATGACTCCTGAACATACTCCATATTTTTTTGGTTATAACGCACCACCACGTTCCTACCAAAATACAAATTACTATTAGCCTTTACAACATGGGCATCAATTTTAGTATGGACAATCACCTCGACCTTGGCAACAAGGATGGAAAGGATCACCACACTATCATTATCCTTATTCTACAATAACATAGTCATATCCCACTACTTATGCACCTTATCCCATGACCCAGACGACAATGCCACCAACCTTGCCTCAACAAACTCAGTGCATGCCATCGTTACCATTACCACCACCCTTTTGAACACCTCAATTGCCTGCACAACCAATACCAAACCCAAATAAGAAAGTAGTGTAAATATCAATTCTATTAGACCACTTCCTTTCCTTATCTATCAGACTATGCCGGTTAGGGTTAATGACCTTCAACTAAGATTGGGAAGGGTAGTAAATCTAGAAAATCAGAAAAAAAAAACAACCCATGGTAATCATCAAGGATAAAAGTGGGGAGGAAGCTCCCAATTATTCGAAAGGAAATGTCACCATTCAACCCATTCTCACACATTCGGAGCCCTTACCATTTTCTTCAAACCAACCTTCCTTTCCAGAGAGTATGGTTATGGAGAAAGATGAACTCATGCCCGACTCTAACCTGGTTACCGAACTTAGGAATCTTTGTATAATGTTCCTTTTCTTCAATCCATTAAAGAGATCTCCATCTGTACTAAAATTATTAAGGATATTTGTCTTAAAAAACCAGGGAGGAAAAGAGTAGAGCCTCATATTATCCAGTTTGTTAGAAGAGCATCTCAGTTAATGATAGTGAGTGCTCAAATGGAAAAATATACCGACCCTGGAAACCCAATTGTTTATGTCTAGATAGCTAATGTCCTTCTCTCTAATGTATTAATAGACCTAGGAGCGGATATCAATGTTATGATTGGGAAAACCATGGAACAACTTTAGTTGGACCACATCCGCCCTAACCCTACTGTGCTTGAATTTGCTGATCGATCTAAAATCAAGCTAAATGGTGTATTAGATGATGTGGTTGTTTTAATTGATTCTTGGGAATACTTGTGGATTTTATTGTGCTTCGGCCAAAAATTCCTATTGGAGGACATCCCTTGATTTTGGGATGACCATGACTTGCCACAACAGATGCCTACATAGGATGTTACTCTGGTGATATGTATATTTCTCATGGAGATGCTAGGAGAAAGGTCACCTTGTATCAACCTGCTAGATCCATTCAGAAGCTTTGAGATACCATATGGCTAGATTATGACAATAGTGATGAGGAGACTTGTTCTATTTCTTTGAGCCATCAATATACCGAGTTAACTAAGGAGGGTGAGATTCAAGATTCTTGAACGACTTGTATACTACGCCAATTTTTGACTCACTATCTCAGATCTTTAGCCTGAGTTTTCAAGAAAACTATGATTCCCAACCCTTTCCACTATAGAGTTTAGTTGCATCTACTAGCATTCTCGAGTATGAGACCACTCTTGTTGAGAATAGTCCATGAAAATATTTATATATTAGTTTAGACTTTAACCAATCCCAACAAGAGCAGCTTGTGAGCTTTTTATGTGACCATCTTGGTGTGTTAGCATGGAGTTGTGACGACATGAAAGGTATCCCTCCTGAAACTTGCACTCATCATATTTACATTCAAGAAGGACCTCGACCTATTCAACAGCCCCAAAGGTGCATGAATCCTTCACTAAGAGATATTATTCAGGAAGAATTACAAAAACTCTTAGATTCCATATTTACATATCCTATATCTAATAGTCAGTGGGTCTCTCCAATGGTGATAGTTTCAAAGAAATATGGGAGATGGTGTATTTGCATTGACTATAGATAATTAAAAAAATCCACTCTCAAGGATTATTTTCCCCTTCCCTTTATCAATCAGGTGCTTGATACTCTTTCCAGTAAAAAGTACTTTTCATTTTTAGATGGAATTAGTGGTTATAACCAGATATGAATTGCACCCGAGGATCATGACAAAACCACTTTTACCTGGCCATGGGGAACATTCACCCATCGAGTGAATCCTTTTGGATTTTGTAATGCACTAGCTACCTTTCAAAGGGTAGAATTGGATATTTTTTTTGACATTGAGTACGTAGAGGTTTACATGGACAACATTTTAGTATTTAGTGATTCTTTCCAAGAAGCCCTCAAAAATTTTAGAAAAAGTTCTTTTTTGTTGCGAAGAAGCTTGCCTCGCTTTGAGTGATAAGAAATGCAGACTGATGTTTGAAATGGGGGTAGTTCTTGGTCATCTTGTCTCTGACAAAGGTATTCAGGTAGACCCATCTAAAATAGAATTTATCTTATGTCCTCCTACACTGAAAACAAAAAGGGGAAGTGAGAGGATTCCTTGTACATGCCGGATATTACCGGAGATTCACTAAATTTTTCTATGATAGCTACTACTCATTTTTGACCCATAGCTAAGGATAGCTATTTCTCTTGGACTGAAACCTATCAAAAATATTTTTAGGAGCTCAAGGAAAAACTAGTACATGCACCAGTCTTGAGGGGACCTAATTGGTCTCTTCCATTTCATATTTCCTCAAATGCCTTAGATACTTCTATTGGTGAAACCTTAGGACAATATGAAAATCAGCGATCCTACAGTATCTACTTCATTATTAAAAACTTGTCGCTTGTTGAATTGAATTATACTCTGACTGAGAAAGATTTTTTAGTTGTGTTATTTTCTATTAATGAATTCATACACTATATTACAGGTTATGAATTACTTGTACATACAGATCATTCTTCCATAAAATACTTAATGAATGAACCTTTGATTAGTGGTAGAGTGACTAGGTGGTTACTTTACTACATGAATTTAATGTTACTATTATCGATAGGCCACGAAAATCCAATGTAGCAGCTGATTATCTTTCTAGATTAAACAATCCTGGTGAAATAATTCTTGTAGATGATTCCTTTCCTAATTAGCATCTTTTTGTTATGTCGGCAAACTCTCCTTGGTTTTCTGATATAGATAATTACTTAGTTATAGGAAAAAAGATTTCTCATCTATCCAATCGAGAGAGACAAAATATTATTTAGAAACATGCCTCATATTCCTAGGTTCAGGGAGACCTCTTTTACACCGGACCTAACCTCGTTATTCTTAGATTTGTGAGAGAAGAAGAAGTGTTTGATATCTTGAAAGCTTCCCATGATGAACCTTGTGGGGGCCCTTTTACTAATAAAAGGACAACATATAAAATCCTTCCTGCTGGCTACTTTTGGCCTTTTTTGTTCAGGGATGCCAAAAATTATGTCAAGCGTTGTGATAGTTTTCAGTGAATGGGCAAACCTTGTCAAGCCAATGAAAAGCCTTTGTGTCCTCAAGTTATGATTTAACCCTTTGAAAAATGGGTTATCGATTTTGTAGGACATATAACTCCAACATCCTTAAAGAAAATACATATCTTGGTTTGCATAGATTTTGTAACAAAATGGGTATAATCTAAAGCTGTTTCTTTTGCCAATGAAAAATTTGTTGAATTTTTATTTAGTTAAAATTTTACTATATTTGGTGTTCCTAGAGAAATTGATTCTGACATTGGACCTCAGTTTGTTTCTAATATGGTGAAAGGTATTATGGAACAATATAAAATCCAGTAGAAGAAATCAACACTGTACCACCCGCAGGAAAATGACTAGGTAGAATCTACTAACAAGGTGACCGAGTCCATTCTTATCAAAATAATGAACCTTCATAAGAAATATTGGGCGAACATGTTACTTGAGGCCTTATGGGCTTATAGAACTACCTGGAGGAACAACACACGTCATACACCTTATGAGTTGGTGTATGAAAAGTAGGTCCTATTGCCAACTGAATTTCCAGATCAAAAATTTCAGAACTGTTGTCCAATTAGGATTGGCTATCTTGGAAGCACAACAAAAAAGTCTCTTACAGCTAAACAAACTTTATGAAATCAAAAGGGATGTTGTCCAATAGAATACATTAATGCAACAACAATGAAAGAAATGACATGAGAAGCCGATAAAAAAGAAGCAGGTCCAACCAGGTGATTGGATACTCCTATATGATTCTAAATTCAAACATTTTAAAGGGAAATTTTGTACACGCTCGACAGGACTGTATGAAGTGGAGAAGGTTTTTTAAAATGGATAAGTAGAAATCAAGACCATTGATGGACAAGAATAAATTTTCATTGTATAAAGTATATTTTCATCCCACTACCAAGGAAAAATTTATATAGCAAGTGCAACAACAACTAGAATTAAGAATGGTAGGTGGTGATGCTAACCTACTACAAATCTTATTTCTGTTTTCTAATATATGTGTGTGTGTGTATTTTAACAAACTGAAAAAAATCTCTACCTTTGACTCTGAAAATCAGCTTGTTGACATGGTTATGGAAGGATCTGGCTAGAAACCAACATGCTAGCGGGTGGATCCATTTTTTTATAATAAAAAGGGATGTTACTTGATTATTATAAATGATGATTGTCATTGAGAAGAAGCAGGTCTCTGTAAAATTTTTATGGTGACAAAATAATGACTGGTAGAGTTGAGCCCTTATCCGAGTTCAAGGGAATTGATATGGCATATTTCACATAAGTAACGTAAAACTCCCACTACAATTAATTCATTCAGGGTACAACACTATGTGGTAGAGACATCTGTGAATTGATGTAAAAAATATGCCTTTCTTCTTCTTCACTTTTCGTAATTTTCCCTCTATTTCCACTTTTGTCTTGGTTAAAATTTCCCTCCTATTCTTCACAAAGTTTCCTGTCCCAACTTCTATTTTCCCTCTTATTCCTGAAAGTTTTTCCCCACTCTGTTTTCCTATATCCATATGGTGGTTTATCTCATTCTAAGTGCCCTCAATAATTTCCTTCCCTTTCTAAAAATTTATCCCTATCCCACTGCTTTCTTTCCCTCTTAATTTTTTGCAGGATCTAATGAATCTTTGAAGGCCTCACCTGATCAGATCAAGGAAGCATAATGACACATGGAAACTGGTCATAGAAGAAACTCCTTTAAATTCTACAATTTATTGCTAAATTCAGCCTTTGTATAACCAAGGAAATTTGATTTTGTGATAATCCCTTATGTAGTACAAGAACCATAGCTTCTGGTGCAAGAATATGTTTCAGTACAGGAAAGTTGGGTTCGGGTGGAGGAACCCTATCATAGTACAAGAATTCTATTGCAATCATGAGTTTTTATGGATTGTTTGAATCATTGTTTAGAAGTACAATGGAAATTTTTGAAAAGCCATGATTGTTAAATTTTTTATTTGATTGAAATTATCTATCATTGCTAATAGGAATAAATATTTTAAGGGCATGGATATTATGGTCTAGTTAACCTTATTTTTAAAGCACTACCATGTTCCAGTTAAAATCATGATGGAGATTGGGGACATGTCTGAAAGGTTCCTCCCCTAACCGATTGGTTAACTGAACCTTGTTATCCCTTTAATGATTTGGATGTTATCATGTGTAAACCATCTAGTTCGTCCTCGAAATCATACCAAATCTCTGGCCTTTCCAATCAAATTTTTACATTGATAGGGTGGCAGTCATTCTAATCACCGATATAAGTGGATAGGACATTGAGGAACGCGAATTAAGCCAGCAGTGCATGCAATTTAAATTTTACAAATACAAATATCGTCAACATACCCTCAATATTTTCAAAATTTTTATGTGTAGAAGGGTCTTCCTTGCAGGATTTTGCAGGAGAGTGGGAGTAGTGTAAACTTCGAATGATATGGTGTCGGTCTGCATTGAGCCATGGTCTATAAAGGAACTAGAGGGGACAAATGAGTATGAGAGAAGTCCACCTTTATTACAAGAAATAATGTTTCTTCTCTTCCTACTCAAATTTGATGGTTACGACTCTATTGTAGCTCTGGAGTTTTCACACACCTTTGATGGGAGGACTACCATAGTCAGCTCTTTACAATTTCAAGTGACGAAGAATTATATTTCTCAGGCCACAAAGCTACCAGCCATGGGGGAGAAATGGTTTAAGAAAGGTGAATTGGAGAAGGGTGTGTGACGTCATTTTATACTTGAAGAAGATCATGCTGTGAACTAGAAAATTGGGTTGCAGAGGAATGCTATGGTTGAGAAATAGAAATACTTGTTGTACATTCTCTAGAAGTTCCTCACATGTGAAGGGAGGTACTCATTAACTTATCTCTACCACATTCGGCTTCTACTACATTTTGAGTCAGGTAAATTTATCAATTTCCCTCATTTCCTATTGAAAAGTTTATATAAGATGTCCAAAAGTGTGAAAAATAGCAAGAGAGACCAGATAGGTTTTAAATTATGCCACTATGGCCTAATCAAAATTCTAGTTAGAAAAGAGTTGGAAAATAGAGGCACCACATGGGAGAGATTTTTGAAAACATTTCAGGGTGAAAACACATTTATACGACCTAGTGGTAGGAGTCATCTATAGAAAGGAAGAAAAAAGTTTATCGAGTCAGTAGTTAGTCAGCGATAGGAGAAGAAGCCACTACCTTTAAAAGGTGGAAAAGGAGGAAGACCGAAAACTGACAAACCCCAGTCTAAGGAGTCAAAACATAAGAAGAAGGAGCAGAGTAAGGGACAAAGTGAAATCGAGAACCTTGAACCTTCCTGAAGGGTTACACGTGGTTCATTGAAAAGATGCCATTCCTCTTGTCAGAAATGAGTCGGTTACGACAACTGATACGATGGAGATCATTAAAGACTCTCAGGACTGTATTCCCCTTGGAAACCCTTATGTTGAGATTCCTATAGAAAATTTGATAGTGAAAGATAACCTTTCTACATTAGAAGAAGTTGCAACCTTGTGTACTGCGATCTTCAATCCGGGTTATGTTGAGGAGGAGGATGAGATTCCTCTGTCATCTCTGATGAAGGAAGCGAAGAAGAAAAAGGCAGCTCACAGATAGGACACAGTGCTAAGAGTAGAAGAAGACCCTATAGTAGAAACTCATGAGGACATTGTTCCTCTGGATCCTGAAACACAGGAGTTTGAAAAAGAAATAGTAAATAATGACACTTTTCATGAGTCAGTGGCTAAAAGGGAGATAGTACAAGAAAAAGATGAAGAGGAAATTTTTTCTTTTGACGTAATTTAGGAGTTGAAGGAGAAGATATATGAATTTGAAGTTTTAAATCTATGTGTAATGGATCAGAATAAGATATTGAAGAGGAGGAATGAATAATTGTTAACAAGAGTGTAGGAATGGAAGCGATGGGAAAAGAAATGGAAATTTCATGCATCTCACTGTAAAAATCATTTGAGGAAATCAGTTAAGCACCTAAGGAAAGCCATTATTAAGATGCTGAAGGTAGAGGGGCTGGGAATCAATATTCAGATCCAGAAGTAAAGGGAGGCTTTGAATTGTGTTTTTTGCAGAGGTCAGTAGTTGTTTGAGGACACACAACAAAATGAGGTTGGGGGGATGTTGGTTGTAACAATTGTCTTTTTTTAAACTTATCCTTACCCTAACTATGCTACCTAAACCTCTATTTCACAACTAAATTAAAACCTTCACACATGGTTCTTGGTCTCTTTTTGTGATTTTATTGCATATGGATTATAAAGGCTTATTTGTTACTAATATGGTTGAATAGCCTTAATTTCCTTTGTAAATTATATTTTTGAATTTCCTAAGGAATGGTGAGTAAATATCATTAATCAAAGTCAGAGTTTGGTTGGTGCAGGGTTTGCAATTCTTGTACAGCCTATCATTCCTATACCAAGTGGACAACTGGCCCATTCATTTATGGCTGACTCCAAAACTACACTTGTTAAGGAATGACACACACCTCTCACTGAGGGCTTGTTCCATTTCTACATTGGGTCTAGAGCGTTAGGGATAAGCTAAAGACAAACTTGGAGTGTTATAGATGGACTAAAGATGGATTCTGGTCACTATTAAAACATGTTTTACTGTAAAGTTTTCATCACATTCGAGAGCCACGTTTTTATGTATAAAATAGGGATTCTAGGATAGGCTTAGATAGCAATATTTTGAATGATTTTTGAGACACTGTCGTTGTAATTTTTTAGTCTTGAATTACCATGTCTCTTTAGGCTAGATCCATGGTTTTACAACGTGTATTTGCAGAAGACTTTGAATAAAAGAATGGGTTGATCCCCGTTTCATATTCTGGTTCCTGCCATTATCTGTAATGTTCCCTTCGCACAGTTGATTTCAAAGTTTTTGTAGAGGGAAACGAGCTAGTTGGATAGGGCCCAAGCAACCCAACTCATTCTCCCTATCTTTCGTAAGTTATTTAGATCTCATTATGTCAATGTGAATAGAGTGATTTCTTTTACGTGCTTGAACATACGGATTTTATGAAACCCTTGTGAATGTTTTGTGTGTGATCTAAGATCTGAGGATTCTCCATTTGATTGAGTTAATTTCCATTTCCAGTTTTAGTATTTCTTTATGTTCTTGAAAACACCACACCATTTTGTCATTTTTTTGAGAAATGTTTCCCATGTTCTTTCCAAAAGATTAGTTAAGGTTACGAGTTTGAAGTTCAAATGATTTTCCTTTCAGCATATGTGTGCTTTATATGAATACAAACTCCGACGATATAATAACAACTTTGTATGTAAGTGTTAAACTGTAATGATTTCGTATATGAACACAACTTGAGCATTATTGATTATAGGGATCGTTTATGGTGCCTTTCTGAGATTAGCAATTTTATGGAATTTATCTTCCAACGCAAATTTTATCTATTATTGTGACCGAGATCTAAAAAGGTTAAGTTATGGATTTTGGATAGGCACTCTTATTTATGACGCAAGTGTGTTTTCCTTTCTGTCATTGCGAGATTTATTTTCCAACTTTTACAGTCATTTTCATTGAGTGTTTGTTTTGGATTTGAAGTCTTTTTATTAAAGTTTAAGCTTAAGTTTTTACTCTCCATTTTCATGTATTTCTAGCTATAACGCATTCATATTTGATTGAAGGTTCATTGGAACAACACTGTCCTAGTGCGGGAATAATGTATTCTAGTGCAAAAATAATAAAGTTCTAGTGCAGGAACAATGAAGTTCTTAGTACAAGAGTGGACCATTCTGGTACAGGAACAGAATGTTCCAATACAGTAATAGAACATTTCTGTACATAAATAGAGAATTCATGTACCAGAATAGAGTATCCCAGTGCAAGAATGAGACTCATTTTGGTAGAGGCACATGCTTTCTCTAGTACAAGAATGAGATGTCTTTAGTAAAGGTCACAAATTTATAAGTATAATAGAAGGTCATTTCTTCTGTTCTTTTCAAAGCATTGGATTTTTTATTATAGGAACATATTTTGTTTTCCAGCATTCTTTTCAGATTGATCACAAGGAATGATTTAATTCTTATTTCAAGGTTTCTTTGCAAGTATTTTTATTGAATTGAATCCAATAACTAGAGGGGCTTAGTGTTGTTCTGTTGAAGTTTTTCTTTGCAATTTCATTTCGTGTTGATTCTACAAAATTTAGTTTGAAGGTTAGAAGTAGGATTTACGGATGTTAAACTAGAATTCTTTGGCATTTCCTATGTTACGACTCTAAGCATACGTAGCACTGGGTTGACAAATTAAGTGTTGAAAGAGTTTACTGAATTGTACCTCCAACACCCAACACTAAGAGACTAGGAGGCAGTCAAATTCCTCACTATGTAGGTGGAGAACTCTGGTGGCATCCATGTTGATTGGTGTTTTTGATGTGTTCTATGAGTCCCACATTCATTCTTGGAAATGGCATGGTTGTTATTGGTTGAATAGAGACTTGGCTTAGCTAATCCATGGTCGAGTGGAACGTGGATGTCCCATCTCCGGTTGGTTCATTGCATTCATTAATGAGAAATTCATTCCCTTTGATTTTGATGTGTAAATGTATTGATGTATATGTGGATTTTGATGGCTGATATGTTTATGGTATTTTTGTTCCTATTATGTTGGTTATATGTAAATTTTATGAAAACAACTATGTATGGTTCTCAACATGTTTTTACTTGTATATGAAAGGATAATGTGTCTATGAACTAATGGAGGATAATGCAGCAATTGACATGAGGGAACAATGGTTCATAATGATTCTCATATAAGTATGATATCCCTACACTTAATTCTGTTGTTTACACCTGTATGTTACATGTCGATGATGTGTTTCACAAAATGTTTGTCATGGCTAGTAGAGGTTTGGTTATGATCTTGTTCAATTATTTGTTGTTGCATCATTGTTTCCCTATATTTTTATTGATTCTAAGCTATCACTCCATTCTGGGTAGTGGCCTAGGTTCTAGGCTTAAAAAAGTGGATTAAATCTCGTGGTGAATGGCATATAATTGGCAATTTTGTTCCCTGGTCGCTGGTAGGAAATCCTGTGAGAGTGACTTTACATTGTTGGTCACTCCCTTTCCCATAGCATGAGAGAAACTATGGCCTAAGAGATCCAAAACAATAGTGGGACCCATGGACAGGTTGTCTGAGTGGCTGACTTGTCTCCTGAGGGTTTTATTGATGATGTTGGATGTCTGTGTGTGATGTTCCATCAATTCCAATTCCTTAAAGTCACATAGGAGGTCAAATATAATCATAGTAGCCTCTCATCTCATGTTTACCCCTGTTGGCATGGTTACTTGGGTGGACGTGGGAGGAGGTTGTTACAATCAGATTTAACAGTTGGGGTTTTCACAGTGTAGATCAAACTCTTTTTGTAGTGAGGGTTTTAGATTCCATAGTCTAGATCAGATTGTCGCAACACAATATGTAGTACCAATACCCTGGGGTTTTTGTTAGTACATTCCAGGCCCTATTTTCATAGGATATTTGGTAGTATCAAGCATTCTGGAATTCGACCACTGCATTATAGAAATGGGACCACAATTAGTTATAAACAATCCATAACTAATAAATAATGTGGTTAACCCATGTTATGAAAGGGAATGCTAGTAGTTAGGGTTTTAGATGTCATAAAGCTATAAATAGTCTTAGCTAACAAGGGAAGAAGTATCAACTCTTATTGTAATTGAGCTCTGCTCTATTGGAGGTTACCCCCTTGAAGAGGCAAGTGAACATTGTATTCTGCTTCTGAATAATAAAATATCTTTGCAAATTGTCTCATTTCATGTGATATTTTTGTGTTTCGGGCCATATTATTTTGTATTTATAGTATGTTAGTTTGCTCACAAGTCAAGTGCATAACAATGTTGTGCCTTGTATATATGTATTTTAGTTTTGGTTTGGTGTGTGATGTGAGCACTTTTCCAGTACATAATACATGCTCAGAATTCCAAAAAGAAATCATAAAACTATATATATATATATATATATATATATATATATATGTATATATATATATATATATATATATATATATGTATATATATATATATATATATATATATATATATATGTATATATATATATATATATATATATATATATGTATATATATATATATGGTCCTATTTTTACCCAATCCATGTTTTATTTCTATGTGATTTAACCATGGGTATAACTTCTTTGGATGGATTTTCTACGATAGGGTGGCGTTTTTATCATGATATCCACTAGATAGTTGGTGAATTTATATTTAACCTAGAATATAGGGTTAATTATATCACTTCCATCATTAGTGCATTATAAACCACCATTGCATTTTCTTTTAATACATCTTAGTTCTGATACCGTCAAGTTGTGATATTAACCCATCTCTTATTGCACATTGTAACGTGGCGGTAAAGATTTCATGTACATGGAATCCCTAGACTAACACCTATTTTATGTGTTGATGTCCATGCAACATTATTTTCCCATCTCAGAATCCTTCATTTTGACCCACCATGACTTAGAATGTAAGCCTCATTTACTCTTCTTCGTGATATTCTAGCTTAACCTCACGAGGATTCCACCCATTTATACCTTGTGATTACTACTATATTTAGCATTATTTATGCATTTTGATAAGCCCTATTCTCATTTTAACATCACCTCCACATTATGTTGGGCCCATTTCTTTCTTTCTCTTGGTGTTCTTACATTTCCTAGAGGGGTCGTTGCAATGATTGGTTTCCTTTACAAGCTTCTCTACTGCATTTTTCTTAGGTTGCTTCCATTAGCTCAAAACTAGTTTCTACCATTTATAACCACTTGCTCCACCAGAATGAGTTTATTTTATGTCCTTCTTATGCTTGTTAAAACCTAAATGATATCGAATATCCTTTTATCTCTTTTTTAGGCTCGTTAAAATTGAACAAAAAATGAACTATTGAGATTATTTGTCTTCTCTTTCATGCTCATTAAACTATGAAGGAGAATAAAAAGAGAGAAGGGGATGGATCTAATTTTAGTAAGTTATCATTCACATTGGTAGCATTAGTTGTATCTATCTTGAATATGGCATTTGTTTTCATCATTTCCTCACAACTAGAGTTTAGCTTTCCTAGGAATTATACAATACTTATGAGTTTATTTACTCCTCTGGTTAGTTACTCTTGCAGTCACTATGGAGCATGCTTCAATGCCTCATGTGTTGTTGCATGATATGCTTTGGTGCTCATTAGTCAATTTTGTGTCATGTCATTACATGTTTAGGGGAAGTCTCAGCCTCAATCAACCATTTGCAATCCATTTTAACATTTTTGTGTTAACCATGCCTGTGTTATTAGTACTTCATGACATCATATGTTCACATCATCTCTTGACATGTTATGTGTTGATTGATGAGGGATACATAAAGATCTTCCTTCGACATATTGTCTCCTTTTGACTTCAGCTCATTATATAGGATTTTGAATTAGGAACTAGTAGTACCTTGGAGCTTGTGGACCTCAATGGAAAGCTTCCTCACAATTGATAGTGGGTTGACCTCATTGAATCCTCATCAGTTGAGTCATTGAGTGTTTGAATTCAATTCATTTATTCACAATTAGTGGAATGTGTTAGGAAGATTTTGAGGATTTCTTATCATCATTGGTGGGTCCCCTCACATCCATTAATGGTATACGTTAATGTTTGGTAATCAAGAAGTTTTTACCATGCTCAACATCAGACCATTCATTTTCATGATGTAGGTTCATACCATTGGGGTTGTGTAGAAGACCTTGGAATAGGGACATATCATGCTTATATGGCACCCTTCCAAAGTTGCGTTGGAGTTATGTATCATTTGATGTACCTTGACAACTACTTTAGGGAACCTCTATTATGCGTCGATAGTCCTATTAATGAATACTATGACATAGATATACATTGTAGTTTCCTGTACAAACATATTTTCTCTAGCTTTCTTCATGTCTTCCATTATGTTATATTCCATGGTATCAACAACTACCAAAGTTTTAGATGAAGATGGAGGATTAGATGAGGATGAAGTTGGTTGAGGAGATTTAGGAGAAGACTTTTTACTGGCCACTTTTTCCTTGGTAGTAGAGGTTGAGAGCTTTTACTTTTGATTTTTTTTTGTGTTGAATCAGGAGGACCCTTGCTCCTAGTGCTAATAGGTAGAGCTTCTTTCTCATCTTCATCCTCGGAAGTAGGTAGGATAAAATCCGACATTCCATGTACTTCAACAAATTCTTCATCTTCAGTCTCTTCATCAGATAATGCAGTTTCATCTTCATCTTCATCTAAAACAGATTCAACATTGGATATTGTGTTTGGTAGTTGAGGAATAGTTGTTTGATTCCTCTTGAAGGGTTTGAAAGGTTTCTTAAAAGAGGGTTCAACTACCTGTTTCTCAGTCTCTACCATTTCATTTGACATGGTTTTAAGGAATTTTTGCAGGCCTTCAATATAAAAAGGATCCTTAGGGGATTTCTTCTTTGATTCATCCTTAAATGTAACCTTTTTCATTTTCCTATCTTCCAGGCAATCTTCTTTTCCAATGCAACTATTCTCTTTTCTACAAACAGGGCTTATTTCATGTTTTATACCAAAGTAGCCTTAATGTCTCTATCTACAAAAATTGTTATATTGGAAGGAAGAGAAGAAATATACCACTTGATCTAGACAACAACATCAGGGCTTGATGTGGCTGGGACTTTGTTTAATAATTTATTGAATATGGAATTAAAATCTTTGATCCTTTCACCTATTATATCTTTTAAATTAGGAAGATCATTGATAAGGGATGCAATTGTGTGGTCATCACCAAATTTGGCTAAAAATTTCTCTTCAAACATGTTCCAATTACTAATAGATCCTGGACATAATGAAAAATACCATGAACCTGCTAATCCTTCAAGGGTGTAGGGAAATAATCTTACTACACAATCTTCTTCACCCACTCCATTAAGATTAATAGATAACATATAATTATGGAGATGTTCTTCAAAAAGAAATCCACCATCGAGATTAAATTTCGATAGCCATATTTCAGGATGCTTAGGTAGATCATGGAGGGGCGCTTCCATTTGCACAACTCTCGGATTGGCCCATGGTCTGACTAGTGGTGGTTGTTGTCCTGCCATAATTGGAGTTTGAGGGGAAGTGGATATTGAGGGAGTTTGGATGGAAGAGGAGGTAGATTGTGTACTTCAGCTAGATGAACTAGCACCAGTTCCTTGAGAAGGATAGGTATTAATAGGAATGAATGGAGGGATTGAAGGTATTTATGGAGGGGAATTTGATAAAACCTCACTATTTGATGTTTGTGATTTGTATTTCTTAGTTTTCCTTTGGAAAGAAGGAAGAGGAAACTTGAATGGAGGAAACTCAAGCGTCTTGCTTTGAGAACAGGTTAGAATTCGAGCATGTTACAAAATAGAAGTGATACTTCCTTCAGATGCTTCATATGATATAGGACTTTATGCTAAAATAGAGATTTCTTCTAATTTTTTTATTAAAGTCTGGACCTTAAGTTATTCACAATTATAATACAAAGAAGGTGCTTTAGAAAATGTACTAGGAGATTTGGGAGGTGACTGCTCAACTTCTGACCTAGAAATAGGAATTTTAGATGAGGATCTAGAAGTTGGAGGTGATATTGAGGGGGAGTGACTCTTAGAATGGCTTGTTAATTTTTATTGAGTTCTCTTTTCCATGCATAGTCTTGGACCTCCTTCTAGTTCCAAAATGTTGAGGCCTCAAAAATCGCTGCAACAACATTGGGGAAAACCACCGGGTCAGGGACTTGAATACCATCCTTTATCCATTTGGATTAGTGGCTCTGACTGGATATGATGGGACCAGTTTCCCAATAAAGATGTGCTAGGGTGGATAGGGTGTTGATTGCCAAAAACTAAGTGATAGATGGTTGAACTATCTAATCTTCACTTGGGCAATGAAGCTTTGTTCAAACTTATTGGGGTCAAACTATCGGCCAGGAATGGCGGCAAGTTTTAAACATGTGATGTGATTGATTTCAAGCATAGCATGCTTGAAATCATGTAATTCATAAACACTTCATTGGAGGGGAAAGGAAGTCCAAAGAGACTTTTTAGATTCTTTTAGGGTCTTGGTTATCCCATCCCCTACAGTTTTGTATACAATTTCCCCAGCAAGTAGTTTATCTAGTACATACCATGGGAGAACATGGTGAGGTGCTATGCTTCCAAAGACTTAGACTCAAGTAAACAATTCTTCCCCAAACCACCTACCTATTGCTATAAAATCAATCTTGGCCCCATCAGATAATCTTGGGGCCCTCTTGTCAAAAAGAACCTGGTGGATGGGTAGCATAACGCCTTTGAAAATTTTGTAGAAATGGGTGTGGAAATTGGATTCCCACATGATTTTGTGATAGATATGAATGGGGGTAGGATCTTGAATTTCACCCCATAGTTGGGAAACTGGTAGTGAAACAAACTGCATCCATAATGTAGGCACTCATAAAAAATGGTGGGACTATTCTAGAGGTGACATATCGGTGTTGTCTATATTCCTGAATTTTTAAGGCAAGGTTGTTAGACAAGATAGTGCCCCAATCCATTATAAAATAATTTATTACTGCATCAATTAGGGGAACCCACTCAACAGAGAACTTGGTGGTATCGACATATCCAAACAATCTACACATCATAGCTATGATAGAAGATTAGGGAGCAGCGAGAGATGATATAGGATACATAACCGATTTATCATATTTGTGCTTTTTTGAATTGGACCTTCATTGCTTAATTGGGTCTAATGGTTCCTCATTCTTGGCTACGAAATGCTTGAGGAAGTATTTATCATACACCTTTTGTGTGTCTTGTATATGATACATTCTCTTCAAGTCTTCTGCTGTGAGGGACCCAATAATCGTTTACCTTGAAGTCTGGAATGACTAGTAGGTAATGTTAATAGTGTCTATTGTCCATTCTAACATATCGGTGTAAGGTAAAATCTTGGGTTTGGAAACAATTTTGTGGAGGAAAGAACTTGCAGCTTCAAAGTAGGAGGCTTTAGAAGAGGTAGTAATGTCTGTTGTTGCTTCTCCTTGAGTTATCGTAGGACCCTCTCTCTCCAGCAATTGGTACATGGTTTTCCATGAGGAAGTACTGTTGTCAATAGTGCATCTCATGTCTGAGAATAGTTGGGGCATTTCTGTTACATCATATGTAGAATATTTTGTGGCTTTGCTCAGTTTGTTTCCTTTCTTTGACATAGTCATCCTGTTACACAATTCTTTCTAGAGTGAAACCTGCAAATTGAGAACACAGAGGAATGAAGATAAATAAGGGTTAAATGTGGAAAATCCTTAAGGGTTTTCAATGGTTTCAGCCTTTCGCTCTCAATTCACTTCCACTTGAGATTAACTTCGTGATTTCTTTGATCACTATCCTATTGGCCTCTAATTGATCCTTTGAATGGTTCAAAGATCCACATGATCCTTTGTCTCTTCTCCTCCTCTGTGTATTTGCCTCGACTCTGCCTACATATATTCATATTATATAAATCTCTGATAATACATAATTCATCATCTAGCAGACGAAATACACATTTATACAGATTCAAATCAATCTCTGTATCTATAAACATAAATAATGATTACATAATGAAATCTCTATATCTTTGGCCTGATCTTCTAATATCAGTGGCCTTTGTTCCTCCCTTGCCTGTAGGCTTATAGTCACACTATCACTGACTGGTTGGCTAGCTGGCTAACCTCTCTCTTTTTTTCTTCTCAATACATTATTAGCAGCTTCTTTACAGTTGAGGAATTGTTCCTCAGTTACTTTTCAGTTACTCAACAGTTTCTTCAAACTAGTTCCTAACTAATCCTAATCCTCTCATGTTCTCCTACATTCGAGAACATTTACAAATATGTCTCACAATATCTAATTAATTCCTATTCTCATTGAAAATCACTCAAAGGCCTAAATATTTACATTAATTCAATACTTAGGAAACCAACTTCCCTAAAACACAAGACCCCCTATGTCTACTAAAATACAATGATATTGTTGGGCTGAATGCTCCTGCATTAGACTCCCAAGGTAGAAAATATTCATGATCTCCTGATCATGTGTCTTCATATGTTGTTAGAAAACCTCCAGGGTCCCAAACTTTAGTTTGCAACCGCCCAAATGCTTTGCTCCTTTGTTGCTGCTGCATGTCTGCTATCTTTTGCTTTATCTTTCTCTCCTTGTCAATCAGGTTCATACTCTGATTGATCATCCTTCCTATTGTTGTCAACCTCCTCCATATGGACTGCTTCATCATTAACTACCATAACTCTTCAAACTCCATCTCTAGCATATCTTTGTGCTGGTCCATATTCTTCCATTCACTGTTACCTCTTTTCCTCTGCTTCAAGTTGTTGTTGTTGCCCACTAACTCTTCAAATTATTGTTGGTTACTTCCACCATGTAGTTGTTGGTTCCTTACTACCACCCTTACTTCCTTACCCTCTCTCATGATTATCTCTTTCTGCATTGAATCATGACTTTCCAGCATGTCCTCTAGCAATTGAACGTCTCTGTTCCATGGATTAATTTCTTCCATAGAATCTTCTTCTTTCATTTTTATTTGGCTGCTCCTCTGTGCCAAATTTCCTCTAGCATCTGCAACTAAACCTACACTCACAAAGCAATTGTTAAAATAAAAAACATAAGGCTTTTGTGCCTTATCTTCCTTTGGCAACAATTCAGTTTGCTGCTCTAATTGTTCCTCCTTTGTCAGCACATCAGTGTGCTATTTTGAATTCTCAAAAGAATTCATGAGACTGTCAGCTAGTCTTTCTACCACATCATTTGTTCCAATGATGTCTTCCTATCTTTGTTCACCGTAGTGAACTCCTTCCTTCGCAATCACACTGTCATACTTTGAATTTCCTAGTAAATACTCTAGCAACTCAATTTCTCTGTGACATTTCATAAGTACTTCATTGTTACTTATGATTCCTCCTTCCACAAGAAATTCTTCCTGTGTTGTCACAGCTTCAAACATCAATGCATTACTAAATTCTTTCTACTGTAATAATTCACTGCTCTTCTCATTTAAGAGACATTCTCCATCCTTCTTTGCTTCAGAGTTTTCATCTTCTGAAAGATGCTCTTCCATACTTTTGACAGCTTCAAAATATTTCTCATCCTCCTCTGTAAAACCTGTAATCACATCAAAATTATTAGATTCAACAATACAAGGCTTTACATCCTCCTGTTGGTCTATCCAACAGTTTGGAAAATAATCAATGATTCCTACTTTTTCTCCCAGAACTTCACCCTGTTCTTGTTCACAAATGGATTCTTCCATTTCCAACTCAACCTCCCTGAGTTCTTCCACTAGGCTCTTCACTTTCCTCTGTTGTAGTCTCCTCTACAACTTATGCCACTTCATTGGTGTCTTCTTCAAGACCCAACCTAGTCTTTGGTTTTCCTCAAGTATCATCCTCAATATATTGAGTTGTTCTTTTAACTCAACAGTTTCCTTGTCAATTTCCTCTTGACTCATCCTCTTGCCATGTGCCTTGGCAACCTCTTTCTTCATCTTTCTTCTACTGTGGTCTCCCTCAGAACCTCTGCCATGACTATCAGTATCCATCTTCTTCTCATATTCTTCATCAGTCAACTGCTTCCATATGCCATTTGCCTTGGGATCTTCTTTCTTCACTTTTCTCCTGCTGTGGTCTTTCTCAGAACCTCTATTATGACTATTTGTAGTCATCTTCTTCTCCATCTTCATGAGTTCCTCACTCATTTACTGTGAGTTGAATTAAGCCTCTACAACAGCAAGTCCTCCCTGCTACTACTCACCTCACTAAGCTTTCCTCTGTATTTGGTATTTTGGCAAGTACTTGGTTCTCTATTTTCTGGAACCTCTTTGAGCACTTTTCTTTGCTCCTTCTAGGCTTCAACTCATCTACCTCTTCTACGAACACAATTGTCCTCTTGTACTTCAATAACAATTGAAATACTAGGTTCTGACCACCTCATCTTTCACTCAGAAACTCTTACCAGCTTTCTTCATCCTTAAGCAATTCTACCCACATCCTTTGTGGAATTGCCTTTGTGAGTTGCAACACTACCTCTGCAGTAACAAGTCTCCTTCTTGCTACATATGTCTCACTAAGTTTCTTTCCTTTAAGCTTAGTCTGTTATCATTTCTCTGGTTCTTTCCTCTAACCTCTTGCTGACTAACAATTCTACCCAACACTTCTTTTGCTGGAATTCTTATCTCAAAGATAACTCTACCCACAATTGCAATTGTGGAGATGCCTCACAACCACAGTTGGAAGTTGTTCTCAGCTTCTCTTGAGCACTCCTTGCTCTTAGGCTATTGCAATCGTCTCACCTTCCTCTGTTGCTACCTGTGCATCAATATAAAGACCACACATTCTCCAATCTTCAAATCAATTTAAAACAAAACATATCATCTCACCTTTTCAAGATCTCTGCATGATCTTGTTTCACCACTCTCCTGCACTTTGAATGGATTGTTCTCTTGTCTTCTTGCATCTGCAAGTTCTGCTGCACTTTTATCCCTGTATGCCTACTATTTATCAGATTAGAATATGATCTTTCCTTGCCTGCATAAACATCTTTGACACATAACTTTGTTCTCAATTATTTCACATAGAATTTCTTTGTTCTATTTTAATACCAATTGTTTCAATTACAATTCCGCTCTGATACCAATTGACACAAGAGCTACCTTGCATATACCCACAATATGCATATAGAATGCATAAACTAGTTTCCCCAGGAATTTCAGACTCTCTACCGAGTCAAATCGTCTATGTATTAATGATGGTTAAGGCCCTCTTCTCAATCTCTGTGGAATAGTTCATTACAATAGCCCAGCCTTGAACAATTATTGATATCATAACTTTATAACACAACCCTTATAAAACCTTCACTAACCCTTTAACCACATATATATAACCTTCCCCTCTTTAAACATTGGTTACATATATTTTAGCACATAAAACCTTCCATCCTTTGATAACGTTGGACTTATCTATAAAACCTCATATATCTGCACTTAATCCTTTATAAACCATTTACAAGGAAATATTTGCAAAACATACCTTTTCCGACTTTATATGGCCTCTGCATAGATATCAATTCTCCCTTTATCACAACTGTTAATCGTTCCTTTGCGGTTTTCATTAAGAAAGGCCTCTATCGCATCCGATATGCGCTAACACAATATCAGATTTCAAAATATATTAACTGTGCCCACATAAATCCATCGAGTCCGCGTACTTTCCATGTCACATTCTCCTCCAACCTCGATACCCCAATCACCAATACTTCTGATTTCCAATCGCGCTTTATCGCAATCAGTGTATCTGCCCATCGCATATTGCATTACTATGATCCCTTGTCGCTTACCCTTGCGATCTCCAATTTGTGATTAGATCGCAACCATTGATCTGGTTTTGATCCAACGGTCCATGATCAATCAGTAGTCACTCATCACCACTGTCCAAGGCCCGATTTCAATATCTCCACAAGGTTTCCACCGATGCGAATTAATCCTAACCGTTGATCATAGAGATTCAATGGCTACTATGCGCTGACACTTCATTTCTTTGCTCTTCCGCTTCACTCAAATTTTCCACCATTTCTTCAGTTTTCTGTGGTTTTTGGGTTTTCAATGGTTTCAGCCTTTCGCTCTCAATTTTATGCTTGAGCTTAACTTCATGATTTCTTTAATCACTGTCCTCTTGGCCTCTAATTAATCCTTTGAATGGTTCAAAGATCCACACAATCCTCTGTCTCTTCTCCTCCTTTGTGTATTCACCTCGACTCTGCCTGCATATATTCGTATTATAGAAATCTATGATAACACATAATTCATCATCTAGCACATGAAATACACATTTATATAGATTCGAATAAATATCTGTATCTATAAACATAAACAACGATTACATAATGAAATCTCTGTATCTCTGGCCTGATCTTCTAATATCAGTGGCCTTTGTTCCTCCCTTGCCTGTAGGCTTACAGTCACACTCTCACCAGCTAGCTGGCTAGCTGTCTAACCTCTCTCTTTTTTTTCTTTTCAATACATTATTAACAATTTCTTTACAGTTGAGGAACTGTTCCTCAGTTACTTTTCAGTTGCTCAACAGTTTCTTCAAACTAGTTCCTAACTAATCCTAATCCTCTCATGTTCTCCTACATTCGAGCAAATTTACAAATATGTCTCACAATATCTAATTAATTCCTATTCTGGTTGAAAATCACTCAAAGGCCTAAATATTTACAATAATTCAATACTTAGGAAACCAACTTCCCTAAAACACAAGACCCCCTATGTCTACTAAAATACAATGATATTGTTTGGTTGAATGCTCTTGCATCATTGGGCTTTGAAATCATAAATACTGTTAGAATCCTTTAATAAATGAAATCATGGCTTTGAGTGGTTATTTATTATCCATTAATATATCACATCACAAAAAACTTTTCAAACGGTAAATAAAACTTATTTTCAAGCACTTCATCGATATGCAATAGTGATATCATTGTATCAATTTATTAAGTATGAGAAATGTGTGATTGTGATAGTCTCAATATCACAATTGGAGGTTTCAGGAGTAGCGGAGAATGGATATGGCCAAAAGCTTTGAGCGATTGTGAAATTGCGAGAAGTGACATGGAATTGTAGTGGGCCCATGGGTTTATTATTAAGCACGACTTTTGTTTTTAGCCTTATGATTTCCTTAGGTGCGCTCTTTAAGAAATCACAATCAGGGGAATTGGGAATGATAAAAGTGGGGAGCATGTTGATACTCTTGCAATTTATCTAGACGCGATGTTTTTAGAGAGTGTGTTTTATTGTTTTGTCGGGTTTGGTAGCTGGTCACATTTAACAATAGGGATGTTCCTCGATCTTTATGATATATCATTTTGGTTATAATATTTCAATGCGGGGAATTTCTTCCATGAAAGAATTTCATCAATACTTAAGATTTAAAAGGAATAGATAGTTTTAGTTCCTGGGGGCTATCTTTTATCACAATTGCAAGTTTCCAAAGTGTAAATGAAACTTTGAGACATGTGATATTGTCATGTTTTCTTTAAGGTAAGCCTTATTCAATTCATTCAATATTTAATGAGGATTTGTTTATTAAAAAATCAAATTTATTCTTCCCTAAACTAAACTATATTCCTATGTTTTTTAAATTTTAAGGGTCCCTATTTATTTATACAATAATATCCTAAGTTATTTATGTAAAATAAATGGGGGGTTGTTTCACAGCACAACAGAACCTTACATGCACCTCAAGTTATTGCTACATAGACTGTATAGAGAAAATTAACGTTCATAGTTATTAGATGCTTGAGTTCCCATACCTTATACCATAGTCATGCATGGCAGAAGATTCAGTTGTGCATCCATCATATCTTAGGAAATTCAATGCAAAAATCAACCAAGCACAAAATCTTTGACATAATGAAACCCAATATTTTACATGGAATCCTATTTATTAGATGTCATTTGTGCCAGGAATGTTTTTGTGGGTTTAGCAATAGAATGGAGGCCATCAAACTAGTGGGTACATGTACACTTCAATATTCAATGGGAAAATAGGTAGAAGAGGTCTTATTCATTTATATGTGATGCTTTCATCACTTTTTTTATATAAACTTATATTTGGGAAAGAATTCCCTATATTTTCTAAGCAAGAAATGACAAATTTGACTTATATCGAAAACATTTATCTTGAGCAAGATCACACATATACACACATATATGGGGAAACTAGCCCTCCACATATTCTCCATGTCTATGTCCCAATAGGCTAGTGGTAGGGGAGATTTATTATCAAAGCATTATGCAAATTTTCAATGCTACTCTGTCAAAATACAAGAAAAGGTATTTCATCCCTTTTTATTTCCTAATAGGTTATTACAAGGGCATGGACACCAAACATGTTAAATAGAAAGGGTAAGCCCAACTAGAATAGATATTTTAGAATGGCAAATTTAGAAGACATGGCACCAAAAGGTAAGTATTGAAGCATGCTGAAAAAATATCGATAGCATGGATATATGCTCATGAGAATTAGTAGGATGAGAGATGAGAATGTTTATATAAAATTCCTAATATTATCAAAAATTGTTAAATAGAAGGATAATAAAAAAGCTATCATTCTTTCCTCATTATCCCTAGAAGAAAAAATGAGAATAATTAGTCAAGAAGCTACAAAAATGAAAGAGGATGATGAAATGCAACTATAGATAGCCCACATTAAGGAGGAAGTTGAGATAAAGGCTATCCAATATTAATAGGAAAGGGAAAAGTAAGAGAAAGAAGGGTAAAACAAAGTGAAGGATGAATTAAGAAATAAGGAAGAGGAAGAGGAAGCTTAAAAGTATATTGAAGAGGAGAGATTAAAGAAAGAGTCAAAGAAAATGAGGAAAGAACAATATGAAAAGGATTTACAAGATCAAATTAAATAGATGGCCAGGATAACTAAGAAAATTAGAAGAGAACAAGAAGAGAGGGAAAAAAGGAATAGCAAGAAAAGGGTGAGGCAGAGCTGAGAGCCATTACACTTAAACCCAAACTACTTTTTCCTGAGAATGTTATCAATTTAATGGAAGAAGACAAAATTTCAGAGATTGGGAAACTAGTAATGGTTGAGGCCCTAAAAGGAACTAAACCCCCTTATCTGAACAAACAACAAGAAGAGGACATTTTCTAGGGAGGAGCTTCCACCAAAAAAAAGACAAACATTGTGGATGAAACAAAGCAAATAGAAAAGGTCTCCACAATATAAGCTACTAACACTAAAGGATTTAAAGGATCCTTATGGGCCTAGAATGGCATTAACATGTTTTGGTGGGTCCTAAGAAAGGTGGACATAGTGATGGAAAACGTGCACACTCCAAAAATTTCGGATAATATCCTTTCATGGGGATACCAATATATTTAATATTGAGTGGATGAGGAGGCATATCTCGAGACATTTTCTTATGATAGGAAAAGGATGTATATGGTTATGCAAACACAAAGAAAGCACAAAATATCTATTGATTTTTGAGTCATTTGTACCTAAAAGTAAGTTATCTTGGACACCAAAATAGTTTAGAAAATTGACTTATTAGTACTTTGTCTCACCCTTTCCCATGCTTCAATTGAGATGAGCAATGAAGAAGAAATATAGCTATACTAATTATGCAAAGAATCCAAATCCCTAGAACACTGAGTGAAGAAGTACAAAGGGGAAAGAGGAATAACAAACTTGGTACGAAACCTAATGGGAGAAAAATCGTGGCCTAGTGAAGTGTAATATATATTACTACATAATGTTCTTAAATTTGAATAAGAGACACTACAATTGATACTAGCTCACAAATAAGTTTTGTAGTTAAATGAAAGAGGAGTTATAACACTTAATTAAACATAATTAATCCAATATATACAAAGGGAGAAGGGAGGAAAATAACATGGGATTACTCGCTTAGTTATAAATAGTATCAAGTAGATGATCATTGCTACTCATTTAGGGATTGAATTAGTAGAAGAGCCTATTGAATGAATCGAGGGGTAGTGTTCAACATGCAAAAGGACATGGGAAAAGTTAAACAAGGCCCGGATAAGGCCCAAATTTTGATCACAGGGTGAACCCACCCCATCACCCCATTGGGGGTTCGAGTTTCAATCCCTCATGAAAACATGATACCACAATCTAACGTTGACCATCAGATTAGCCAAGGACCAGCCTCATCACCCATCAAGGACCAGGGGTGTTAATCCATTTCAAAACTTTGATTAACCAAATTTGTGTCGATGGTGGATGCATGGGACCTACCTCATCGTTATTAATACTGGGTTGTGCCAAACATCAGATATAGATACACAACATCATGAAGGGAAGGCTTTAATGGTACAGTGGACCTACCCACTGAATTGGGGTCCAACCCCTGCTGAAATGGTTTAACACAATACTCACATTGACCACGTGGTGTATAATGCATGGGTGGTTACATAAGTCATAAACCATCAATATTTGGTGATGTTGAAGTGAATAACAAGTTGACAACCCAATGAAGTCTTGTTTATATGGTATGTGGTCTAGGGTCTTTTTTATTTAAGTCTAGTTATCACATCGATAACCCATCCTGTATATATGTGGTTTTGTATAATATGTTGTCCACCCATTGAAATTTTAGTTAAATTGTGATTTTTCTAGTCCAATTATTAATGTTGATGAATCCATGATTATTAGACTACTCACGGGCCTTACGTATATATTAACTCTGCATTGAATAATTTGAGACAGTGACTTTTCCAGCCAAGTTTTGCATGTTGAAAATAAAAAATAAAAGGGGGCCTATGGCTTCAATCCAACTTTCACCAATTCTACCCCCTATATATGTATGTATGTATACACAAACACACACAAAACAATGGAATTGAGGTCAAAAAAACAAAACAAAGGAAGAAGGCATGTCCCATCAAATTTTCACATCATTATTACATATATATATACACAACTTATGAAAGTTGCTAAGCTATGGTGGCTACCGACTTCAAATTTTAATCTGAGAATGGGGCACCCATTATGAGTTAATTGAAATGTATATGCACTAATAATCCATTAAATAAGGTCTACAAAATTCTATACATTTATGTATGTCTACCTAACGATGAAGGGGTCTAAAAATTATATTTTTGTTTCTTCCACTCAGAGTCAAATCACAATGCAAGGATAAAATACAATCCATTACATAATCCCAATAGTAATTCATTAATAAAATAGACATTCTATTTCATTATTAAAATATTCGTCCATATATATAGGCTCGAACAAAATTATACGTAGACTGCTAATGACTATAAGAAAATATATCAATTATTGATAATGCAATTAGAGAAAGGAAATTAAACATACAATATATTCCCATGAAGGAATTTTGATGAAAACTCAATATTTAGAAATAGTGTTCACGATGGGTTACTTATCTAGTTAACTCATTTTTGACTAATGACTAGAGAAGAAACTCTCACTTTCCTCCCAAACATAAGTAGTTACACTGACCTGTGTCTTGTAACCAACCACCCCCAAGCTAGGTCCATATTTTGAGAAGTAAATCTCACTTGGGTAACACTATTTGATCTAGGAGATTGATTTCACTTACAGGTGGTTTATTAGCAATCTGGAAAGCACTGGTGGTTTTATATCCACATCCAACACCAATTGCTTCATAGACAACTATAAGAAACATATATTCATTTTGTGGGTGGTTTCAAATGTTGGAATATTCACCAATATTGAGAGGGTCAATGAATCTGTATTAGGCTCTTTTAAACAATTTTAATCATATCATGTAAACATTAACAGTTAACAATGCCTTTTAATAATGCAAAACATCACACACAATACACAATATATTCTTATGTGGAAACCCAAAAGGGAGAAAACCACAGAATGATTTTACTATGTATTTGGAAGATTACATCAATAAGAAGAACCAACTTCCAATATTCTCCAACACCAACAGGAAGGAGGAACCAACCCCTAGGTTTTAGCAGTTCCAACTAAAAGGATGCAATAATACCCAGCAAGCACCAACCTACCCTAGCACCACCCTGCTACCCTAAAGATTTAAGATGTTCTCATGAACCAACCTAAAGGAGTCTTTGGTCTCCTTCTTGTACCACCCAACCAACCTTGACAATAAAATATAAATGAATATGATACATCACACTGGTCACCTTTCTCAGTCATTGCACTTCATAATGATTACTCTTATCAATATTCAACCACTACGGTCAATAGTATCTATATCACTATTTTCAATACCATTGTTGCATTGTCACAATACTGCTATAAATCCTAATCCGCATATAGATTTGACATATTATATTAGTAACCAATTGGGAATAGCTTCTCATAAACACTTTCAAACATCTCTGGAAAGTAGTGTATACCCCTGGCTTACAAATAAATGAGCTAAAAAAACTCACCTACAAATACTCACCATACAAGCACCAAAATTTCAAGATGATTATGCATTACACTTACTGTGAAATCAATTCTAACATCAACCACATATTATTTCATCAAAAAATAGGGAGATCAACCCCTAGCTTACAACAATGCAATACAAACCCTAGATTCCACATGGAACCAGAACCATCATTCATCAATGATCTTGTATAACAATCAATGGTCAAGTATCACTTATCATCATCAACATAAACATATATAATTTCTCAGTACCGCATTAAGGCAATTTTATCTCTATAACACCAACCCTAGAAACATACTTTGACTCAACAAGGCTCATATATCCATACATCTCACTACATAAATAATAGTAGTAATACACTAGCTATATTCAATAACAAGCCTTGGTCACTCATCCATACTTTCAAAACTCAGTAGTAATACAATCCCTCTTCATCCCTAACAACATATTACATTAAGCATATAAGTAACCTCCAATCACAACAACATTGAATATATAATGCAAAACATGTACTAGGAGTCTTACATTCTCTACATTAATGCATGCACAATTCATAAACACACCAGAAGAGAGACTCGATGCAACCATGTGCTAGAACCAAGAAACTTCAAATCGCACCTTCAGAACCAAACCCTTTCATATCATCGCACACAGAGAGTCATTCACTAAGAATGTTTGACACCAATTTTTTTTACTTAGATAGAAAATACATTCTATAATACAAACAAGTAAGAGACATCACACCATTGGTTGATTCACTCTATGAGAAAAATTGGTTTGATGCTCCATTCGGAATACATGCACTGGGTAGATTAAATCAACAATACAATTTTGACTTCACAGGAGAATAACCCATGCTCACAAAATGAGTCCTGACTCAACACCATCATGAATATGATGTGTTTCCTTATAAGTGAAATTGATATTGCACATAATCACAATCACCTACATGTTTCTTATCGCATTCTCATTCTATGAGAAGAATATGAGAAGAGAGGGGATTTGAAAGTTTATTTGCAATCAGCTTTAGCTTGGAGAAAATAAAATCCAGAATACACACAATGGGTAAACTATATCAACCATATTACTTAGTTTGTGCAACATATGAATATACAATGCCAATCACATCGGTCCATATATAGTAAAACTCCTCAAAGTTTTTAGGTTATATAGTGGCTTAGTTTCAATCAGAATCGAGAGAGAGGTTATCACCTAGTGCACCATAACTCCATAGTCAATTGTATTAGCTTTGGTATTGTTACTAACGAAATAGATTTATCCACCCGACCTCTTGGATTGATGACATACATCAGCCAAATATTTGTTGTGTAACTAGATTAGACACCACCAAATCCGAGTCAATCCTCTACACAATATATATAATATAGAAATAAACTCTCAAATCCTATGTTTCATGTACTTAACCCAACCAAACCTTCATTACTATGCAAAATATTAGTATCACATAGCCTGCATTATGACTTCGTTGATGGACAGAGCAAAATATATCTTAGAGAAATTTTAATTGTCCATGTGTAATCTCAACAAATGCACTGGTTCCATAGAACAAAAGAAAAGTAGCTTATTATATTTCTTGAGCTACACATGCCTTCACCATCGCCTCAATGCCTACCTCATTGCATCATATGATAGACACAAGATATCATTGTTGAAATAATCAGATGTTAACCGCTCATTCATACTCGTCTGGGTGTCCTTCTTGGGACTGACTTACCCTAATTTAAATTTTAAAAATTTATTTGAACTACCCCTAATAATTGGGGGTTGATCTTATTAATAAAGTTAAATTCAAAAATATATTCAATTAAAATTGACTCTTAATAATGACTTGACGATGACAATGGTACTTCAATTTTAGGAGGTCATATCTCCTCAACCATGACGAACCATGTGATGTGCCACCTATCATTGGAAATGGAACAATGAATACTACTAGCCTATGAAGGTCTATCATGCATTTTCATGATCATATGTCATGACAAGAGGGAGGAAAGTGGGGATTCTTATGGGTTATGCTTGATTTGACATCAATGACAACCAATTATCAACAATATCCCCCTTTGGAATTAATAGCAACCCTTATTGTAATGCCCCCATTTTTAGTTTCCTCTATACTACAACCAAGATAGATTTCTAGGGTATGTGATGGCCAGGCCATAGGAGAAAGATCACATTATTAGGGGTCTCAGACAGGTTTTGAGGGATTTTTATGGGATTTGATGGCATTCGCTTGGCATATTCATCATCAAGTTCTGCACAACTTGTTTTTGGTTCCGTTTCTTTATGATACTTCTCGTAAAACGAGGTTATTATTGAAAATAACTTAATTAATTGCACTTATGGTGGCATTCCAAGAGGAATGTTTGACGGAAAACCTTAGTGTAATAGATCGTTGGAACCGGAATGAGAATGTATACAAGATGCAATGATGAGAAGTGACTTCTAGTGGCCATAGAAATATGGTGGGAAATTTACCATTTCCCAGATTAATAATTAGGCACTTAATTAAAAAGGGAAACAATTAATTAAGGGGAAAAGGCCAAAAGTGACCTAAATAAATTAAAATTTCACTTAAGATGAAGCCAAAGAGAAGCTTCTAAAATAATAAACAAAATAACATACTTCTACAAGATTGGAGATCTATCTATTATGCCTTTAAAAGGAGGAGGATGATATCATTTGGGGACATCTTGGATTTGGAGTAATTGTTCTTGGTGTGGTTTGGAGAACCTAGTTCTCTTCTTTTGTAGCCCTAAGATGGACACCCTTAGGTGATTTAGTAAGAGTAGGTGAAAACCCATCTCTTCCCTTGATGAATTCATTCAGAATTCATAGGTTGTACTCATCAATTCAGTTATTTTGGAGGCCTAATATAGTTTACAATAGATATTTTTGGGAGGTCATCCTCTCAACCATTTCTAGTATTGTACATGCTATTTTATGTTAATAAAATGAGGCTGAGTTCTTCTACTTGTTTATCTTGTTTATTCTTCAGTTTCACATTATATGTTCATTTTATTCATTAATTTTATGGTTCAATTTGTGCAAATTGTTTATCGAGTTGATGACATAAATTTCTAAAGCGATATTTCATGAAATTTGTTTTTGGGATATTACAATGGTATTAGATTTGATAATCATGCTAGCCTAAGTGTTTATTATAGATTGACAGTTTCATTGAAACTAGTATTTTTTGATCCTCCATAATCACCTTAGCTAGAATCTCTACAATTTTGGTGGCTCTCCATAGCCACCCTAATTAGGTCATTATTGTAAAATTTTCTAGATTTTGTTGTTTTGCAGGTGATCTTTGAAGAAGCCAATGTGACAACAATTTGGTGCAGAATTTTTTTTTTTAATAAAGGGGAGGCCAAATATTTAGCCCGATTTTATTTCTTGGATGAAATTATTTTAAAAATGGGAAGAGAACTAAATTTTAAAAAGACAACTATATATTTCTCTTGGTTGAATTATTTAAGGGGACAATTTTTTTAAAATTTTGAAGGATATTGAATTGTTATCTTATAATTACAAGGAATATTATTTCAGTATTATTACCATAATTTATTTGTCATTACAGGGGGTCAAAACATTTCCTTCGTCCTAAGCTAAGAACCTGGTTTGTTGAGTGCATATTATTGGATTCAAGATCCTCTTTTCTCTAAAGAAGAGATGTATTATTAATTAGAAGATCAAGTGCTTTGAATATGAAGGACAACGTGAAAATTTTGGTGGGGCTCGAGAGACTTTTACAAATCAAGAGACTGAGAAATGAATCATTAGTTTCATAGATCGAGTTGCAATAAGGAATTCAAGTGTATAGATGCCAAAATCATCCATCTGCTCAAGGTCAAGTTGTTTAAGGTTCCACACTAGGTAGCCATTGAGGAAAATGATTTCATTATAAGCTAAATAATCCCAATTTTAAATAAAGGGTGGAGAACATCCAACATTATCTTTCCAAGGCTGTTAATCCATTTGGTAGCCAACATTAGCATCCCTCAGAGGTTGAGAATATTTTTTAATTTTAGGGCCAAACACTGGGTGCACTTTCCAAAAGTTATCTCTTCCATTAAGGGACAGATCCTTCAAACTTGGCTTATAGTGCCAAAATATGAGTTATTACTCCTAGAGTAAACCACAAGAAGAAGAGAAAATTCATTGCATATTTCATTAGTAGGCTACAAGGGGGGAGAATCATTTAAATCATATCTCCATGAAGAGGATGAGTACCCTCTTTCTTAGTCTAGTCTAACTAGATTTCTGTTTGAAGCTTGTCATTATAGGAGGACGAAATAAACACATTTGGAATGTAGAGTTGATATTTGTTCATTAAGGAGCAATATCGACATCAAAGTATTACATTCTTATCAACCAAGACATTGTTCCAAAACATGCATAGTCAAGCCATCTTTGATATGAAGTATATTCCTATATATAGGAGGAAAAGATTGGAAATTTCAAGGGTTTGGCACATTCCTTTTTTTCTCCTTGCAAACTAGTGGACCAAATAAATTCAATTGATAGGGACACAACCTTAGTGAATAGAGGATCAATTTACAATATAAAGGAGGTTGAATATAGTTGTAGATCAGTGCAGAAGGGACAACAAGGTACATGTTGATACCATACTCAATTATTGATTTTATTAAGAGAATAGAGGCCAAGCTTGGCATTGTAATTAGAAGTGTTGGGTATCTTGGAGTCCAAATTTATTCTCTCTGAGGTTTTAATTCACTATCATATTTGGGGAAGATTTATTAGAAAAATGAAGCTAAGAATGACCTTACACTCAAGACACTTCCTGCCTATTTAATGGGGTTGAATTGCGTAGTTAATATTTTTCATTAAGGGGTCGAGTTAATCTCACCTACAGATTGTGTTCCTGAGCCAGGTTGAGTTTCCTACATATTCCATAATTTTGTGGGAGTGAGCTACTGGAAAAACTTGTCACCTTGGGGCATGTATTGCTAGAGAATCAACCAGAGTTGAATTGAGTGTGCGAATTTATGTAGCAAAGGTATCCATCGTGCTTCCTACTTTGAGTGTTTTGGTTTAAAAGTTTATTTGAAAGTAGTTGTTGAATTCCTTAAAGGAAATATTTTAAGGGTTTGGGTCCCACATTTTATTATATAAATCCCTGTAATATGTATGGAGTGAATATATTTGTGACAAAAATTGGGCTATGTATAGTTAAGTCTTTGAATGCTAGTGTAGTCGGATAGAGTATCAATCTTAGTCAAGTTGATGTTTTTCCCTATAATGTGTTGGCCAATTTTACTATTTGATTGAATCGTATAAATGACTTAGGGTTTCTTTGTAATGTTAATTAACTACTGCTAGGGTTTGAGGCATATTTTTATTGTTTAAGAGGGAAGAAGATGAAGTGTTGCTGCTATCAAAGGATTTAATAGTAGAGGTATGAATTTTCATCAATTTTAGGGTGCTAGGATGTTGGTGTTAAGTCAATTAGTCATATTACAGTGATATTATTGTGTGTTTATATTGTGTTATTAGTGAAAGTTGTGTATGAGTAAGCTTGATGTACTTGCCATAATTGGGTTAAAATATGGAGAAACTCACAAAATTATTAAATTAATTAAAAAGATTGAATAGTACAAAAATTAGTTCCTTGAGCCACCATGTATAATTTTATTGAAAAACCAAGCATAACAATAGACCTTTCTCAAGAGGGGTCCACGCCATTCTTTAACAAGAGTAGCAAAGAGATTTGCAGAAGGGGGTGAAAGTCAGACACTAAATCTTTACACTTGGGATAGATCCAAAATACATGAGGGTTATAGTAAAATCCCTTCTCAAATTGGAAAAAATAGACTTACTCCTTTCCAAAGTGAACCAGTTGGAGGGGAAGAAGATATGTTGGGCTCTAAAACCAGCCATGCTTTCCCTAATACAACACAAATTTTTGGAGTAACCTTGTGATAGGGTCAAACTTCCAGTTGCACCCTGTCTAAATAACATCATGAGGCTCACCACACTTATGCCCCTTTACAATTATGATATTATGAGTGGAGTTTTCAGAATGATAGTGGAGACCTTTCAGGACTTGGATAACACTACAGGTCCTATCTTTGGGAAAAATCTCCAAATTTTAGGAAATCATGGCCATGATCAGATCATATGACATCATGATTGATCTAGAGTATGATGACATAATTCTTCAATTGTTGCAATGCTTCTTCAACATTGAGAGACATCATCCTGTCACAGTCAAAACACACATGCATTACATCTTGTCTTTAGTTATGGGAGATTATGATTCCATCTGCAAGAAGTTGTAGTCTAAGTTGATTTCTATTTAGATAAAGGAATACATGGTCTCACTCATTTCTTATACACTACCTGAAAGGTCGGTTGAGAAGAACATTAAGTTGTTCAAAAGATAGTTGACCAGGGAGGACTTTCTTAGGATTTGGGGACCATGCAACAAGAATGAGTTAAGGAGGAAGGATATGTTCTTCATCTTTAAGGAACCTTGGGGGAACACTCATCTTTGAGTGACACAAAGGTGATGATAGAGGTAGATGGAGAGGGTATTCCTTCTGGCTTTCCAAATGAGTATTGTTCTTTTATAGTCGAGTCCATCGATTTCTATGAGGCTACCTCTAAGGAGCAGGAGCAGTCAGGAGGAGTTATTGGTGGAATCCAAGATGTGCATTCATGTTTGAGGGATGAGTATGATGAGTAGTCAATATTCCCCTTGATTAAATAAGACCAAGTAGGATATGTTCAAGTACATGAACCACCAGTGATGAGTCAACATGGGGAGCACATAGAGGAAAATGAATCAGATGATGTGCATGATATGAATAGTGTGCATGATGATCCATATTTGGAGAGTCAATCATAGGCTCATGTTGATCCCATTGTGGGGCAAGATGAGCAACCATATTTTGGACCAATCATTGATGAGGAGAAGATAAATACATAAGGATCTAGTACTTTCAGGAAGTGACCCTCTCTAGGAGTGCATAGATAGTGCTTGCAAGACATTTTCCCACTTTTATCCATTATAGAAAGAGGGGAAAGGATTCCTAGATGAATCTTGTTGATTGACTGGGAATAATTGTGTGATTTGGCATGGTGAAACCTAGTGGAACTGTTCCATATACAGGTGCATATGCATCCAAAATTTCCCACATGATGGATTGGCAAGGGATCATGAGTTCTTATGATATTCATGGGGTGACATTCTTAGTCTAGGGCATAGTACAACAAGGACCCTTAGATATTACATGTTCCAGTCAGCAATTGGATGTGAGTTGATAGTTCATCATCAATCCAGTTGTGCTAGCCCAACATTAGCTTCATGAGACTTACCTTGGTTTATGCCAAGGATTGGACTAGAGAGAAGTGATAAGTTGGTATTCGATTTATGGGGAAACATATTTAGTGAGTGACAAAGAAGATTTAGAGCCATGGGATATGGGTGAAAATGATTGGCCATGGTGGAATTGAAATCTAGGTAGATCTATTAGTAGTAGGGTGAGCCATAGTTTTGTTTTTGATCTAGGTATTAAGGGATCCATGCAATATTGGATGACATGGAGGAATGTGACACAATGGTTTGTATGGGATCTTGGTATCAATATACAGTTGCCTCCATTGTTGTTAGACACGGATTTCTTGAGGGAAAGAAATCTTGGAGTCAAAGGACTTGTAATGTCCCCAATTTTAGTTTTCCCTATAGTACAACCAAGATGGATTTATAAGGTATGTGATTGCCATGACATTAACGAGGATTACATCATTAACAGTCCCAGAGGGGTTTTGAGAGATTTTTATGGGATCTGGAAACATTTGCTTGGCATATTCATCATTAGGATCAGTTCTGTGCAAATTCTTTTTAGTTTCATTTATTTTTTATAATTCCAATAAAATAGGGTTATTTTTAGCATAATTTAATTAATTACACTTAAGGTGGCATTCTAGGAGGGACGAAACACCTTAGTGTAATAGCTTGTTGGAACCGTTAAGAGAATATCTATAAGATGTGGGATGAGAAGTGTCTTCCCTTGGTCAGAGAAAATATGATGGGAAATTTATCATTTCCTAGAATAAAAGTGACTTTAGTTAGCCAGTTAATTGAAAAGGGGAAACATTAATTAAGGGGAAAATGCAAAAAGTGACTTAAATAAATTAAAAAGTCACTTAAGACAAATTCAAGGAGGAGATTCTATAATAATAATGAAATAATAAAATAAAATAATTCTAAATGATTGGAGATTTATCTATCGTTCCTTTAAAAGGAGGAGCAGGAGATCATTTGGTGACATCTTCAATTTGGAGCAATTGTCTTTGGTGTGGTTTGGACAACCTAGTTCTATGCTCCTGTAGGCCCAGGATGGAAATCGTCGAATTATTTAGTGAGAGTGGATGAAAACCCATATCTTCCCTTGGTGAATTCATTTAGAATTCATAGGTTGCATTCATTAGTTTAGTTATTTTGGAGGCTTGATTAGTTTGTAGAAGATATTTTTGGGAAGAGGCTTGATGTAGTTTGTAGCAGATATTTTTGGCAGGCCACCGTCTCAGCCATTTTCAATATTGTTGTTCTATTTTATATTAATAAAATAAGCTAGATTTATTTTGCATGTTTATCTTGTTTATTCTTTAGTTGTAGATTATATTTCCATTTTTTTCCATTAATTTTATGGTTCAACCTGCGTAAATTGTTTATTGAGTTGATGGCATGAATTTATGAAGTAGTATTTCGTGAAATTTGTATTTGGGATATTACACTTATACTCCCCCTATGATTAATGCTCCCTCTGTATCCATTCTTATGATATTTCTCGCCTGCTTTTACATTAATGAAAAAGGTGAGTCAACCTGACAAAGTAATTGACATTATTTGACTTGTTAATTCCACTTGTCAATATGCTTTACTAAAAAATTCACCTTGATGATGATTCCTTCTACAATTCTTCTAAAATTAGTCTTTATCATTAAATTATTCATGACTATCATTTTCAAGTCTACTACTAAATTGTACTCATTTATCCATAATGTTAATCATTTTTTTGATGACTTATTCACAACTTCCATGAAACCGCTATGAGTCTGTCATTCCAAATAAAACTACTCAAAGGATAGATCTTCAAATTTATAATTGTGCTGCTTAGACTCCCCCTCTTCAACATTCATAGTACTAGGAACCTCCAAGCTAGATTGTTTATATTAATATATGAATATGCTCTGTTGCATGATCATCATTCTTAATCCTCACATTTTTCTTGATATATGTGGATTCATCATGGTCTTGAAATGTTATAAATCCTATAAGCATGAATTTTTGGATTTCTTGATTCACTTCTTCTTCTTTCTGTTGTTTTCTTCTCCAAACCTTCTTGTACTTGATATAATTGTTTTCCATTATGGAAGACCTCATCATGCTTATGCATTCACAAGTTATATGTCCATAGTTATGGAATTTAAAGCATTCTATATGATACTTGAATGATGGACAAAGTTTTATATACTTTATTTTGATGATGCCATTTGAATATATGTCTTGTGTTTTGTTGTCCTTTGTAGATATTCCTACGCTAAGGGACTATGCCAAACCATATAAAATAATGTTTTCAATTTTTAATGCATGGGAAATGCTTAAAATTTTGAATAGATGTAAGCCTTAATTATTTCTGAGAAAACAAAAAGGCTTTATTCATCACTCTTCACAGAATTAATCTTTGAAATGATATGAAGAGTAGAAGTAAAGAAGATATATAATTCTTTAAATATTCAAACTAAACATCTAATTCCTTATGTATATCAGATGCGTATAGATATTTTCTACAAACAAAAAATACATGTATAAGAGATGACATAATGCAACAATTTATTGATTTAGAGGAATTAACTAAAACAAAGAGTTTCAATTAATTAATGATAACTTTGCAGGAGCTTTTAGATAGATTAATATTCAATCTAATCTTACCCAAAATTCTGTGTTACCTTAAACATGTGCAAAAAAAATATAAAATGATAACATAAATGATTACTAGAGAATCTCACAGAGATACACAAGTTGTTCAGAATGAGTCTAGAATCCTTCTATTAGTATTCAGAAATAGTTCAGAAAATCAAAAACATGTTTTTTGTCATATCACAAGGGTTCACCCTTTTCTTATTTAAAATACAAAATATATATAGATTTTGACTTTCTAACATATCTAAACTGGAATCAGAATTTATTAAAAAGTAAAATATCATGCACAAAATTTGTGATTTTACAAAACAGAACTAAGAATAGTTCATCTGAGCTAATTTTGAGGGATGGTGTTGATGATTGTAGCTAGAAATATGTTTCTTCTGATGATTGTCCCTGAAATTCTATTATCTGCCGCTAAAATTGTGTTGTCTACTCCCAAAATTTTGCAGTATGTTCCTATTCAATGATTTCACATAATTTATCCCATCTCTTCTCATCAAGGATAGAACTTTTTAACAATTTCCTATATGACTCATTAAATTCAGTATACTTTTCAAAGGTGGGTTGAACTAGAAACAAATGCCTAATTTCATGTTGTATTAATAAATCATAGCTTAAACCTTCATTGAAGGCTTTCCTAGTAATAACTCTGATTTTGGAAAAATTGGTTTTGTCCCCTACTATATAATGTAGCCTTTGTTGAACTTCTTCAAGTCAGATTAATTTGCCACTTCTATCCTACAGAGATGGAACTCCTTTATGATGTAAAGCATTAAATTTCCTAAGTTTGAACCTCCAAGTTATGAAACTTGTTCTCGAGTTGTAGCATTAAATTTCTCTTTGTTAAAATATTTTTGGCCTCCAAGACAACTTCAGTTCTATCTCCAATGCTGAATTCTTCATGATGATATTTTGTCTTGGAGTTTAGGAATTTTATTATCCTTGTAGCATCTCCTAGTTTGTGGTCCATGTCTTTCTTTATTTCTGCTACTACTGCTTGTGGCATCTACAATAAATCTTCTTACTAAAAAATAATTTCAATTGAAGGCCATAAATCAGCCACTCATACATTAATATATATCCAAATATTTTCTTTGGCCTGAGTTACAATGGTTTGTGCAATTAAGGATTCATTTTCATAAACTTATAATTGTTGTGTTAATTTATAATTTTCCTGAATCTCAGCCAAATATGCATTGTAAGAATTAATCTTTTGTTCCTAGATCTTTTGAAGTTGCATTTTTAGTTTTCCAATCTCTTGATCTTTCAGAGATAAGTCTCCCATGGCCTTCGATAGTTGTTTTGTTGATTCAGTAGACTGTGTTTCTACTATGATGGTCGTTGATGTAGATGTCCCTACTACTGAAGTACGTGTTGTAGAAGTAGTGGCTATAGGAATAGTAGTTGAAATGCTGAGTTTCTACTCTTTTTCTTTTAGAAGTGATTCCATATTAGTTTCCATTTTTTGAATTTGAAAATTGCGTTCAACTATCAATTTGAACATGTTTTCTTTTTTCTTTTCTAGTTGACCAACTTCCTTTGCTTGTGGATGTTCAGTAGTAGGAAGGTTAAGTTGCTTCCTTAATGCTTGAATGTTAGCATTCGTATTTTTATCATTTCTTCTGCCATTTTAATATTACTAGCATCATATCCTAGCTTGATCACCATATCTTCAAGAGATTTGATTCTAGTATCTTTTGCCAAGGATGACATTCTCTCCATCTTCAATTGTGAATGAATATTGTTCAGGGAAGCCTGCAATTTTGTGGCTAACATTGTTGAACTTGTCAATGTGGAATGCATCATTTCACCAGCCTTCTTATGTAGGTCAATCTGATCAATGGCATGAATTTTCTTTGTACCAAAAAAAATGGAAGTTTTGTAATCTTCTGCACTTTTAGGGACTGAAAGTTTTGGTTCTAAGAAAGCGAGTTGAAACTATCCCTTCTCAGTATCAAGTGCAGATAGAATATTATTTTGTGTACTGGAAGGCTGTTTCCAAAATTCTGAGTAAGTGGTGGCCTTCAACGCTTCATTCTTCCTTTTAATCTCTCTGTATCTAGCAAAAATATTTTGTTGTGTAGCTGCATGTGAAACAGAGGTTATAGGAGAGTATGTAATTTCTTCAACAAGTGGAAAATAAGTGGTGGGAAATCCTGACATCACCACTATGGTTTTCTCTTGTGAATTGTTGTCTTATGAAGATTCTTGATTAGTGTTTGTCTTCATTCTCCTTTTGAAAAATGTAAAACCTACAGCTTGAGTTTTTGAGTCTGCAAGGCAAAAACTTTCTCTTGGTCTTTTGGCTTCTTCTTCTTGTGGAATTGGAGTCTGTGAGTCTAACAATATTTTCTTCAACTTCGTATAATGTATTCTCTTTCCACTCTTCTTGATTTTCATACTGCTCTATCTTTGGCCTAGATGTATGTCCATATGGAGTTGTATTCTATTCAACTCTCAACTTTGAAATAATCCCTAAGGGATCATAGGACAAGGTAAAGCTCAATTTGAATTTCATCTTATTTAATAACATATCTACCTCTTTGGTTGCTTCCCTGGTATTGACAATAAAAGGGCCAATGTGTGCTTTCAAGTTGAATTGGGCTTTCAGTTTTCTGGATGCAAAATGTTGGTCATCCATGTTCATCATTTTCCTTATGTATTCTAAGGAAAATATTTTGATTGGTACAAATATTGGTAACCTGTAGGGAGGAAGTTCACATCCATATATTCTGATTTCTGTGTAATTCTAGTAGTGGTACCAGTCTCTAATTTTGGATTGTTCAGTGAGGTTGAGAATTCTTCTGATTTCAGTTGAAATCCTTGGTATAAATCATTGCTAAGCAGACATAAAGACATATGCAGAAAGATTTACATAATAACTGAAGGAAAATTCTTCAGTGTTTTTCCGTACCAAGGAACTTCGGTGAATGACTAACTGGGGCTTCCCTTGTGAATATAACTTCTGCAATGGAAAATTGAATCTGTCTACATTATGAAACAAAATTAAATGTTCCAATAATGGCTGATGTTTGAGTGCATCTTCAGTTGAAAACTTCAAAAATTGATCATGAATGTTATCTGCCAACAACTGACTATAGTTTAAAATAAATGAGGGTTTATTACCCACAAAGAAAACTGATAGAAATCCTAATTTCACTTCATCAACTCATTTATTAGTAGAGTAACCTAACAAAAATGCAACCATAGAGATGATTGGCCTAGACATTTCTGGGAAAATTGAAGTGGAATAAGGTGGATTGGTCCTAGGAAACGCAAATTCTCAAGTAAAAATGACTCAAAGATTCGGGATCACTAAGGAAATATGAGTTTTTGTTAAATCTCCATGAGGTAATAAGTGGAAAAAGGGTGCAAAGGTATTGAAGGATTCATTATTTTGGGCAATTACAACCCTCTGACTAGGAAGATATCTCAAATGACACCAGGTAACAAATTCAGGGAAACTATGGGACCGGGGAAAATTATTAAGGAAAGACTCCGAAATGCTTAATTCATCGCTAACATCAATAAACTTCTAGTTTTACCAATTGTGGAGTTCATAGAGGTCGAACTAAAATTGGGGTTTTGAGATTTTATATTGTGTATCTATAAGGGGAAGCTCATCTAGGTTAACTACAGAAGGTAATATAGGGCTCTTTACAACTAACTTTGATTTTCCATTTGGTGAAGACATTGTAAAATAGGAAATTGTAGGCTGAGGTTGCTAATATTATGAGACAATTGTCGATTACTAGTGTATGAAAATCAGCGGTTGTGAGTTTGGTAGAATTCACAGTTCAAACTAATGATTTTGGAGTTGGAAAGGAAAAAGGAAATTAGCACAGGGATGTGCATCTTTTTAACGGAGGGAACTCGAGTGCTTGTGCAAGTTATAACAGTTTTAGGCATGTCCAATTAAAGAATTGAACATTGGCACGAAAAATTAATGGCTAAATGGGTATATGAATGTTTGGCAAGAGTAATTAAATGTTTAATGGCTAACTTGCAAGAGTGAATAGGAAGAGGACATGTGGTCAAGTGTGACAACGGGTAGGAATGGAGCAGGAACAAAAAGCGGTTTTCTTAAGGGGGGTGGGTGGTTAGCAGTTTTTAAGGGGGATCGGGGGAGGGGGCGAACTTGTTGAGGACGTGTCACATATATTCTGGTGATAATATCCAATACAACTTTTTAGAGCCCCCCATTAAACTCCGATGGTATGGGGGGGTCCCGAACTCATCCCACATCGTTGATGTGGGTGGGGAAGATCTGCTACATAGATTTCCAATCAGTCTTTATTACTAAACCACAAAACGTCAAATCAAATTTTATTTGCAAATCAAACTATAATGTTTTGGAAAATATGAAATAATTTAAATAAGAATATATAAAACGATTGCGACATTTTAGTTGGCTTGTGTCTTTGGGGATTCTTATTTTTTATTTTTATTTTCTTACATATATTTTTTATATTCCCTAATTAGTTTATTTTGACATATTTTCGTTTTGTTCTTTTTTTCATTTTCTTCTCTTTATTTTCAATATATTTTTTTATATTTTCTTTTTAATATCTTTTCAATTCTCTTTTTCTTATTTTTTCATTTTGTTTTAAACAAAAAAAAAAACCATGGCAAAAATAAGTTACAACATCGGCTTCAACTGGGGACTGCTTCCCCCTACGGGATGCAGAGAACATGTAGATCCATGTGCCTTCTCCTCATACTATGGAGTCTTTGCTGAGAATATCACACCTTGACAGTGAAATATAAAGAAAACCAGAAATTTACAATGAAAATGGTTGTAAGCAGCTAATACTCAATGTAGTGTTTGAGGTATTGTCCATTGAGTGGAAATGAAGAATATTGTCCTTCTAAGTTGTGCAGAATGAAAGTGTTTTTACCCTTTAATTCTGCAATGTTGAATGGTCCCAACCAAAAGTTATCAAACTTTCCATGCTTACCTATTTCTTGTCTTATGGCATCCCATCTTAAGACTAGATGACCTTGTCTAAAATCTCTTTCTCTAGCTTTTCTGTCAAAAAAATAGTTTTATCTTGTTTTGATATTGATGAAATTTGTGTTGAACTTCATCATTGTCTCGGTTTATTTCGATGATCTAATTGATTCTCCTTGAAAAACATCAACTTCCTCATATTATTCCTCCAAAAATTTGGCCACTGGAAATGATAGTTGTGTAGAAAAAACTTCTTTAGTTCCATATATATGTTGGAAAGGGGACTTCCCAATATATCTTTTGGGTGATACCTTGCTTTCCCAAACTGCATATTTGAGATGACTATCCCAACTTCTTTTGTGATCTTCCAATACTTTCTTAATTACCTTGACTAGACTCTTATTTGATAATTCTACTAACCAATTGCCTTGTGGGTAATATGGTGTATAATGATGCATCGAAATCCTATATTTCTAAAAAAACTCTATCATTTTAATGTTGTTGAAAGCTTGTGCATTGTATGTAACTATTTGTTGTGGGAAACGAAATCTAGATAGCATATTTTCTTCAATGAATTTGATGACCACTGTATCTATTACATTTTTAACTAGGATTGCTTCTACCCACTTGGTGAAGTAATCATCAGAAGTTAATATCCATCTATGTTGGCTGCTAGAATCTAGGACTATTTCACCTATAAATTCTAATCCCCATTTTAAAAATGGAACTTCAATTAAAACTAGGACAGGGGGAAGCATTGCTAGCCTCTGTTTTCCAGCAAATATTTAACATGGGATACAACTAATCACCTATTCTCCAACCCATGCAAATACTTTGGGCCAATACAAACCTTCTCTTAGAATTTTTTATGTAGTTTCCTTCCAAGCATAATGTCCTCCATGAATGCCTTCATGGAACTTTTCAACAACTCCTTCAATTTCACTTTCAGTTAGGCATAATAAAAGGATATTCAAAATATCCTTCCAATACAAATTGGCATTTATGATAGAATATTTTATACCCTTGAGTCTAATAGATGTGGATTAATTCGTGGTAAATTCTAGTGGGTACTTCAAATATCGAAGAAATTTCACTATGCCATTATACCAATCTAAAAGTAAAAAAATTTCATCAATATGTAGAGGTAGAGGAATAAGATCTAAACTAGAAGAAGGTTCTTGTGGATTCTTCTCTGCTAACATTTGAGAAGGTTATTTTGGATTCTTCTTGATTGAAATTTGAGAAGGTTCTTGTGGATTCTCCTCATTTGAGACATCAGAAGGTTCTTGTGGATTCTTCTCTATTGAGATTTACAAAATGGTGTTGATACCAAGAATCTTACAATTTGATTTAGTCAAAAGTTTGGCCAAACCCTATCCTTTCACCAATTTGGTAGGTTTGATATCCAAATCAAATTCAAGTATCTTGGCTATCCACCTTCCCCTCTTTCCATCTGTATCAAGTTGTGTTAAAACTATTTTAGCTGCATTACTAGGGACATAAGAAAAAATAGGAGAATGAAGTACATAGGTTCTGAATGCTTTTAGGGCTTTAACAAGGGCATGGGCTTGCTTCTCTATAATGTCATATCTCAACTCAACATCTCTAATTAATTTACTAAAAAAGGAAATGGGTTGCTCATATCCATCATCATTTTTTTTCCTAGTAAAACAACATCTAAGTTAGTGTCAAAGGAAAAGGAAAAAATATTGAAGGGTTTTGAGTAGCCTAGACTAGCTAGTATTGGGGCTTCTGAAATAACTTTCTTATATGTGAAAAAGAATATCTAGCCTATATTTTCCATTCAAATTCATGGTCCTTCTTAAGCATGTCATTAATATCTTTAACAAACTCAACATAAGTAGGTATAAATCTTCTTAATATTTTTTTTCCCTAAAAATGCTTGAATTTCCTTTTTGTTTCAAGGTAAACTGATTACCTGAATTTTCGACACTCTTTTTGGATTGATTACAAATCCTTCATTCGAAATTATATGTCCCAACATATTTCCTTCTTTCATGGAAAAAAAGTGGCCTTTGGGATTAAGAGAAATCCCATATTTCCTGAATCTTTCAAAAACTTTTCTTAAATGCTTCAAATGTTTCTCATCGGAGTCAGAAAATAGAGTTAAATAATCAAGGTAAATGAAAATGGGTTTATTGATATTACCAAAAAATGTAAGATCCATTTCTCTTTTAAATGTTTCTCCTACGTTAATCAAACCAAATGGCATTCTGGAATACATGAATGTACCCCAAGGAGTTGTAAATATTGTATTTTCTCTCTCTTCTAGACTAACCAGGATTTGGTTATATCTAGAAAATCCAGCTAACATCAAAACCCTATTTGAACTTGAAATTGTCTGAAGTAGTTGGTCCATCTTCGATAATGGATAATTATCTTTTATAGACAACTTGTTCAGATTCCTAAAGTCAGCACACTATATTATTTCACTATTTTCTTCCTAACAGGTACTAGATTTTCTATCCATTCAGATTATCTTAAGGGAAATATGATTTTTGCATCGAATAATTTTTTAATTTATTTCTCAATGTTTGGAAGAAATATTGGATTTATTCTTCTTAATTTATGTTGAAATGGTTTAGCTTCAGTTTTGAGAGGAATTTTGTGTTCTATAATGGTTGTGTCATAGGTTTTAAATTATTCATATGACCATGCAAATACATCTTTATAGTTTTTGAAAAGATTGATATATTTGTCTTTGATTTCTTGAGGTAATGATGTTGATATTTTAAAATTTATGATTTCATCAGATGTACCAATATTATAGTCCTGAATATTTTCTTGTTGTGAATGTATGAAAGAAGTAAGTTTTAGACACATCATTATGGTCAAATATTTTCTCAAGTGGAACTAATTGTTTTGGAATGTAATTATTTGAAAACTGAATAATATCATGTTCAACAATTTTCTATTCTAAATGTAAATTTTGATCATCTTCATTAGATTTGATTTTATTAATGTGCTATTCTTCCACATGTAAAGCAAAAAAATCATTTATTTCTTGTAAGAAATTTTTTACCTGTTCATCATCTTCAAAAGCATGCCCGTGTTTGATATTGTTAGGGATAGAAGGTTTGTATTTTACCTCTATCCGATAATGCAATTGTAAATGATTAGGAATTTTAAAAGCACTGGCTGAAATTTTCAGAGCATCAATGTGAATGTTTTCTTCTCTCAGGATTGAAGTGATGTTAAATGCTTCAAAATAATTATCTACACAATCCCAAAATTAATTTCTATAAGCTCTAATCCTAGGATGCTTGGTTTGACAGAGGTTCCTGATTTGTTCGATAATTAAATTGGAATCACCAAATACAACTAAGTTCTCATCTTTTAGACTCTTGGCTAAATCCAATCCTAACATTAGGGCTTCATATTCTACCACATTATTTGTGACCTATAAAATCTAATTTAAAAGATTCGTTATATTTTTCTTATCAGGAGAGATGAGTAGAATTCGTATCCCTACTCCATGTTTGGAAAATGCCCCATTAAAGTACACTTTCCAAATGTCAGTGTTTATAATTTGAGGGGTATTGACAATTTCTTAAATAGTAATTTGAGGGTTTGGAAGATCACTAGAAGGTAATGTAAAGTATCCAAAATCTTGGTCAATTTTATAAATAGGATGATTAATTGTTTTATTTTCTTTATAGACTGTATTAATGAATCTAACTTCTCTTTATAATCTTAAATGTTCACCTCCATAAATTGGGATTGTATCATATGACATGTCCATTTGCAGAATTCCCCCCCTAACTTGGCACAACAATATCTCATTAATAACATTCCAAATTTTGGGGGAATATCTGTGACAACAATATCTAATACTATACTCTTAACAGGGATCTGAGCAAGTGTTACCACTAAATCTGTAATTAATCCAAGAGATGGCACTTTCTTAGAGTCAAAAGTATACAGGTCATGGTATGGTCTAGTGATTTGCAGTTAAAGTTGATTCATGATTACTTTATGCATTAGATTAAGGGAAGAACCATAATCCAACATGAAATTATATAAAAGGTAGTCATGAATTTTCAAGGTGACATAGAAGGGAGGTACAATTTCATCAATCATATCTAAACTAGGACCAAAAACAACTTGAGGTTTTTCATCTTATAAACTAATGACACCCCCCTCTGCATCAATACTTGAAGATTGAACCCATTTAGAAATTTGATGTTTATAACCTTTTTCTATAGAGTTCAAATAATGGGATTGGAATTTTAACTCTTTCTATCCCTTTTTCAATGTTAAAGACAGTTGGAACAGATCTTTCAGCAATATTTTGTTCATGTATCTGATTTTGTGGTTGAACTAATGGGATTTGAGTTTCATCTTACTTTACTTGGGGTTCATCAATGGCAACATTTTCGGCTGGTCTACTAGGTCCTGGTCTTGGTCTAAGGTCATACCTTCTATTTAATTCAACAATTAAGAATTCAGAAAAAGCTTGAGACTTAGAAATTTGAAAATTTTCTTGATTTTGAATTAAAGATTGATCTCGAGTAATTGGGACAATAACCTTTTGTGATGATGGGTCTTCAAAATAATTCATATATTTTGTAATGACAGGAACATTTTCTTTAGGATCTTGATCATCAATTATTAGGGGAGGTTGAATTTGTTTATCAGTGTTTGGCCTGTGCAGAATTTGAGGTTGGAAAGGTCTTCTATATTGAACTTGTGGTCTATTTGCAACTTGTTGGGTTTGTTTACGTTGAGTTTCCATTGTAGAGATTCTGTTAGAGAGATTTCTAAGTAGAGAGTTTATTTCATCAATTTTATGGTCGTCATCTTTAGCCTTTGATAAGGTACATTTTTCTCTAGAATTCATCCTCTTTTCACCCTTTTCTGCCTTATCTTTCATTTTAGTAGATGCTGGTCTATTAGCCTCAACTTTGATTGTGTTTGTTTACATGTATGTTTGAGTTTCAAATTTTCTTTCCCTAAGCATTAGAACAAAGTCACCTTCAAATGCTTTGGAAAAACTAACCTTAGCAGGAGTTACTAGATGTTTTCAATCAGAAGGCATTTTATTATAGAGTTTATTGAATCTCTTAATGGAATCAGCTACAGGTTCACCAGGGTTTATTTTTAAGTCTCCAAATTGTGTTAAGTAATACACATCATACTTTTTGAATCCCCATTGATTTTTGAAAATATTAACTAGTTCATCCCACGAAGTAAATGAAATATCTTGAAGTTTTCTAAACCATATCCTAAAATTTCCTTCAAGATATTGTATAAAATGTCTACTATATACATATTCATGTTCAATATTCATGTTATCAGCAAATTCTAAGCATGCAACTAAGTCATCTTCAGTATATGGCCCAATTTTTCCATTAAATCGAGGTAAGTGTTTTAAATATCCATCAATAAAAGGATGGAGTTGAGTTGCAGGTGGACTAACTAAGGCTGCATAATGTGCTACCACAATTTGTTGAATACCAACCATTTGATGAGATGGAGGAGAGACAACTTTACTCGAAGAAGGAGGTGATGAGGGTTTGGGTTTCTATAATAAATGAGGATTGATAACTAACTTATTAAGTTCAAGAAGAACCTTTTTAGGATCCTCAAAAGCTAGAGGATTAGTATAAATACTTAATTCCTCTTCCAATTTAGTAGAAGTAGATGGATAAGTATGTACAATAGGAGATTTATAATCAAATGGTTTATCCTCAGAAAGGGAAAGTTTAAGATATTCTTCACTATTAGTAGGTTCCAATGTTAATAAGGAAGTTAAAAAGCTGTAATTTGATGGATGAGAAGTGTAGTTTTATGATCTACTCCTTTATAAAGGAGTTATAAAACTTTTGGAGGAAGATCTGATAATTTAGTGGGTGTTGGAGTTGACGGTAAAGGATCAGATTGTGAATGTGCTTGAGATAGAAAATAGGCATAATTAGCTAAAGAGGAATCTAACCTACTTCTAATTGATTATATTATAACTAATCTCTCTAGATCTGATAAAGTTGAGAAAAGTTTAGGATCTGACTAGGATCTAGTATGCTTGTGTGAAGCCAAATTTAACCAGTGGAGTCGCTAGGTGAATTATTCTAGCCTAATGGCCTCCTATTCAATGTTAAGAGACAAGTATAATCATTTTCCCAGGGAAAACATTTCAATCTTCGATCCCCGACAATGGAACCAATATGATGTTATCCTTCGTAGATATTCCTAGGCTAAGGGACTATGCCAAAGCATCTAAAATAATGTTTTTGATTTTTAATGGATGACCAATGCTTAAACTTTTAAATAGATGTAAACCTTAATTATTTTTGAGAAAAAAAAAGGGCTAATTCATCACTCTTCATATAATTAAGCTTTAAAATTATATGAAAAGCAGAGGTAAATAAGATATATAACTCTTTAAATACTCAAACTGAACATCTAATTCCTTATATATAGCAGATACGTATAGAAATTTTCTACAATCAAACAGTTTATGTATAAGAGATGAAAGAAGGCAACAATTTATTGATTTAGTGGAATTAACTAAAACAAACGATTTCAATTAATTAATCTCTTTAATTAATGATAACTTTGCAGGAGCTTTCAGATAGATTGATATTAAATCTAATCTTACCCAAACTTATGTGTTACCTTAAAAATGTGCAAAGAAAATATAAAATGATAACATAAATGAATACTACAACAACTCATAGAGATACACAAGTTTTTTAGAGTGAGTCCAAAATCCTTCTATTAATCTTCAGATATAGTTTAGAAAATTACAAACATGCTTGTTGACTTATCACAAGGGTTCAACCCTTTCTTCTTTGAAATAAAATATATATATATAGAGTTTGACTTTCTAACATATCTAAACTAGAATCAAAATTTATTACAAAGTAAAATTTCATCAACAAAATTTGGGATTTTACAAAAATAGAACTAAGAATAGTGGATCTGAGCTAATTTTGAGGGATGTTGTTGATGATTGTAGCTGGAAATTTGTTTCTTCTGATGATTGTCTCTGAAATTCTTTTGTCTGCTACTAAAACTATGTTGTTTTCTCCCAAAATTTTGCATTATGTTCCTTTTCGATGAGTTCACACTGTTCATCCCATCTCTTCTCATCAAGGATAATTTTTTTAACAATTTCCTATATGACTCATCAACTTCAGCATATTTTTCAAAAGTGGGTCAAACTAGAAACAAAAGCCTAATTTCATGTTGTATTAATAAATCATAGCTTCAACCTTCAATGAAGGCTTCCCAGTAATAACTCCTCTGATTTTTGCAAATTTGGTTTTTTCCATTGCCATGTCATGTAGCCCTTGCTGATACTATTCAAGTGGGATCAATTTTCCACTTATATCCTACAAATTTGGAAGTCTTTTATGATGTAAAGCATTAGATTTCTTTTGAAACTTCTTAATTTGACCCTCCAAGTTTTGACACTTTTTCTCAAGCTATAGCATTAAATTTATCTTTTTAAAAATCTTTCTAGCCTCCAAGGTAGCTTCAGTTCTATCTACAATGTCAAATTCTTCAACCTCATCTTTTATCTTGGAGTTTAGGGATTTTATTATCTTTGTAGCATTTCCAGGTTTGTGGTCTAGGTCCTTCTTTATTTCTTCTAGTTCTTCTTGTGACCTCTGCAATAAATCTTCCTGCTCGGAACTAATTTCAATTGATGGTCATAAATGAGTCACTGATACATGATTATATATCCAAATATTCTCTTTCGCCTTAGCAATGGTTTGTGCAATTAAGGATTCATTTTCATAAACTTATAATTGTTAAGTTAATTTATAATTTCTTCGAATCTCAGCCAAATATGCATTGTCAAACTTAATCTTGTATTCCTGGAATTTTTGAAATTGCATTTTTAGTTTTTCAATCTCTTGATCTTTCATAGATAAGTCTCCCATGGCCTTTGATAGTTATTCTACTGAGTCAGGAGACTTTGTTTTTACTGTGATGGTTGTTGTTGTAGATGTCCCTATTGTTGAAGTATCTACTATGGAAGTGGTGGCTATAGGAATAGAAATTGAAATGATGAGTTGCTGCTCTTTTTCTTTTACGACTGATTCCATATCAATCTCCATTTTTTGAATTTGAATAGTCTATTCAACTATCAATTTGAACATGTTTTCTTTCTCCTTTTCTAGCTAACCAACTTCCTTTGCTTGTGGATGTTCAGTAGTATGAAGCTTAAGTTGCTTCCTTAATTCTTGAATGTCAGCATTCTTAATTTTTATCATTTCTTCTGCCATTTTAATATTACGAGGATCATATCCTAGCTTGATCACGAGATCTTCAAGAGCTTTGATTCTCATATGTTTGGCAAATGATGAAATTCTCTCCATCTTCAATTGTGAATGAATATTGTTCAGGGATGCTTGTAGTTTGGTGGATTCCATTATTGAAGTTGTCAATGTGGAATATATCATTTCACTAGCCTTCTTATGTAGGTCAATCAGATCAATGGCCTAAATTTGCTTGGTATCAAAATAAAAAATGGAAGTTTTTTAATCTTCAGCAGTCTTAAGGACTGGAATTTTTTATTCCAAGAAAACCAATTGAAACTATCGATTATTAGTATCAAGTGAAGATAGAAGCCTATGTTGTGTATTGGAAGACTACTACCAAAATTCTGAATAAGTGGTGGCCTTCAACACTTCATTCTTCCTTTTAATCTCTCTATATCTAGAAAAATTTGTTTTGTTGTGTAGTATCATTGGAAACATAGGATATAAGAAATCTGTAATTTCTTCAACCTATAGAAAAGAAGTGGTGGGAAATCCTGACATCACTACTATGATTTTCTGTTGTGAACTCTTGTTTCTACAGATTCTTGATTAGTGTTTGTCTTCTTTCTCCTTTTGAAAGCTATAAAACTAATAGCTTGAGCTTTTGATTTTGTAGGAGACAGATTGATGAGCACTAGTATTGCAACAAGAATGTTGCAACTCTTGGGGCTACCAAATTTACTTTATCAACCTAGGGTTTGTACAAACTTGGAGTTGACAGTGTTGTATACACAAGTAGATGTGATGGGTCCACTCTTTGTCACTACTTGATGAAGCCAACCTTTGGTTTTTTCCCTTCTAAAATTCTCACTGCCAATCTTGTAGATGACTGTTCTATATCCTGTAGGATCCTATAGGTGCTCTTAGGTGCTCTTGTGCTGAAAAACCTGCTCAATGTCTTTCCTGTAGACTACTTCAGGGGTCGAGAGCAAGCTTGCTTCGATGTAGCCTCGAGATTGTGAATGCCTCCTATGCATGGGAATCAATGTTTTATTTCCTCATATGGGTGATTTGAGTGGGATGGTGTGCTGGCAACCGAGGTACAAGTTCCCATTTTTGGACCGTTGGTCCCACTACCACATCATCATTCTCCTTACCTCATAATCAACTCCCACTTCGGGAATCCATAACTTAACCACTTTCGACCTCATCTCTTCTTTCTCTTGATTTGACTGCTGCCACGTGTGTAATGAACTAACTATATTCTCCTCGTTGACTGACCAAAGGTGGCCAAGTTAATTGGCCACCTTTGCTTATAAAACCAACTCTTTCACAAATCTATGTGTTTGATCGTATTATGCTAACGAGAGAGCTTAAGTGAGATAACATACTTGTGGTAAGATGCATTGATGTTGCTTGTTGGAGAGTGAAGTCCTTGTTGTGTATTTGCTGCATGTGTTTTTCTCTTCTTCTTTTTTAATGTCCTCTTTTGATGTTTTTTCTTTGATGTACAGGTACTAGATGGTGATGCTGATGATCCTGCTACTACTGCTAAGCTTTGGAGGAGCTTCTTTAACATTTGGATCTCCATGATGAAGTTGACTGCAGCGTATGATTTATTTTTGTTTTGTGGGACAGGCTGCTATAGGATGTCCTGTAGCTACCTCTCCCCCAAACTTTTATTCATTCCTTCACTTTTTGAGCATGAGGATGGTTTTCATGGGTAGAGAAGGGGTCTAGGGATTGGTGAATGAGAGTTATAGCTTCCAAGTGTTGTCCCCTTGTTCTCTGCCTTTAACCTCTTTTATTTGTTTTTTTTCTTCTGTGAAAACTGTAATTATTTTTTTTAAACTGACTTATCGGATGAATGCAGGGGTAACCATGGTGGGGAGAGACATGGTGATGAGGTGGTGAAGTAATTTTATTTTTTTTGACACTAGAAGGTCATCCCCTTGCTTTAGGGTCACTTTCCTTGGGATTCCCAAGCCACTATAATTCCTATAGGATCATCCTGTAGACTTTTAGGGAATCTTGTAGGTTTATAGGGAATCCTGTAGAACACAGAACCCTTGCAAACTGAAATGGATGAGTCCATAAATGGAGGGCATGATGGGATGATGAAGAATATGGAATGAAGGAATGAAAACATGAACTCTATAGGTCCTTTTTATCCTCTCCTATTTCTCTGATCCTCCTCCCGTTGGCTTGCAAACAACATTTTCAAACTTTACTTTTCTCTCTTCTTCTTTTTTTTTTTTGAAACAACCAGTCTACCTCCAAGAGGTCTTCATCCTAGCTGCTTGCCTTGGGTTCCTCAAAAGAGGTTTTCACCCAGAGATATTTTTATCTCTTTTTGTTTTTTGTTTTGACACCCTTGGGCTGCCTCAAGAGGTTTTCAACCCAACAGTGGGACTCAGGTGCCTCATGGAGGTTTTCACCTAAGTCTCCTTATTTATTTATTTTTTTCCCTATTTTCTTTTTTCAATGACTTGATGTGGTAGAAGCTGAGACTTTCTCCACTACCATCACTATCTTGTTGATGCCATTAATGAATTCTTGTTTTAATAAGGGCTTCTTATAGACCTTCAATATGTGCCCATTGACAAGTAAAGGAATAGCCTCTACATCAATGGTTCTTATCTGCATTGAACCATTATCATGACATTTGTCTATTACATAATATCCTAACCATCTAGTCCTTAACTTGCGGCTAAAATCCTTGTATCTAGACTCATACAACAAAGCCCAATCACCTTCTTGAAATTGTTTGTCCTTTATGTTCTTGTCATGCCAGATCTTCCTTTGAACTTGAGTCACCTCTATGTGCAGGAGGGCCTACATTCTAAATTCATCTAACCCATTCAGCTAGAGAATCTCTCTTGTTGTGCCCTGGTGGGATCTAGATCTAGTTCTGCTGCCATTCTCAATGTTTTTTACTCAAATTCAATGGACATCAGTGCCTTCTTCCCATAGACCAACTCATAAGGAGTGAATCTAGTGGTGGTCTTCCAGGTGGTATTGTAGGCCAAGTGGCCTCAACTAATCTATCTGCATAGTCCTTTCTATTGTTGCTAATCACTTTGGTCAGAATTCCCTCCAGTGCTATGTTAGTCACCTCCACATTCCCTTTAGATTGTGGGTGATAAAGAGTGGATGTTCTATGCTTGATCTTGTATCGGCTTAATAGATCTTCAATCATGTGAGATGTAAAATGGCTACCTTAATCAGTGACCAATTCTCTAGGGTACCCAAACTTATAAAATACTTTTCCCTTAATAAAACCACCACTTTCTCCTCTGTTGCTTCCTTGATTGCCTTGGTTTTCACCCACTAGGTCAAATAGTCAGTGCACACAATGATGTACTTCTTTTTCCTAGATGGAGGGTCAATGGGTCTAATGAAATATGTTAGGTCCCTATACTACTTGTGTAACTCCTTATTGTTATTAGTGAAACCCCCTTATTATATTGTTGTGCCCAATAGAAGCCCACTATTGTTAGTGTTATGCCCTTACATTATTATTGTTATTTCGGATCTGATTACATTATGACCCCTTAGACTCCTATATATAGAAAGAATGTCTTGTCATTTGTATCATCGAAGAATTGTTCATTTTTGTAATGTAAAGGACGTTTCCCCCTCTAAGAGGCTTATTTTTAAGGCATTGATCTATCTTTTTGTGAGTTGGTTTCATAAAATTTGGTATCAGAGCTTTGGATTCTAGGGTTTCGATACTCCAAATAGGTCATCATGGAATTTTCACTATAACGTTTTTTTGCGACATTTCAGAAGCTATAATTAAAACCCATTTGATCCAAACTCTTGCTGCAGCTCAGGCCTAAACTACAGACCTTGTTTCGCTATACTTTCAAAGATACAATACAAGACATTTAGGGTTTCTGCAGGCTCCCAAATTACATCCCAAATAGGTCCGAAGGTCAAAACAATAACATGCGGAAATTCATACAAGTTCGCTCTACTGAAAAAGTATATAAGTAGGTCATCTTGGGATATTGGGCATAACTCTTTCTTGGAGAATCCAATTGTGATAACACTGTTGGCATTGGAAAGAGGAAGTAAAGGGATACTGCAGCTTGCAACTTCAGAGCTTGGAGATTCGAAATTACATAGTTACATTCGTTTCAAGATCGAGCTCCTAAAATTAAGAAAAGGCGATATGAGGAAGTTTGATGGTAAGGATCTGGTAAATTGGATACGATAGATGGAACAATATTTTGACCTACATGAGGTGCAACTGTTACAAAAGGTACGTATTTCATCTTCATATATAGAACCGAATCAATTTGTGTGGTATGAAGGGCTTTGTTCTCATAAACCACTTGTAATGTGGTCAATTTTCATGGAGAATATGATAGCACATTATGAGGATACAAGGAGAAACACCTTCTTTAGCCAATTGATAAATCTCAAACAAAAGGGTTCAATGGCAGAGCACATTGAGAACTTTCAAAAATTGAATATAAGGGTAAATGATATTCCAGAGAAGAAGAGGATTGATGTCTTCATATGGACTTTAAGGGATAATATTCAACATGAGGTTCGCCTTTGGGAACCTCATTCATTGGGGAAGGCATATAGGTTGGCAAGAAAAGTGGAAATAAAAATTATGGCAACAAGGAAGTCTACCCCTCACAACTATAAACTGGAAGTGTTGTTTTTCCTAGCCTTCCACAACCTACAAGGTTGACACCACAAAAACTAGAAGAAAAAACAAAAAAAGGGCTTTGTTGCAATTATGATAGCAAATACATTAATGGTCATAAGTGTGTTGAGAAGAAATTATTTTACATAGATTGGGAAGAGGAAGAAAACGATCAAGAAAAGTCAAAAGAAGAGGATATACACTAGGAACCAACCCTAGATTACGAACAAATGAATATGACCATATCTTGTACTTCATTGGAAAACATTATCACTCAAACTCTCATGATAGAAGGACATATCAAGAACAAGAAGTTTCAAGCAGTGAAATATCAGGAAGAAAAGGATACTCACCAGGAACCAACCCCAAAGAAAGAAGAAATGAATCGACCATATCTTGTAATGCATTGGCTGGAATTACCACTCCTCAAACTATAAGTATAGAAGGACATATCAAGAAGAAAAAGGTAATAGTGTTGATTGATTCGGGTAGTACCCATAATTTTATTCATTGTAAGATAGCTAGGGAATTGAATTACTTGCTATATCCAACACTAGAGTGTCAAGTGACGGTTGCAAGTGGAGGAACCATAAATTTCTCTGGAAAGTGCGATAATATCAAGCTATCCATGGGAGAATATGTATTCAATATCCCAATGCTTTCCGTTCCAATGGGTGGTGCTGATGTTGTACTAGGAGTCCAATGGCTACAATCCTTGGGTACAATAGCTTTTAATTTTCAAGAAATTTTCTTCAGAATGAAAGGAAGTTGAATTAAGGCGTATCACAGGGAAACCATGAAAGATAATAAGCTCTAACATAATGACAAAGATTTTAAAGAAAGAGAAACGAGGCGTAATTGCATAATTATGTTTGCTAGAGGTTCCCATGTTGAAACCATCTATTTCTCCAAATCTCCAAAAAGTCTTGGACAATCATTCCAAGGTACTTGAGACTCCCAAAGGCCACCTATTTGTGATAATGATCATGTTATTCATTTTTCAAGAAGTGTTCCTCCAAACATCATGCCTTACAGATATCCCTTTGCACAAAATAGTGAAATTGAACGTATGGTTGCAGAAATGCTAGAGGATGGTATAATTCAACCTAGTCAAAGTTATTTCTTTGCTCCAGTAGTATTGGTGCACAAGAAGGATGGATCATGGATCATGGCACATGTGTCTGGATTATAGAGATCTCAACAAGCTCACTATTGAAGATAAATTTCCCATTCCTCTCATTGATTAATTATTGGATGAATTGAATGGAGAAATTTACTTCAGCAAGTTGGACCTTCATGCGAGATATCATCAAATCAGAATGAAGATTGAAGACGTTTCAAAAAAAAATTTAGAACTCATGAGGGTAATTATGAAGTTTTGGTCATGCCTTTTGGCCTTACCAATGCACCTTATACATTCCAAGGTTTGATGAATTCCATTTTCAAAACATTCCTTAGAAAATTTGTGTTGGTATTTTTTGATGATATGGTAATCTACAAGAAGTCTTGGAAGGATGATGTTTAACGTGTTGATAGCATGCTCAGACTATTGAACGAGAAACAATTATATGAAAAAACCTCCAAAATGTTTCTTTGGAGTACAAGAGGTGGACTAATTGGGTCATAGTGTATCTCATGAAGGTGTTAAGGTAGACCCACAACAACAAGAAGTTCTCCAACTCTTAAAGGATAACCTCAGTTTGGCACTGAATCAAATGAAACTATAGGTAGATCAAAATCGCAGCGAAATGAGTTTTGATATAGATGATTGGGTATTTTTACAAATACAAACATACAAACAAATGTCCCTCAAGCAAGATAAGAAGTAAATAAATTATCACCAAATTACTATATTACTTACAAGGTGCTTCAAAAGATTGGTACTATGGCATACAAATTGGAGCTTCCTGAATCTTCCCGAGTGCCCCCAGTTTTCCAAGTTTCATGCTTAAAGAAGTTTATAAGTGACAAGCTCCTAGTTCAAACAATATTTTCATAACTTGACGAGGAAGGAAAAATCATATTGGAACCTGAAGTAGTCACGGAAACAAGAAACTGACAACTACAAAATCAATCAACTTCAGAGTATCTCATCAAGCGGAAGAACTTACCCACTAAAGATTCCACATGGGAGGATGAGAATTTTATACAGAAGCATCCAAAACTACTCAAGCATTGAGGACAACACTTGTTGAAGGAGAGGGGCATGTTGGGTCCCTATACTACTAGTGTAATCCCTTAATGTTATTAGTGAGACTCCCTTATTATATTGTTTTGCCCATGTAGTCCCCATATTGTTATTATTGTGCCCCATAGAATCCCATTATTGTTATTGTTGTGCACTTACATTATTATTGTTATGTCAGATCTGATTACATTATGACCGCTTAGACTCCTATATATAGGAAGGAGGTCTTGTCAATTGTATCATCGAAGAATTATTCATTTGTGTAATGTAAAGGAGGTTGCCCCCTTGAAGAGCGTTATTTCTAAGGCATTGATCTATCTTTTCTATCTTTCTGTGAGTTGGTTTCATAACAAAATCCATGCCCCACTTTTCAAATGGCTCTAAAGTCACTTGAGGTTCCAGAGGCATTTCATCCCTTGGGGTAGGCTTTCCCATCTTTGGCACCGATCACACTGACTAGTATAACTTCTCACATCCTGATGAAGAGTGGGCTAATAGTACCTAGTTTGTAGCACCTTGAATGATGTCCTCTTGGCTACAAAGTGACCTCCACAAGGCCCATCATGATAGGTCAAAAGGATGTCAAAGACTCCCTCCTCCCTGAAACGTCTTCTCAGAATTTGATTCGGGCCTAGTTTGAAGAGGTTGCCTCTAATCCAAGTGAATGGGGTGCTCTTCTTCACAATCTTTCTTTTCTCTTTGGAGGACAAATTCGGTGGGAAATGTGTAGAAACCAAGTATTTTTCTATGTCAGCAAACCATGGAGAGAGAATTGAAATGGAAAATAAGTGTTCATCCAGTAGCTAATCACCAACCATTCCTTTTGTTGAAATATGGCAACAAGAATATTCCAATTTAATTTGTCCTTGAATAAAATTGTGAATTAAAATTGAATTTAGTATTAACAGCTACTTGCAAATAATTAATTAATTCATTTTGAATTAATTAGTTGGAGAAATTCAAGTTATAAGTCTTTTTGAAGTCATGCCAGAGTTATCCCTTCAATTAAGGAGATAATATTGAGTTATATTTGAGTTGTAATTAGTTAACTCAGTTTATTGAGTTAAGTCTAGTTAAATTAGTTCCCAACTATTTGAGGAAATAGAAGTAGAAAAATCTTGCATGCTGTTGGGCATGGAATCTCCCAACAACATATTTTGGGGCTCAAATCCCAAGTTTTGGTTAAATAATGTTGTAAGACTCCACGAATTGTGGGCGCAGAGCACGAAATGTATGTTGAGTCATAGGGTTGTCTGCCCTAAGTTTTGTAATGTAATGTAATGTCATGTTGGCCTACCCAGTGGACCATGGGATTGTATAAATAGAGCGAGGCTCTAAGTTGTAAAGAGAATTAGAGATAGATAAGAAGGAATGGATGCAATGATCTAGTATCGAATAGAGAAGAAGTCTAAGTGTCTTCGGTCGTAGTAGTAGGAAGAGGCTCTACAACTGAGTGTGTAGATGCCTAGTAGAGTCCGCAGCTGAGTGCGCAGACCCCTGCAACTGAGTGCATAGGGCGGAGTTGAGTTTGTAACCCAAGAAGAAGAATGATAAAGAGAAGTTTTATTCCAAATACTATGTATCTGCTTTTGTACTACTTTCTATGCATTGATACTGTTTTGTTTATCATGCGCACTTATATGAATACTAAACACTGTTAGGTATAATTGGGCTCATACAAATAAGTTAAGTATTTAGATTGGGTTAAAAGTAAGGAACTTGGGTAATAACATGGGTCACACCACAAGCAGGGTTGTGTGGAGACAGCATCACAGGCTATGAGGGACAGATAGATGCATGTAGCGACATGCACGCAGGGTCAAACCACGGACCACCGAAAAACCATCAGACATCTCTAGGGTTTGGAAACCTGGTTCTAGTACCCTCCCATACTACTTTAGGAGAGACCTCAATCTGCACCCCGCAGATTGTTGTTAAAAGGGCCAGTAGTACCGGGATTTGTTTGGCTAAATCATTTCTGAACTTGGGTCAGGACCCTATAATCCAACAAATGATTCCATTGCTGGGACCGGGATCTGCATAAGGGATGTTTGATGTCGTGCCATTGGAACCCAACAAAGGAAGAAATTAATGGGTGGTTGGACAAGAAGATTCACAAGTTCATAGCGCAGGAAAACAGGAATCTGTGAGTATCTAAGGAATAGTGGTTCGAGCTCTACTTATATATGGAAATACACGAATTTTTCTTTGCATCCTTTCCTTCTGAGCTGTATGAGTGGATCGCAAAGTTAGTAGACAGTCAGGGAAGGTGTAGGCTCGACAAACCAATCGTTTGGACTCTGGAATTAGTGCGCAAACTAGAAGTGTCAGGACATAAGATCGCGCGAGTTGTGGACCATTGGCTCCATCAAATTACAGGAGGATTGATCACAGAGTTCGCAGTAGATATGACCATCGACTACAGTGAGGCAAAACGATGCTTCCTCAAAGGACTGCGAGGTAAGTATATTAAATCTTTGAACACTTGGATTAAGATGCTATTGTGTGAAAAGCGGGTTATGTGAATAAATTAATGTTTGGGACTACACAAAGTGGGAAGATCTATAGAAGTAGAGGAAGTTAAGAATTAGAAACCAGTCCCTTAATTTCACCCTCGCAGGAAAGCGAGGAAGAGCTCGCGAAATTTTCTCTGAGAAGCGTGGTCAGTCTGATAAGGCAGTGAATTTTGCACTTACCACCTCCACCTACACCACCACGCGTCTCACCCTCCTCACCTCCATCTCCACCCACCCCACCTCCGCCACCACCACAGTTCAGTATGGCAAGTACGATCAAACTACCAGTATTTAGAGGAGTAGGGAATGAAGATCCGAACTAATTCTGGTGTGTGGTAAGAGCGGTATGGGAAGCACAAGGAGTCATGGATGACATTTTCAAGAAGGCTACGCTGGTAAGCACGTTGTAGGATTGAGCACTAACATTACATCAACCATTCTAATTACCATCCAAATGTAGGAATCATAGAAATCCAGACCACGCTGAACAAGGAATTTAGCAGGCCAAAGTTGAAGACACAATGAATTATCAAGTTTAAGGAGATCAAAATGCTCCCCGGTGAGACCCCCTGGTATCTAGACCAAATACTAAAGAGTATGATTCCCGAAGCCAACATGACTTTTACAGATGGACAACACCATGCATGGTTTATAGTGTCACTAACACTGCATTTAAGTATGGTGTTGTCACAACAAAAGCTTTCCACCCAAGCCGAAACTTTGGAGATGGAAATGAGATTGCATGAGACCCCTATACAAGGCCCAGGTCTGGGAGTCCAACAAATACACGTGCCACTACAGAATTTGTGTCTCAAGATGTAGAGTTTGAAACAGGACATGACACCTCGGCTAGAGGTGCGTGAGGAGGTATGGTGCATAAAATGCAAAGGCCAGGGCCATGAGAAGGACCATTGTCTAGTGTTCATAAATTACTTGGCGGGAGGAGGGCCAATGCCATTAAGAACTGATGCACAAGCAAGACCAAGCACGATGCTTGAAATATGGTGTGCGATTTTTCAGATAGGAGGAAAACACACTACATATAATTTTCATCTACTACAAAAGTATACGTAGACGTCCAAACAATTGTTTTGTAATTTTTTCAGGTTGGTAGGTCATGATGAATGTACCTGTAGAAGATACAAACTAATGATGGATTAGAGTCCTACCTATAGGGTGTAGAACGAAACGCGAGCCCTTGACCCAAATGCAGGAATGGCACACACTAGATTTTAGGGGCACGAATAAGGTCGAGGCAGAATAGGACTAGGAAGGGGTCGCGGAAAACTAATTTGTTACAATTGCAGAGGGCCAAGGAACTATGCCTGCGATTGTACAACCCCGACAAGGATATCATGTTTCTATTGTACTAAGTTTGATCATGAGGTAGAAGACTGCCCTACCTTGATAGCGAGGATGCGTGAAAAAGGGGTACTTCAGCCTCCTTTGACTTATAATTTTCAAATGATGAGATTTGAGCTGGGCAAAGAAGACCCAAATGTAAACATAGTGCTCAAGAGCGGTATGACCACTGGCGATGATAAAGGTAAGCAGTCAGAAGAAAGTGCATGGGTTTGCAAGGCTCCTACAAAGGAACCCAAATTTGATTTAAAATGCACAAAGGAGACATTCATGGAAGCTACGAAGTGCTTCACAGAGGCCTCCACTTCAGGTAGTAAGGATCAACTAGAACCAGGGATGGATCCTTCAATGCTCACTACCTTTATGGAGAGATGCATGAAACTGTTTCACAATAGCAGGGCTATAAAAGGACTATAGGAACTTATCACTAGGTGCACGGGGTCAAGAGAACCACGTGTGGTCCGGAAACTTGGAAAGCATGCATTGTGCATAGGAAGGGAAATGAGTTTGACTGCGCAAATCAGCGAATATGAAATGGATCAAGTAATCCCGGATCTTGGATCGGACGTGAATGTATTGCCAAAAAAAACATGGGAACACATGGGAAGACCCGCACTACAATGGTCTCCTATTCAGTTTTGAATGGCGAACCAACAGAAGATCTTGCCCATTGAAGATTGCAAGGGGTAATGGTGGATATTGAAGGTGCATGAACGCAGGTAGATTTTGAAGTGATAGAGATTGTTGATGACAACTATCCCTATCCCATGGTTCTAGGAATAGACTGGGACACTGAAATGAACAAAATCATAAATCTGAAGAAGCGCAAAATGATCTTTGAGAAAAAGTCACTACGCGTAGTAGTACCGCTAGGTCTAGCTGAAGGAGCGCTATACACTGAACCAGTGTGCGACCATGATAGTGATGACAATCTCTATTGCATCTACAATATAACTACGCGAGAACAAGATTGGGTGAATCCGACTACAGATGGAAGGATTTTGTGGGAGCACGGAAGCTCCTACACTTCAGATTTGGATGAAGAAATAGAATAATGGTAGAATCGGTTGCACGAAGTAACAATGCTTAATTGCAACATGATGGTTAGATCACTGCACTATGTGACAATAGAGGTAAGGGATCTACCTACATATGACAGGTTGACAATGGTGGATGACTTTCTAAACAAATTTGAAAGCACAGTACTAGAACAATAGTGGTTTGATGCTCTGAAATGGGCACTATGCGTGACGCCCGCAAGATGGTGGGGTACACATCAGGGAAGTTTTGAGGACTAGCACAGATGCAAGAGGATGATGCGCCTATGGTTTGGGAAACCACAGATACAACTAGCTGATAAATATGATGGACGAGATGATCCATGTACACACCTAGCGAAATGGACCAAGGTCTACGGGGAAGAGCCACAACCTGAATGGGTACATTTATTCTATCATACCCTGGATGTCATACCCATGAATTGGTATACTGAAACAGAGCTCCGCCATGGTACGAGAAAATGGGATGTCTTGCGCGAAGGATTTCTATTAACTTTGACGTTTGAAGATTGTTGGTTGGATAGTATTGACGATGCGCTACAGGCAGTTAACACAACTATCTTCAAAATACCCCAGGAACCAATGGAAGTACTTCGGTCAGAATGGGAGACACAGCTGAGCTGCGTGCTAGAGTGTTACAATGTAAATGTTGAGGAGCATGATGAGGACCCACAAAATATTAACATTCCAGAAACGGAAGGCTGTCATGAGATTTGGGGACCATTAATTAAGGATCCCGACTTCACCGTGCCACTAAAAACAAAGAAGGTAAACATTACAATGGAGATGGAGCCAAAGTACGCAACACTTGGGGATTATTGGGACGATGCCATGGTGGATAAGGTCGCTAAGTTACTCTGCGAATACCAAGACTTGTTCCTGACCAAAATTATGGACTTAAAAGGGATCATTGGTGACATAGGGATGATGAAGATCACCCTAAAACCTGACACGAAGCCAGTTAAGTAGCGACCTTACCGCTTGAACCCGAAATATAAAGAAAAGGTCTCTGAAGAATTAGACAAAATTCTTGTGGCCAGAATTATTGAGCTAGTAGAAGAATCCAACTGGGTGAGTCCTATGGTAGTACAAGAGAAAAAGAAGAAGGGCGAAATAAGAATATACATGGACCTTAGGAAGCTGAACAACGCCTAAGTACTGGAGAATGTTGGCGGTCAGGAAGCATACTCATTCACGAATGGGTTATCAGGGTACCATCAGATCAAGATCGCTGGAAGATAGGAGCAAAACGACCTTCGCAATAGAATGGGGCTGCTTTCAATACACCATTATGTCGTTTGGACTGAAGAATGCGCCAGCCATATTTTCGTGCATCGTTGTGGCTGCGTTCAAAGAATACATCCACAAGTTCTTGGAGGTCTATCTGGATGATTGGACTGTCTTTGAATTAGTTAAGCACCATGTAGAAAGCTTATGCTTGATGCTGGATACTTGCCGCCGACACCAGATTGTGCTGAACCTTAAGAAGTGCACATTCCTCATTCCCTTTGGAAACCTGCTGGGACATGTGGTCTACAAAAAAGGACTGATGGTGGACCCGATGAATATTGCCATTATTCTAAATTTGTAAGCATCATGAACTGTTAAACAATTACGGACTACCTTGGGACACACCGGATACTATAGGAAGTTCATCAAAAGTTATGCCCAAATAATGGCGCCGATGGAAAAGCTATTGAAAAAGGATGTTACATATTGCTGGAATGATGATTGCATGAACAATTTGGATGTCTTGAAGGGGAAACTGGCCTCCGCTCCAATCTTGGTCTTCCCAAAATGGGATGTGGAATTTCATGTACATGTTGATGCATCATGTATTGTCATGAGAGCAATACTCACACAAGAGGGCACAGATGGTGTGGATCACCCTATCACATTTACAAGTTGGACATTATCCAAAGCGGAAAAGAACTATTCCACCAATGAGCGCAAGGGGTTAGTGATGGTATATGTGCTCCAAAAATACCGACACTATTTACTTGGAGGACATTTCAAGATGTATACCGACCATTTGGGGGCACATATGCAGATGGCTCTTACTATTCCAAGAATATGATTTTGAGGTCATAGTCAAGCCGAGACGCCTAAACGCAGGACCAGATCACTTGTCGCAAATTGAGATGGGCGAGGAACCCATGAAGTTGGCGGAGGGACTATTTGATGCACAACACTTTGCAGTGCGTGTCGCGGGTGGACACTTCGAACATATAATCCATTTTTTGACAATAGAGACTGCGCCGAAGGAATACTCAGTCCAATAGAAAAAGGAATTGGTGGCGCATGCAATGGACATTTCTGTCATCGCGAGGCACCTATACAAAGTGGGTAATGATGCGATATTGCGAAGATATGTACTGAAATTTGAACGAGGTCAGATCCTCACGGAAGCTCATGGTTGTGCTACGGAAGGAAACTATGCAAGATGCGCAACCGCACAGAAGATTCTTCCTGCAGGGCTATGGTGGCCATCCTTGCACTAGGATTCAAAAGCACATTGTAAGGCCTGCGATATATGTCAAAGGACCAGAAAAAGCATCATGGAGGGATGAAATGCCACTAAATCCACAAATGACACTGCAGCCATTTGAAAAATAGGCAATCAACTTTGTGGGACCAATCAAACCTGAGAGAAAGAGGTGCGCATGCTACATCATCACTGTGATGGAGTATTTGATATGATGGGCAGAAGTGCAGTTAGTGAAAGACTACACGGCCGCTATGGCTGCGAAGTTTTTGTTCGAAAACATGTTGACCCGATTTGGCTCTCTGGAAATCTTAATGAGTGATCGTAGAACACATTTCCTGAATGAAACCATCAATGCACTCATAGAAGAGTTCCAGGTGTATCATCAGAAAAGTACACCGTACCACCCACAAGCTATTGGGATAGTATGGGCATTCAACAAAATACTAGAGACTATGCTAACCAAAGTGTGCAATGCACAATGAAATGATTGGGACCTACATGTACCTTCCATACTATGGGCTTATAGGAAAACGTGCAAGAAATTGACGGGACAGACTCCTTTCTGGTTAGCCTATGGCACAGAAGCTGTCATGCCGATGGAATACATCATACCTAGTATGTGAATATTAGTGCTCATAGGCATGACGGACCGCAAAGCTCTGGAAGAAAGGCTTGCACAATTAGAAGAACTCGAGTAAGAATAGTTTCTGGCTAGATTTAATCAGTAGGTACAAAAGCAGCGTGAAAAGTCCTGGTGCGACCGCCATATCAAGTTGCACACATTCAAGGTAAATGACTTAGTGCTACTGTATGACAGTATATTTGAAAAATTTCCAGGAAAATTCATAATGCACTAGCTGGGACCATACGTGGTTAAGAAGGTCATAGACAAAGGTGCGGTCCAGCTACACAAACGAAATGGAGAACCCTTCCCAAGCAATGTAAACAATAGTTGCTTGACGCCCTACATAGGTGGGTCGACTATCTGACTAACCGGCCAAAGCATAGTCTTCGCAACCCTAGGAGCTAGAAAAGGGTACGAGACTATAAACATACACATCAGATGCTGGTATAGAGGTAAGGACACAATTCAAACACAGAGGGTTCAGAAGCAAGAATGCAGCAAGTTCAGCAAGCAGCAGCACAGTGCACTGCAAACATTTAGGCCATTCGGGACCAGTCAAAGGGACTCCATAACAAGATCACCGCACTGATAGAGCGACTCGAGGGAGAGACATGATGTTTGTGTTGGGGGCTTATTGGGCATGGAATCCCCTGACAGCATATTTTGGGCCTCAAAGCCCAAGTTTTGGTCAAATAATGTTGTAAGGCTACACGAATTGCAGGCACGGAGCGCGAAATGTATATTGAGTCATATGGTTGTCTGCCCTAAGTTTTGTAATGTAATGTGATGTCATGTCGGCCTACCCATGGTCCACAAACCATGGGATTGTATAAATAGTGTGAGGCTCTAAGTTGTAAAGAGAATTAGAGATAGATAAGAAGGAACGGATTTAATGATCTAGTAGCAGATAGAGAAGAATTCTAAGTGTCTTGGGTCATAGTAGTAGGAAGAGGCTCTGCAGTTAAGTGCGCAGAGGCCTAGTAGAGTCCGCAACTGAGTGCACAGGCCCCTGCAGCTGAGTACGTAGGGCAGAGTCGAGTTTGTAACCCAAGAAGAAGAATAGTAAAGATAATTTTCATTCCAAATACTGTGTATCTACTTTTGTACTACTTTTTATGCATTTATACTGTATTATTTATCATGCGCACTTATATGAATACTGAACACTGTTAGGTATAATTGGGCTCATACAGATAACTTAAGTAATCAGATAACATCAGATTAAAAGTAAGGAACTTGGGTAATAACACGGACTGTGCCACGAGCACAGTTGCATGAAGCAGCATTGCAGGCTGCGAGGGACCGATAGATACATGTAGCAATGTGCGAGCAGGTTCAAACCACGAACCACTGAAAAACCATTAGACATCTTTAGGGTGCAGAAACTTGGTTCTAGCACCCTCCCATACTACTTCGGGTGAGACCTTAGTCTGCGCTCCGCGAACTATTTCCAAAAGGGCCAGTAGTATCGAGATTTGTTTGGCTAAATCATCTCTGAACCTGGGTTAGGCCCCTATAAGCCAACACATGTAGTAAAGGACATAAATCCTTGAGGATTCTGCACTTTTGAAGTGTGTGAGATCAGAGTTTTCCACTAGGTTGAAGGCTAATCATTCACAAGGAACAACGAAAGGAAATAGGAGCTTGGAGGGCAGAGACGAAGGCTGGAAAGAAGCCAACATTTCCTGTGAGTATCTGTGAGGATTGTACTGAGAGCTGGCTAGATGTGAGAGCTAAGGCTTTGTATAATTCTTATGTATTTCCATCTTGTATGATAATACAGATAGTGGGGTTTTTAGCTAAGGCTTTCCCCAAAGTTTTTTCATGTGTATTGTGCATTGATTCTTATTCTTCTGGTTATATTGTTCAACTCGATATTTAAACTTCTGCAAATTTATGGTAGAAGTAGGTTATGGTATTCTGCTTTGATTTATATTGCATTATCGGGTTAACCTACATAACATATTTTCTACATGGTATCAGAGTTGGATTTGTAGAAATTTTCTACATGGTACCAGAGCTAGATTTGTAGAAATTTTTCTACATGCTATCAGAGCTATGAACGGTATATTGAGAAGAGAATTTGAAGTTTGAAGTTTGAGGTTGCAGGTGCAAATCGAATTCATATCATACTTCAAGGTTGGCCAATGGCATTCTATGGCTTGAGACTTGATTATGGCTTGGAAGGTAGCTCGAATTAAATAACATGGATAGAATGGAGGCTGTATTAGAAGATAATGGCTTGAAGGAATTCATTGATCAAGAAATCCCAAAGCCAACTTCAACTAATGCACAAGAGTTGGCTGAGTGGGAGAAGTTTGTGGTGAAGGTGAGATGGATCATCCTTGAGGGAGTCCGAGGCCATATTGTCTTGAGTCTCCATGGGAAGGATACTCCATTTTCAATGTCGAAGACATTGAAGGACCTCTACCAAAATAGTAGCGACCAAAAGAAATTGGCGCTCAAGGATAAGCTTCGAAGAATCAAGATGGAGAAGGGTGATACTATTTCCACATATCTGAGCAAGCTCACCACCCGTAAAGATGAGCTTGGTAGTGTGGGAATAACTAATACTGATGATAATATGGTGAGCCTCGCTCTCCTTGGCCTTCCAAAGAGTTGAAATAGCTACCAGGACTCTATGAATGGAAGGGAGAAACTGTCGGATTGGGAACTACTGTGGCTGGATCTTATGCAGGAGGAGATCAGGAGGAACACATGAGATGGTTCTTCATCTAAGAATGATGATGAAGAAAATATGGCCTTAGTAAGTAAGGGAAGGAAAGGGAAGGGGAAGGCTTCCCATTTCAAATCGAATTCTTCTCATGGAGGGAAGAAGGGTGACATCTGCAAAGTAAGATGCTTTAATTGTCACCAGATGGGACATGATGCAACTAATTTCCCATCGAAGAAGTCCAAGAAGGGATCCTGAGAAGGATCGGAAGGTGCGGCATTAGCCTCTCAGTTCGAAATGGAATTTACCCTCATCGCATGAATAGTGTCATCAATGATGGGTTTTGTCTGGTACCTTGACAGTGGAACCTCATTCCACATGACCGGTGATAAAATTTTATTCAGTGCCTTGGAGGAGAAAGACCTCAAGATGCGCATAGAGATGGGTGACAATGGAAGGTATAGTGTTTCAGGAGTGGGCACGGTTTCTTTTCAAAGGGACCATGGAGCTCCTATCACCTTGACAGATGTGAAGTATGTGCCTAGACTAAAGAAGAACTTGGTATTGGTCACGATGTTGGAGGACAAAGACTATGATGTTGTCTTCAGTAAAGGAAAGGCATTCCTAAGACACATAGCCATGGGTCAAACCAAGAGGATAGGGATTCGGGTGAAGAATCTCTATAAACTAGAGGTAGATGATTGTGTAGCATTGAGTACGAAAACTAAATTGGTGCAAAGCCAAGACATTAGTGAGTTGTGGCACAGGCGGTTGGGCCATTTGCATCATGGGGCTTTGAAGATAATGCAATAGATATCTACAGGACTTCCCAAAGGTAAACTTGAGCAAGTTGACACGTGCAAAGGTTGTACCTTGGGAAAGTGCACCAAGTCTTCCTTTCATGATCGAGACAGTTGAGCAAAGACTATCTTAGAGCGAGTTAATACTGATGTGTTTGGACCATTCTCAATGACATCCACAATGAATCAAAGGTATTATGTGATTTTCATTGATGACTATTCTCGTAAATGTTGGATTTATTTCATGCAGAAGAAGGACCAAACCTTCACAAAGTTTTGTGAGTTCAAAGCTTTGGTCGAGAAAGAGTTAGGGAAGAAGATCATGTCCTTGGGAAGTAACAACGGTGGGAATGTGTCTTTGAATAGTTTAAGGACTTATATACAGTGGAAGGGATTAAACGAGAGTTGAAGGCACCTCATAACCCACAGCAAAATGGGGTGGCCAAGAGGAAGATTATAACTATTGTAGGGGAAACACGAGAAACGCTACATGACCAAGGCCTTCCACCTCACTTGTGGGCTAAGGCATGCAACACAACAGTCTATTTGTAGAATAAAAGCCTGCATCGCATACTTGGGATGAGGACACTAGAGGAAGCTTTCTCTGGTAAGATACCAGATGTGGGTCACCTCAGGATCTTTGGCTCATCGGTATATTTCCATGTGACAAAGGATGCACAGAAGAAGCTTGAGCTGACAATAGAGTTGGGGATGCTCGTGGGGTACACTGATACACCTCATAACTATTAGGTGTACTTTCCTACCAGTCGGAGGACATTAGTTCGCAGAGATCTCAAGTTTGATGAGTAGAAGGCCATGCGAGTTTCCCTTGAGAGGGAGCTCCAACTACAGGCTGTGGAGGAACTATTGGTTCCTATGGAGGAGGTGCCTCAGACTAATACAGAGCAGCCACATGCATAGGTTCTAGGAGTGGAGACATCCACTCAAGCATAGTCTTCCAGAGATGGATGAAAGCACACAAGAGAAGCTGACATATTGTTGGAGGATGCGAGAGAGAATGTGGGAGCACCATCTTCTCAGTGTAGATAAAGGAGGTCACCTGAGAGGTATGCTTGATACATGGCACTTATTGGGGAATGTGTTGAGATTGAGCCATCTTCCTTTGAGGAGGCAGTGCAACAGCTGATTTGGCTTGATGCTATGATGGAGGAGTATAACTCCATTGTTCGTAACAATGTTTGGGATGTGGTTTCGAGACCAGAGAACAAGTCAGTTGTGAGTTCCCGTTGGATTTACAAGGTAATGTAAGCTATTGATGATAGTGTGGAGAAGCATAAGGCAAGATTTGTTTCCTGTGGCTTTTCATAGGTCAACAGGATCATGTTGTTGCAATATATTTCGACAGAGGAGAAAGATGCTAAGATTTTGACAAAGGTATTGTCAAAGTGTAAATTCGAGTTCCTTAGAGATAGGATCGGGGTGGCAGATAATCCCTTTCTTGTTGAGAGGGAGTGTTGAAATATGGAAACAAGAATATTCCAATTTAATTTTTCCTTAAATTAAATTGTGAATTAAAATTGAATTTAGTCTTAACAAATACTTGGAAATAATTAATTAATTCATTTTGAATTAAGTAGTTGGAGAAATTCAAGTTAGAAGTCCTTCTGAAGTCATGCAAGAGTTATCCCTTAAATTAAGGGGATAAGATTGAGTTATATTTGAGTTGTAATTAGTTAACTCAGTTTACTGAGTTAAATCCAGTTAAATTAGTTCCAAACTATTTGAGGAACTAAAAGTGAGTTAATAGTCAGTTGATGCATGCATGCACTCAACTAGTGCTACTCCAGTTAACTGAATATTCCCTCATCAGAAACTCATGAATGTCTATTATGAGAAATACCCAGTTGAGATTAAAGTCAAGGACAATGTACTATCAGTTGCATGTGTTTTATCATGGAGAAAACTCATGCATGCAGTCAAGGATTTGAATCCTTGAATATTGCACAGTTTTGAAGTGTGTGAGATCATAGTTTTCCACTAGGTTGAAGGCTAATCATCCACAAGGAACAACGCAAGGAAATAGGAGCTTGGAGGGCAAAGAGGAATGCTAGAGAGAAGCCAAGATTTCCTATGAGCATCTGTGAGGATGTACTGAGAGCTGGCTAGCTGTGAGAGCTAAGGATTTGTAAAATTCCTATGTATTTCCACCTTGTATGATAATACAAATAGCGGGGTTTTTAGCTGAGGCTTTCCCCAAAGTATTTTCATGTGTATTGTGCATTGATTCTTCTTCTTCTGGTTATATTGTTCAGCTCGATCTTTAAGCTTCCGCAAATTGATAGTAGAAGTAGGTTATAGTATTCTGCTTTCATTTATATTTCATTGTCGGGTTAACCTACATAACAAATTTTCTACACCTTCTTCTCCTACAGGCAAAGTTAATGTAGATAAAAAATCTGCAACAACATTCTCCTTATTAGGCTTATCAATAATAGTTAGATCAAACTATTGTAATAAAAGTAACCATCTAATAACCCTATCATTCACATCAGGTTTGTTCATTAAGTATTTAATTGCAACATGGTCAGTATGTACAAATGTTTGGTAACCTATAATGTAATGCCTAAATTTGTTCAATGAATGCAAAACAGCTAGGAGCTCATTTTTAGTCATTGTGTAGTTCAGTTTGGCCTTTGACAGATTCTTACTAATGAGGTAAATCGCATAAGGTAACTTGTCATCTATCTGACCTAGAGCTGCTCCTATGGATTTTTGAGATGCATCAGCATGTATATGGAAAGGAAGGGCCTAATTTGGGCCTCAGAGAATAGGTGCAGTGGTCAACTTGTCCTTCAGGGTGTCTAGGGCCTCTTGACAACTTTTTGAGCATAAAATTTCAGAGTCTTGGGCCAATAACCCAAATAAAGGAGAAGCTAACTTGCTGAAGTCTTTTATGAATCTCTGATAGTATCCAGGGAAACCTAGAAAACTTCTGACTTCTCTCTGTTTTTGCAGAGGTGGGACCCTTTGGATGATGGCTATCTTATTTGGGTCCACCTACAGTCCTCTCTGGGATATTGAATGACCTAGAACAGTCCCTACAGTCATCAAGAACTCACATTTTTTGGGACTAAGGGACAAGTTCATTTCAATGCATTTGTTTAGCACCTTACCTGAGTTGGAAAAAGCCTCTTGGAAATCACACCCATAGGGTGTAAAATCATCCATATAAATTTCTACTACATCATGGACTATCTCGGCAAAGACACTCAGGACTGCTCTCTGGAAATTGGCAAGGGCATTGCATAGGCCAAAAGGAAGGACCCTATAGGCAAAATTACCCCAAGGACAAGTAAAGGCGGTTTTATCCTGTTCTTTTGGGTTGATCTGGATTTGATTGTACCCGCTGAACCCATCTAGGAAAGAGAAAAACTTCTTCCCCGCGAGGCCATCTAACACTTGGTCAATGAAAGGTAGAGGGAAATGGCCCTTCTTTGTTGAGTTTTTTAACTCTATTTAATTGACATAAATCCTCCACTTCCAATTTTTCTTTGGGACGAACACCAAAGGAGAAACCCACTCACTGTCTGAGATAGGGTAAATGAATCTTGCATCTAGCAACTTTTGCAGTTCTTCTTTGACTATATCTTTGAGAGGTGGATTCATTCTCCTTTAGGGTTGTCAGACTAGTTTACAACCTTCTTTGATATAAATGTGGTGAGTACACATCGAGGGGTGCACTCCCTTCATTTCCTTGTAACTCCAAGAAAATGCATTCAAATGTTCCTTTAGCATGTTGCACAACTTTTCTTCTTGGTGTACAAAAAGAGATGAGTTGATTTTCAAAGTTCTTTCAGGGTCAAATTCTATGGTTTTGACACGGGTAGGGTTTGAATCAGCTAAGCATAGATCAATTTGATGGCTTCTCTTGGTCTCCTTTACTACTTCCTCTAAGGATAAGGTGTTGGGAGTTGGACTTTGGAGTATGTGTTCAATCAAATCATCCTCATCCAGTTGTTTTCCCCCCATCGTTGTTTCTAAGGTATATAGTTTTGCTGAGTAGACTTCATATTCTTCCTCCTCTTATAGCCATAAAGGTAATTCATGTTATAGAGATGGCTAAGTAGGAGGGTACATGACTAACTGCTTGGACAAATGCCCATTTTTGATAGTCATATTTCTAGCCCTACAGCTAATGTAGGCATTAGCAGTGGCTAACCATGGCCTCCCAAGGATGAGAGGATAACCAGTAAGCTTGGCCTTAGGCTAGAGATCTAGGAAGTATATAGGGTACTCCCAAGAGTCAATGGAGGCCATCACATCCTCAATAATCCCCTTAGGGGTCACTGTGGAACGGTCTGTAAGTTGCAAGACTGTTGTGGTCTTTCTTAATGAACCCTGAAGATTGAGCTTGAGCATGGTGTCCTTAGTAATTACATTAATGGAAACCCCAAGATCAATCAAACTGTGTGGGATAATGGTGCCATTTATGTGCACATCTACTACAGGGCTTCCAGGGTCAAAATACTTTGGGAAAATTACCTACCCCAGCATTAAGTCGGACAGCTGTCCAATGACATTAATGGTAGGGGTGTCTCTTTTTCGCCTCCTTGGATGTTTGAAGGTCTTCTCTTTAATCAAATTGTTGTAAATAGGTACATCCTTTATGGCTTGGAAGTGGAATTTTGACACATAGATTTTTCAATTCACCCAAAAGTTCATTCTCTTCAGGGGTAGGCTAGACTGGATGAGTTAATCTCTCAGGAAAGGGTGGTGGATTTACTCTAGGAATTATTTCCTCTCTTTCCTCCTCACTCTCTCTAGGTATAGGTGGAGTTTGGTTGTCTGGGAGTACTATCCCAAATCTCAGGTTGATTTCTTGAATCTCCATAGCATAAGCAAGATAGGATGTCTCTCCATTGTACACTTGTTGTGCTTCTTTGTTGTTAGGGTGCAGATTTTGTTGGGCAGGCATTTGAGGTTGTTTAGGTGGAGCAAGGTGTAAAATTTGTGGTTGAGTAGGTTGTGAAGGAAATGAAGCTCAAGAATTGTTGTACGGGGGCCTCCACCCTTGGGGTAGTACATTCCACTTAGGTTGTGGTAGAGCATATGGTTGAAATGACTGGCTCGTCGGCTAGGAATGGTATTGAGGTGAAAAAGGCCAAGGAGGAGGTGTAGACCAAGAGGGAATGGATGTGGTATGGTTGGGGTTGTAATATGCATGGGATGACCCTTGCATTCCCTGTTGGTGTGGACTAGGCCCTTGAGGTCTCCTTTGATTTATGTAGCAAAGCTGTTCAGTCACCCCTTCAGTTTCTTGGTATAAAAATTTTAGTCTAGGTAGAGAAGGGTACTTGTCTGTGGAGCCATTTTCTTCACAGAAAAAGTAGATTTCAATAATATTCAATGGAGATTCATTCCTAGGGTGCCTCCTTGTGCATCTAGGGTAGAAAATGGCTAAGGCTCTCTCTACTTCCTCTTGCTTTCTCTTGATGTGCATAGTGCCCATCTGTAGGGAAAGGGTTTGCAACATTTCACTCTTGGAATCTTCCAACATATTTCCAATTTCACCTTTTATGTATGTATTGGAAGAGGATGGACTGGCCATTGGTTGACTACCCCTACCCTTTTTCCTAGATTCCCTAGAATGGTTCCTAAAGATAGGCTTCATATCTTCATAGGGTAGCTAGTGGATGTCCCCTCCTGCTAGTAGGTTTAGCATATCCAGAAGATCTTCCCTTACCCCTCTGAGTAGGACTAGCTTTAGTGACTCAAGATCAAGTGTGCACCTGTTCCTTTTGTATCTACGCTAGAATCTTTATTCATAATCTTCTAGGGATTCATCAAGCCCTAAGGTCATCCTAAAATTTTCCTCATTAGTGTCTTTGGACCTGCGCTAGTCTCGATACTTGTTGTTGAAGGCTTGTTGCATTTGAGCCCAAATTTTCATGCTATCCCCAGGTAAACCCATGAATCAGTGCAAAGTAGCATCCTCGAGAGTGGATGGGAATAGTTTCAACTTCTGCTCATCATTGGTTTAATCATAACTTCTACATATGATAACAAACTCAAACAAGAAAGTGTCTGGATCTTCTGAGGTCAGGCCATGGAAATGAGGAAGAGCATAGGGGCTTATGTTTTTCATCTTTGTATCCCCATTAGTTTCTCTGATGGGCAAGGAACCCTCAATTCTTTCTCTATCTCCAGTGTCATTTTTATTTTTAGCCATTAGGTTAGTTGGAATGGGTTTTCCTTCTTCTTCTCTCCCTGTAGGCTCTTCAAATATCTCTGGTTGTTCACCTAAGGGGTCCTCCAATTCACGGCCACCAAAGTAGAGGGAAGGTTGGATGTTTGAAGTGGTGGGGGTATTTGGTAGAAAATTTCCTAAGTTATCCCTATTCCTACGAGGCATGAAAGAAGTGTTTTTGTTTTATTTTGTGTTTTTTTTCAAGATTTGAGAATAATTGCAGAATTTAAATCACAAACTGAAGGGAAACTAACTACTAAATTAAATCTCACTTGAATAATGGAAAAGAAAGAAAACTAACTTACAATTACCTTTTCAAAAATGAAGCTAATAGCAGAATGTGGGAGATAAAAAATGGAAGAAATAAAGTAGAATTCACATCTTACTAAGACACCTCCTTGGCAACGGTTCCAAAAACTGATGAGCACCAATATTGCAACAAGAATTTTTCAACTCCTGGGGCTACCAACTTTACTTTATCAACCCGGGGTTCGTACAAACTTGGAGGTGACAGTAATGTATACACAAGTAGATGTGATGGGTTTTCTCTTTGTCACTGCTAAGCTGGTGATAGACCACTTATGGTTTTTCAAACGAGACTTCTATTGATTCAGAAGAAGCTTGATTACCAATGAGAAGAAAATGGAAATTTGCATGAAAGGAAATCTTGTCTACTGTAGTGAGAAAAATACTGAAATCAAATGCTAAACACACCATTCATCTAACTAACTACTAAGAGGCTTTTCTTCAAAAGAATGCTAATTTAACATATGTGAAATCCTATTGTCCTAGGCATGCAATTTGAAACATCCAAACATTCTAATGCTGTGCATGTAAATGAACAAAATAATTCTCTTTTCCTTTTTGTCTTTTTTGTGTGAAACTTTGAATGCTAACTTCTCTTGGTGGTGTGGAAGGTGGATTAGGGATGATGGTGAATAGTCAGATGGTTTGGGAGGCAAGTAGGGGTCTTCTCCTATATTCCTAGGGTCTTCTTCCACAATTCAGCCTCAAAAAAGGCCACTACAGGTCAACCTACAGGATGTCCTAATGTGTCCTACAAGATGTCCTAATGCTCCTACAAGATCCCCTGTATTCTTACAGGATACATCCGAGAGCAAGAGGAGGGATTTGGAAGGTGATGTAAGGCTTAGGGAAGGTGAATAGTGGGTGGAATGAGGCAAGGGAGTGCTTAGGACTCCTTCAAAGCTCAAAATAGAGTTGTGAGGTGGTTGGATTTGCTCAACAAGCTTGAAGAAGTATTCTTATGGAATGATGAATTTGGTGAGGGATTTAGTGAAAGAAAGTGATAACCATGGATGGATAAGGTTAGGATGGGGTTGCAAGTCATGAAATCTCCCTGTACTGCATCAATCACTGACATTTTATGCACGAATCATGTTAAGAAAGAAAGCTTTTCAATTAACTAAGGAAAAACATAATTTTATTATCTAGTTGCCTATGCATGGGAAATCTTGTAGAATGATGTGAAACCTTTATGAGATCTAATGCAAGGCTGAAGACATTAAAAATGGCAATTAAATCCTATTCTTGAAAACTAGTAAAATGCTGGCCTAAGTAACAGAAAACCCTAAATTCCATGAGAAATCAAAATTTTGTCTTTTTGGGGTTGCATATGAGTTCTTTCCTCAAACCATCATCCCTGAAGGGAGGAGTGAGGCCAGATCCACCCACTAACAACTTTTGGATATGCCTTTACCTTACTAAGCTATTGCTACAACAATGCACAAATGGAAGTAAACTAATCAAATCCACAAGTACTTGCAATGAAATAATGCTAAATACAATTTAATCATTAATTTATGAAACTAAGCATACAAATACAAGAAGAGGAGCATTTTCTTCTAGGGTTGGGCCCTAACCCAAGAGCTTTAGTCCTTTGATTCAACTCAATGTTGGATCGAGGAAATGCTCATTCTCATTATCAAATCAAAAAATTGCATAATAATGTCTTCCACAAGTCTTGAACTCAAAAAATGATTAGTGCTTTTACATCAAAAATTTGAATCCTAATGACGCTCTAGGCCTCCTTATCTATACAACTGAAGCCTCCAATGACTTCCTTATATCTAGGGAGTCTCGGCTCCCAAACTCAAGATGTTCTGGCTCTTTAACTATCACTGGCTCGGTTTCCTTTTGATCTTCATGACTTGGCTTCTTGTAACTCCGAGCTAGTGTGATTTGATGGAGGAATATTCGAATGTGTGAGGAGTAAACGAGGAGGATCTATCTCCTACAATCACTCATCCTTGTCTCATTCGAGTTTCTACCCTTAATTAGCCAAAATTTCCATGATTTTCTCTCAAAAACCTGCAATCAATGCACATTAGTCCACTAGGCATGATATCTCACTTTTACTCATCCCATTAAGCAAAATATAATCAAAATATGTAAATAATTATGAGAAGAGTTTATTTAAATAGTCTAGGAGGTGTATTAAAGTCCATATATTTACCCAATGACAAGGCTCATCACATACTTTCTCTTAGTATTATCGTTTCTTTTTCTTGTGGAACTAGAGTCTGTGAAGATGTTTGGATAACAATTTGTTCTTCATCTTCCTGTAATGTATTCTCTTGCCACTCTTCTTGATTTGCATACTTATCTATCTCTGGTTTGAAAGTATGTGCATATGGATTTGTTTTCTGTTCAAATATCAAATTCGAAATAATCCCCAAGGGATCAGAGGACTAGGTAAAGCTCAATTTGGATATCATCTGTTTTAATAACATATCTACGTCTTTGGCTATTGCCTTGGTATTGACAATAAAAGGGCTAATGTGTGCTTTTAACTTGAATTGGGCTTTCTATTTTCTGGATAAAAAAAGTAGGTCATCCATGTTCATCATTTACTTGATGTATTCCAATGAAAATATTCTGATTGGTACAAATACTGGTAACCTGTAGGGAGGAGGTTCACATCCATATATTCTAATTTCTATGTAATTATGGTAGAGGTACGAGTCTGCAATTTTGGCTTGTTTAGTGAGGAGGATAATTATTATGATTTTAGTTGAAATATGTGGTATAACATCATTGTTGAGAAGACATAAACACATATTCAGAAATTGATTTACATACTCAATGAGGGAAAATTCTTCAGTTTTTTTCCTTACCAAGGAAGTCTAGTGAATGTCTAATTGAGGCTTCCCTTGTGCATCTAACTTCTGAAATGAAAAATTGAACCTATCTGCTTGATGAAACAAAAGTAAATACACCAAGACTAACTGATGTTTGAAAGCACCTTCACTTGAAAACTTAGAAAAAATGACCATGAATGTTATTTGCCAAAAACTAGTTGTAGTTGAAAATCAATGAGGATTTATTACCCACAGAGAACACTAATAGAAATTCTAATATCACTTCATTGGCCCATTCATATGTAGGGTAACCTTACATACATGTGACGATAAAGATGACCTACCTAGACATTTATGGGAAAATTGAAGTGGAATAAGGTGGATTGGTCCCAGGCAACTCAGAATTCTCAAGTAAAAATGACTCAAAGATTCGGGCTTGCTGAGAAAATATAAGTTTTTGGTAAATCTCCATGAGAGAATCAGTGGAAAAATGGTGCATAGGGGATGAAGGATTGACTTGAAGTGCTTGAAATATAGACTCATGAGTAGTAGGAAATACAATTTCATTATTTTGGGCAATTACAACACTTTGACTAGGAAGATATCTCAGATGACACCAGGTAACAAATTCATGGAAGCTATGGGTCTAGTGAAAAACAAATTGAGGAAGGAAAGACTCCCAAATTATCAATTCATCGTGAACATCAAGAAACTTATGGTTTTCCCAATTCTGGAGTTCATAGAGGTTGAACTCACATTGGGTTTCTAATTTGTATACTGTGTATCTAGCATGGGAAGCTCATCTAGGTTAACTACAAAAGGTAATGTAGGGCTCTTTACCACTAAATTTGATTTTCCTTTTGACGAAGACATTGTAAAATGGGAAATTTCAAGTTGAGGTTGCGAATATTAATAGATAATTGTTGATTACTGGTGTATGAAAATTATGTTGGCATTATGATACATGTGTTGTACTTGATGATAGCCCACTTGTAACAAAACAACTCACTTGTATATGGTAACTAGATGAATCTACCGGAGAGATATTAGATGTGACAAAATGCATGGCAGTTTTGTTTACATATGTGACAAAATGCAGGGAAGTTCAAAGGAATCATTTCATAAGTAATATGGAAAATCACATTATAACAAGTCTATTAAGAGGGAACAAAGTAATGGTACAAAAGAATAGGATGAAGGAACAAAGGACCATAGATCAAAATCAAGAAATTGAAGAAAGAGAATGGTTTAAGAAGTATATGTTGGTTCACCTTGTCCAAGTAGTGTATACACGTGGGCTAATGGAACAGAAGAAGCGTATATGTATGCACACACTTTAACAAAAGGAAAAGCATGTATTTGATGGAAAAGCGAGGTTTTGGTCCAAGGTATTTAGTCCGAGGTATTTGGTCTGAGGAATTGGTCAGAGGTTTTGGTCTGAGGTTTTGGTCCAAGGTATTGGTCTGAGGAATTTTATCCAAGGTATTGGTCAGAGGTATTTCGTTCGAGGTATTGGTCCGAGGTATTTGGTTTGAGGTATTGGTCCTAAGTGGTTTTGGTCCAAGGTATTGAGAAATGCCTAAAACTATATGAGGAGGAGAAGATAAAAAGGATAAGTGCACAAGTAATGAATATCTTGTGAAGTGTTAGATAAAAAGAAAATATGTATGTTATGGATTTTTGATGCTTTGTTTGATCTAGACTAAATATGCACAAACGCATTTGACGATGGAGGAGATCTAATGATGGATCAGGATCATAATGACTTATCATTATGTTATCTAATAATGGATGGGCTAGATTTGAATGTTAACACAAGTTTTATCCTTTATATGTGATGATCTAGCTATGTCTGAAGTTGGGCATTGTAGCGAAGTTATACGTAAGTATTTGCAGATCTATACGTTGGTTCTCTTTGGTGAAGTTGTGTATACATGCTGGTTCGACTCTTCCAAGTAGCGTATGAAAAAGAAAAGCTTGATGTTCAAGGATGACTGGTCTATCAGATCAATGCTGCTGTTTTACTACTATTTGTCAGTGAAGTCTTCTTAGATCTGAAAGTAAAACTGAATGCATAAAGAGTTTGTGTCTCATTCATTAATTGATTGAGAAAGAAGGGTGATCCTTGTTGCAATATGTTTAGAACTCTATAATATGATAGTATATCTTCAGAATGTCATTGATTGGTACATTTTGTGGTTCAGAGGTTTTATTATTCAGTATATTTAGAGGTATATGTAGGTTGGCCAAAAGGAAGTAGCGTATACAGGAAGGTTTGCTTCATTAAAAGAGCGTATACATTCTAACACATGCCTGTTGAGGTTACAGTTAGTTCTGGGTTCAGATATGTCTACTAGTTATATGATCTGTCTGTTCTAGTTGATTGGTTGAATTTGATTAAGTTTGAATGAATGGTTGATTCAGTTCTGTCAGAGGTTCAGAGGTTTCAGTGATTGATTGTTTCAATTATATAAGAGATTGATGACTGGGTTTCAGTTATATCAGAGATTGATGATTGGGTTTCATTTATATCAGAGATTGATTAGGTTTCAATGATTGGTTGATTTAGATGTATTTGATGGTTGAATTTCAGTGGTGATTGATTTTTAGCTTCAATGTTACTAATGGGTCTAGTATGAAAATTTGATGAAATGAGGCCTTCATGTGTATTGTTGTGTACTAGGAGTATCAAGTCTGAAAATTTATGAAATGTGGTCCCTAGATGAAGAGAGAAGGTCATAGCCTTCTGTAGGTCAACGCCTACATACTAGTAAACACATTGGCTAGTACAAGAGCTAGGGGGTTGTAGCTCCCTTGAGTAGAAGTTGGAAAATGAGAGAAGGTTGTAGCCTTCTGTAGGTGGGTGCTTGCGTACTAGTATGAGTCTACACCAGTACAAGATTGTAAATAAATATTATTATTATTAAAAGAAGATAGAGATGACAGTAGCAGGTGGTTTTCACCCACATTGGGTTTCAAACTTAAATCTTGGTGTTCATGTGTGTTGCTTATGTGTGATGGTTTATTCTGTTATTACTACACATGGTTACTGTTTAATTTTTAATAAAGTACTAATGCACTGATTAAAGATCAACATATGATGAATTAACTGAATCATAAGTTCACTGGATATATGCTGGTTTCCTCAAGAACAACTGCATGCACACGCGAGTTCCCTTCACTGAATTGGGATATATAAATCCGATTATGGAAATGAAAAAGTTATTGATTTGTAAATAATAATTCATGCCCCCTCTCAGTATTATTTCCAACAATTGGTATCAGAGCAGGTCCTTTGGTAGAATCTTGATCGCTTGAAGGAGATCCATAGTAACAATGGGAAAGAAGCTAAAGAAGAAAGCACCTCAAAAGAAGAAGACATCTCAAAGGAACTATGACAGTGGGAGAGATGATTAGCCTTTATGTGGAAGCAACTCTTTAGATTCGGAATCACCTCAGAATGAAGATGAACAAGCAAAAGAACTATCAGGTACGATTTTTTTGTTCTCTGGTGATAGATTTCTCTGTTCATTTGAAGATAATGAAAGTGACAGTGAAACAACTGAATTTTCTCTTATGGGTGAAAGAGAAAGAAATGAAATAGAGGCAGAATTTAAAAAGCACACAAACAAAATTAGAGATCAAAAGAATCTAATTGATAAAAGGGAATGTCCCTACAAAGAAGAAGTTACCATGTTAAAAGCCCAGTTGGAGGAAGGAAACAAAATAAAGTAGTACAAAGAAAAGGAAGATCAAAGTCAAAGGCTACAGGATGAAGTGACATCATTGAGAAATGAAGTGAATGAAAAGGACACAACAACCAAGGAACTTATAGAAATAACCAGCTACTGTGAAGGTCTTGAAGCTATGGTCCTTTCTCTAAAAGAAGATCTCAAAAATTCAAATAAGTAGAACGAAGAACTACTCCAAGCATTTGAAGAATAAGAAAATGAAGTTCTCAAATTAAGGCAACATGTGGAAGAAGGAAGAAAAGAAGAAGAAATCATGAAGAAGCAGTATCTTGGAAAAGAAGAGAAATATCAGGTTGAGGTGAATATCCTAGAAGGTAAATTATAAGAAAAGGATAAACTTTTACGATTTCAAGATACTACTAAGATTTTGGATGATATTATTAGTAGTCAAAGGTCTCCTACCATCAAACCTAGTCTTGGTTTTCATGAAATTGTTAAAGGTAAATCTAGCTCATAAACTAAAGCAAAGATCTTTAGTGCAAAATCTGAAATGCTCAACAAGGAGATAAGAGGTCAACCCCATCAACAACCAAGGAATGAAACTCTTCAAAGAAAATTATTTACTCCTAACTATGGAAGTGATAATCGGTTCTTTCCTCTATTGAAGAATGTTGAATGTTTTATATGTCATAATTTTGGACATGTTTCAGCCTGATGTAGAAGAAGAATGATTCAAGCTAATAGCCGTCACATAGAAAGATCATCAACTTCTAGGTACTTTAAGGGATATTGTTTTCCCTACAATATGTTTGGTCACAATGCCACTAACTGCTATAGATGGAATATAAAACATATAAGATGTTATTCTTGTAACAAGTTTGGGAATATAGAAAAAGAATGCAGGAGAAAATTTCAGCCATCACTTCAAAAGGAGAAAACATCATTCAATTCCAAGGTATGGAAGAAGAAGGAAGTACAACCAGAAATATGTGGCATAGCTCAGTACGCAAATAGAATAGACTCAGGAGGAACTGAAATTATGAAATTTTAGTGTTCTAATTATCATATGCAATTATCATGAAGACAAGTCATGTATATACGTGAGTTAGAAGCTACATAGTTGCCTATATGTTGGTCTGATTAAGAAGCAGTGGGACTAACTTAGAAAAATGATCTAATATGGTTTAGACAACTATCAATTATATTTTATATCTTGATGATTGATGACTACAATCTGTTGATGTTATTTAGAAGTTCTTTTGATCCTCATAAGTTGTTAGTGACTTGATGTATATCTGATTGATGACGATGCCTTGATATTTCTTACTGATATATGCAATGATAAGATCTGACAACGAACAGGTGGTACAAGTTCATGGGGAGAATATGTCATGCTTCTCATATTGCATTGTTGGTATTATGTTGAGAATTATTTGGTACCTAATGATTCTTATCAATGCTGATGATGCTTATGTGGCTAAAGTGTAAATGATACATCATGCTATGTTGCGGTTATGATTTGCCTATGATGAAGTCTAAGATGATACTTGTATTGGTTGGGGTTGCCTAGTTGTTATTCAGATCAGATTTATGGATTATTGTGGATGACATTTTGATGATGCATACAGTACATATATGTTGCTTACATGGTCATATTCATAAGGACAAGCAGAAATACAAAGCTTGAGTACACAAATTCATTATTTGATGATGAGCCACTCATTTCTTTTATGATGATGCTATCATCATGCCTTAAAAGATGCATAAAGTTCATATGGTGAAGTTATGATGCAGGATTCCTATAGTTCTTGGCTCTCACATGGTTGAGGATTGTTGTTGGTATCAAGAAATCTTGAAAATTGACTATGAGCTCATGGTTTTCTAGATACATATTGCTATATATTAGATGAATATACATTATATTGGATACATGGATGATTACTTAAGTTGCATATTCATAAATATTGTTGGTTGGCCAAGAGAATGGTGTTATTGCAGGTCTCATGAAGACATAGCTATTTGAAGACATGGATATTCGAAGACATGGCTTATTTAGCCACATAATGATGATGCCTTCTTACTTTATGATGATAGGTTTGATATTCACATATGTTGATTATCATGGTTGATGCTTATCCGATGTGGGATGTTCCTTAGTGATGATATATGGTTGATATATTGAGGGTTTTTGTGGAAAGATCATGCAGTTCTTGATGATGATGTTATGATCATAGATGATGACTATGGTGTTTTCACATACATATAATATGATATGAATGATTCCGTGTTACTACTTGGGGATATGACATATGCTTAATTGATCCATGGAAGGTTATGCTAAGGCTCTTTCTACTAAGGAAACAGAGCAAGTTGATCTTGATGAGATCAAGAGGATGAGTTGATATGCGACATACTTTGTCACAGGTTGATGATACTTACCTTGTCATATCTTGGGAAGTAATGATGGTCATATACAGGTTGTTGGTCTGGATGTTGTTGACAAATGCTTATGGTGCAGATCACATATGGTGTATGACAGTTGATGATCACTATCATGGTGTTGATTAGATCTTTGGTTTTTTTTATAAATGTCATGTATATCATTCTATGTAAAGGTCATATAAAGGCATATGATGTAATAATATGTCTCTGTCTGTCATTGTCTTTTAATGCATCCTTTTGGTCATATGATGTAATTTATACCCCCATTATGCATGGGAAGGATGATGTAATAATTTCTCTATTTCAGTCATATATAAACATTTGGTATATGCCCACTTAGTTGGGTAGATGAGTCAAATTTGGTATATCCCCACTTGGTTAGGAGATTGATGTATGTATGAGTCATTGATGATAGGAAGGTCATACTCACATACTTGAGTTATAGAGTCATGTTATTCTTTTAGAAAATATATTTGCAGACTCTGCATGTCCTCAGGAGGAGCATGGATGGCATAGTGCATCTCAGCATGTACAAAGGGTGAGTTTGATCAGAGAATTCAGCATGTGCCTAGGGGGAGCATGATCAATTTTCATATTCAACTGTTCAGATATGAAAGTCTTCATTTTGTTCAACCTTTACCCTTGATATCAAAGGGGGAGAGTATCTTGGTCGGCCCTTTGCCCTTGATGTCAAAGGGGGAGACTAGTCTAGTGTTACCTATTATCTCTAATAGTTTCTACAGCTTGCAGTAATCAACACCAACATGGTTTCCATCAAGTCCAAATGGGGAGTTTGCTGGCATTATGATACATGTGTTGTACTTGATGGCAACCCACTTGTAGCAGAACAAATCACTTGTATATGGTAACTAGATGAATCTACAGGAGAGATATCAGATGTGACAGAAGGCATGACAGTTGCGTTTATAGATGTGACAAAATGCAAGGCAGTTCAAAGGAATCATTTCAAAAGTAATATGGAAAATCACATTATAACAACACTATTCAGAGGGAACAAAGTAATGGTACAAAAGAATAGTATGAAGTAACAAAGGACTACAGATCAGAATCAATAAATTGAAGAAAGAGAATGGTTTAAGAAGTATACATTGGTTTACCTTGTCCAAGTAGCATATACACGTGGGCTCATGGAATAGAAGAAGCGTATACGTATGCACGCACTTTTAGAGAAGGAAAAGCATGTATGGGACGAAAAATCGAGGTTTTGGTCCAAGGTATTCAGTATGAGGTATTTGGTCTGATGTATTGATCCCAGGTTTTGGTCTGAGGTTTTCTTCCAAGGTATTGGTCCAAGGTATTTGGTCCAAGGTATTGGTCCGAGGTATTTGGTCCAAGGTATTGGTCTGAGGTATTTGGTCCAAGGTATTAGTCCAACGTATTTGATATGAGGTTTTGGTCTGAGGTTTTGGTCCAAAGTATTGGTGCGAGGTATTTGGTCTGAGGCATTCGTGCGAGGTATTTGGTCCGAGGTATTGGTCCTAAGTGGTTTTGGTCCAAGGCTTTGAGAAAGGCCTAAAACTATATAAGGAGGAGAAGGTCAAAGGGATAAGTGCACAAGTAATGAATATCTTATGAAGTGTTAGATAAAAATAAAATATGTGTGTTATGGGTTTATGATGCTTTTCTTGATCTAGACTAAACATGCACCTGAGAATTTGATGATGGAGGAGATCTAATGATGGATCAGGATCATAATGACATATCATTATGTGATCTGATAATGGATGGGCTAGATCTGATTGCTAACAAATTTTTTATCCTTTATATGCGATGATCTGGGTATGTCTGAAGTCGAGAATTAATGTGAAGTGATAAGTAAGTATTTGCAGATCTATATGTTGGTTCACTTTGTTGAAGGTAGTATACGCACTGGTTCGACTCTACCAAGTAGCGTATTAAAAAGAAGAGCTTGATGTTCTAGGATGAGTGATATATCATATCAGTGTTGTTGTTTTAATGCTGTCTGCCACTGAAGTCTTCTTAGATCTGAAAGTAAAATTGAATGCATAAAGAGTTTGTGTCTCATTGATTAATTGATTGAGAAAGAAAGGTGATCCTTGTTGCTATATGTTTAGAAATTTGTAATATGATAGTAGATCTTAAGAATGTCACTGATTAGTACAGTTTTCGGTTCAGAGGTTTTACGATTCAGTATCTTTAGAGGTATACGCAGGTTCGGCAAAAGGAAGTAGCATATACACACAGATTTTCTTCATTAAAGGAGTGTATACATTCTGACACATGCCTTTTGAGGTTACAACTAGTTCTAGGTTCAGATCTGTACTAGTTACAGTGATCTATCTGTTCCAATTGATTGGTTGAATTTGATTAAGTTTGAATGAATGGTTGATTCAGCTGTGTAAGAGGTTTAGAGGTTTCAGTGATTTATTGTTTCAGTTATATCAATTATTGATGATTGGGTTTCAGTTATATTAGAGATTGATTGGGTTTTAGTGATTGGTTGAAGCAAATGTATTTGATGGTTGTATTGCAGTGGTGATTGATTTTGAGCTTCAATGTTACTAATGGGTCTAGTATGAAAATTTAATGAAACTAAGCCTTCATGTGTATTGTTGTGTACCAAGAGCATCTAGTCTGAAAATTTATGAAACGTGGTCCCTGGAGGAAGAGAGAAGGTCGTAGCCTTCTGTATGTCGGTGCCTACGTGATAGTAAACACATTGGCTAGTACAAGAGCTAGGGGGTTTTAGCTCCCTTCCAGTAGAAGCTGGAAAATGAGAGAAGGTTGTAGCCTTCTGCAGGTGGGTGCCTGCGTACTGGTATGAGTCTGCACCAGTACAATATTGTAAACAAATTTTCTTATTATTAAAAGAAGACAGAGATGACAGCAACAGGTGGTTTTCACCCACATTGGGCTTCCACCTTAAATCTTGGTGTTCATGTGTGTTACTTATGTGTGATGGTTTGTTCTGTTATTACTACACATGGTTACTGTTTAATGTTTAATAAAGTACTGATGCACTGATTAAAGATCAACATATGATGAATTAACTAAATCATAAGTTTGTTGGATATACGTTGGTTGCCTTAAGAACAGTTGTGTCCACAAGTGAGTTCCCTTCACTGAAGTGACGTATATAAATATAATTATGGAAATGAAAAATTTATTGATTTGTAAATACTAATTCATGCCCCCTCTCAGTATTATTTCCAACAATTGGTATTAGAGCAGGTCCTTTGGAAGAATCTTGATCACTTGAAGGAGATTCGTAGTAACAATGGGAAAGAAGCTAAAGAAGAAAGCACCTCAAAAGAAGAAGACAACTCAAAGAAACTGTAATAGTGGGAGAGATTATTGGCCTTTATGTGGAAGAAACTCTTCAGATTCAGAATCACCTCAGAATGAAGATGAACAAGCAAAAGAACTATCAGGTATGAATTTTTTGTCCTCTGGTGATACATTTCTATGTTCATTTGAAGATAATGAAAGTGACAGGGAAACAACTGAATTTTCTCTTATGGGTGAGAGAGAAAGAAATCAAATAGAGTCGGAATTTAAAAAGCACACAGATACAATTAGAGATAAAAAGGATTTAATTGATAAAAGGGAATGTGCCTACAAAGAAGAAGTTACCAGGTTAAAAGCCTAGATGGAGGAATGAAACAAAATAAAGAAGTAGTACAAAGAAAAGGAAGATCAAAGTCAAAGGTCGTAGGATGAAGTGACATCATTGAGATATGAAGTGAATGAAAAGGACACAACAACCAGGGAACTTATAGAAAGAACCAGGTACTGTGAAGGTCTTGAAGCTATGGTCATTTTTCTAAAAGAAGATCTCAAAAATTCGAATAAGTAGAATGAAGAACTACTCCAAGCATTTGAATAACAAGAAAATGAAGTTCTTGAATTAAGGTAACAAGTGGAAGAAGGAAGAAAAGATGAAGAAATCATGAAGAAGTAGTATCTTGAAAAGGAAGAGAAATATCAGGTTGAGGTAAATATCCTAAAAGGTAAATTAGAAGAAAAGGATAAACTTTTACGATTTCAAGATAGTACTAAGATTTTGGATAATATTTTTAGTAGTCAAAGGCCTCCTACCATCAAATTTGGTCTTGATTTTCATGAAACTGTTAAAGGTAAATCTAGCTCACAAACTAAAGCAAAGATATTTAGTGCAAAATCTGAAATGCTCATCAAGGAGATAAGATGTCAACCCCATCAACAACCAAGGAATGAAACTCTTCAAAGAAAATCATTTACTCCTAACTATGGAAGTGATAATCGGTTCTTTCCTCTAATGACCAATGTTGAATGTTTTATATGTCATAATTTTGGACATGTTGCAGCTTGATGCAGAAGAAGAATGATTCAAGCTAATAAAAGTCACAAAAAGATCATCAGCTTCTAGGAACTTTAAGGGATACTGTTTTTCCTGCAATATGTTTGGTCACAAAGCCATTAACTGCTATAGAGGGAATATGAAACATATAAGATGTTATTCTTGTAACAAGTTTGGGAATATAGAAAAAGAATGCAGTAGCAAATTTTGGCCATCACTTCAAAAGGAGAAAACATCATTAAATTCCAATATGGAAGAAGAAGGAAGTACAGCGAGAAATATGTGGCATAGCTCAGTATGCAGATAGAATAGACTCAGGAGGAACTGAAAGTATGAAATTTCAATGTTATAATTCTCATACGTAGTTATCACAAAGACAAGTCGTGTATATACGTGAGTTAGAAGCAACATATATGCTGGTCTGATGAAGAAGCAGTGGGACAGACTCAGAAAAATGATCTGATATGGTTCAGACAATTACCAATTATATTTTCTATCTTGATGATTGATGACTACAGTCTGTGGATGTTATTTAGAAGTGCTTTTTATCCTCATAAGTTGTTGGTGACTTGATGTATATTTGATTGATGACGATGCCTTCATATTTGTTACTCATATATGCAACGATAAGACCTGACAATGAACAGGCTGCACTGGTTCAAGGGGAGAATATGTTATGCTTCTAATATTGCATTGTTGGAATTATGTTTAGAAGTATTTGGTACCTAACGATTCTTGTCAATGGTGATGATGCTTATGTGGCTAAAGTGTAAATGATACACCATGCTATGTTGCGGTTATGAGTTGCCTATGATGAAGTCTTAGATGATACTTGTATTGCTTGGGGTTACATAGTTGTTATGCAGATCAGATTTATGGATCATTGTGGATGACTTTTTGATGATCCATACAGTACATATATGTTGCTTACATGGTCATATTCATAAGGACTAGGAGAAGTACAAAGCTTGAGTACACAACTTCATTATTTGATGACGAGCCACTCATTTTTTTTATGCTGCTATCATCATGCCTTCAAAGATGCATAAAGTTCATATGGTGCAGTTATGATGTGGGATTCCTATAGTTCTTGGCTCTCACATGGTTGAGGATTGTTGTTGTTATCAAGAAATATTGACAAATGACTATGAGCTCATGGTTTGCTAGATACATATTGCTATATCTTAGATGAATATACATTATACTAGATACATGGATGATTACTTAAGTTGCATATTGATAAATATTGTTGGTTGGCCAAGAGAATGGTGTTATTGTACGTCTCATGAAGACATAGCTATTTGAAGACATGGGTATTCGAAGACATGGCTTACTTAGCCACATAATGAGGATGCCTTCTTACTTTATGATGATAGGTTTGATATTCACATATGTTGATTATCATGGCTAATGCTTATCAGATGTGGGATGTTCCCTAGTGATGATACATGGTTGATATATTGAGGGTTCTTGTGGAAAGATCATGCAGCTCATGACGATGATGTTATGATCATAGATGATGACTGTGGTGTTTTCACATACATATAATATGATATGAATGATTCTGTGTTACTACTTGGAGATATGACATATGCTTAATTGATCCATGGAAGGTTATGATAAGGCTCTTTCTACTAAGGAAACAGAGCAAGTTGATCTTGATGAGATCAAGAGGATGAGTTGATATGTGACATACTTTGTCACAGGCTGATGATATTTACCTTATCATATCTTGGGAACTGATGATGGACATATAAAGGTTGCTGGTCTGGATGTTGTTGACATATGGTTATGGTGTAGATCACATATGGTGTATGATAGTCGATGATGACTATCATGGTGTTTTTTAGATCTTTGGTCTTTGTTATAAATTTCATGTATATCATTCGATGTAAAGGTCATATAAAGGCCCATGATGTAATAATATGTCTCTGTCTGTCATAGTATTTTAATGAGTCATTTTGGTTATATGATTTAATTTATACCCCCACTATGCATGGGAAGGATGATGTAATAATTTCTATATTTCAGTCATGTATAAACATTTGGTATATCCCCACTTGGTTGGGAGATTGATGTATGTGTGAGTCATTGATGATAGGAAGGTCATACTCACATAGTTGAGTTATAGAGCCATGTTATTCTCTTAGAAAATATATTTGCAGAATCAGCATGTGCTCAGGGGAAGCATGGATGGTATAGTGCATCGCAACATGTACAAAGGGGGAGTTTAATCAGAGAATTCAGCATGTGCCTAGGGGGAGCATGATCAATTTTCATATTTAGTCATTCAGATATGAAAGTATTAATTTTGGTCAACATTTACCCTTGATATCAAAGGGGGAGAGTATCTTGGTCTGCCCTTTGCCCTTGATGTCAAAGGGGGAGAGTATTTTGGTGTTGCCTGTTATCTCTAACAGTTTCTATAGCTTGCAGTAATAAACACCAACATGCTTTCCATCATGTCCAAAGGAGGAGATTGTTGGCATTATGATACATGTGTTGTACTTGATGGCAACCCATTTGTAGCAGAACAAATCACTTGTATATGGTAACTAGATGAATCTACGTGACTAGATGAATCTACAAGAGAGATATCAGATGTGACAGAATGCATGACAGTTGTGTTTACAAATGTGAAAAAATGCAAAGTAGTTCAAAGGAATTATTTCAAAAGTAATATGGAAATTTATAACAAGTCTATTCAGAGGGAACAAAGTAATGGTACAAAAGAATAGGATGAAGGAACAAAGGAATATAGATCAGAATCAAGAAATTAAAGAAAGAGAATGGTTTAAGAAGTATACGCTGGTCCACCTTGTCCAAGTAATGTATACACGTGGGCTCATGGAACAGAAGAAGCGTATAAGTATGCATGCACTTTCAGAGAAGGTATAGCACGTATGGGATGGAAAGTCAAGGTTTTGGTCTAAGGCATTCAATATGAAGTATTTGGTCTAAGGTATTGGTCCGAGCTTTTGGTCTGAGGTTTTTGTCCAAGTTATTGGTCCAAGGTATTTGGTCCAAGGTATTGGTCTGAGGTATTGGCGCGATGTATATGATACGAGGTTTTGGTCCAAGGTTTTGGCCCAAGGTATTCGTCCGAGGTATTTGGTCCGAGGTATTGGTCCAAGGTATTTGGTTCGAGGTATTGGTCCTAAGTGTTTTTGGTCCAAGATATTGAGAAAGGACTAAAACTATATAAGGAGGAGAAGATCAAAGGGATAAGTGCACAAGTAATGAATATCTTATGAAGTGTTAGATAAAAAGAAAATATGCATGTTATGGGTTTCTAATGATTGGCTTGATCTAGACTAAATATGCACCTGAGCATTTGATGATGGAGGAGATATAATAATGGATCAGGATCATAATGAGTTATCATTATGTGATCTAATAATGGATGGGCTAGATCTGATTGCTAATACATGTTTTATCCTTTATATGTGATGATCTGGGTATGCATGAAGTTGGGAATTACAACGAAGTTATAAGTAAGTATTTGTAGATCTATACGCTTTTTTGCTTTGGTGAAGGTACGTATGCACGGTGGTTTGACTCTTCCAAGTAGCGTATGAAAAAAGGCTTGATGCTCAAGGATGAGTGATCTATCAGATCAGTTCTGTTGTTTTACTGTTGTTTGTCAATGAAGTCTTCTTAGATCTGAAATTAAAACTGAACACATAAAGATTTTGTGTCTCATTGATTAATTAATTGAGAAAGAAGGGTGATCCTTGTTTCTATCTATTTATAACTCTGTAATATGACAGTGTATCTTCACAAGGTCACTGATTGGTATATTTTGTAATTCAGAGGTTTTATGATTCAATATCTTTAGAGGCATATGCAGGTTGGGCAAAAGGAAGTAGCGTATACACGCAGGTTTTCTTCATTAAAGGAGTGTATACATTCTGACACACAACTTTTGACGTTACAATTAGTTCTGGGTTCAAAACTGGATATACGCTGGTTTCCTTATGAACAGTTGCGTGCACACGCGAGTTCCCTTCCCTGAAGTGGCGTATATAAATATGATTATGGAAATGAAAAAGTTATTGATTTGTAAATACTGATTCACCCCCCCTCTTAGTATTATTTCCAACAAATTAGCTGTGGCACGATTGGTATAATTCATAGTTCAAAATTCTGATTTTGGAGCTAGAATGATGAAAGGAAATGAGTAGAGGGATGTGCATATTTTTAAAGGAGGGAATTCAAGCAGTTGTTGATGTTATAACCATTTTAGGTGCGTCCAATTAAAGAATTTAACGTTGTTGTGAAAAATTAATGGCTAAACGGGTATATGAACATTTGGAGGGAGAAATCAAATGTTTAACAGCTAACTTGCAAGGGCGAATAGGAAGAGGATATGTGGTGAAGTGTGGCTAGGAGTGGGAATAGAGCTAGGCAGGAGCCAAGCGGGGTGGTTAGCAGTTTTGGAGAGGGGGGCCTCAAACTCACTGAGGATGTGCTACGTATCTTCTCGCAGTAATATCAAATACAACTTTTTGGACCCCCACCCCTCGTTAAACTCTAACATTACAAGCTGTCCTGAACTCATCACCCACCATTGATGTGGGCAAGGAAGATCTACTCCATAGATTTCCAATCGATCTTTATTACTAAATGACAAAATGTCATATCATCTTTTATTTTCAAATCAAACTATAATGTTTTAGAAAATATGCAAGAATTTAAATAATAATATATAAAAACATCATGACATTTTAGATGGCTCACGTCTTTCTGGATTCTTATTTATTTATTTTTTTACATATATTTTTTACATCTCCTAATTATTTTCCTTCTTTTCCTTTTGTCATTTTCTTTTCTTTCTTTTCTATATATTTTTTATATTTTCTTTTACTTATTTTTTCATTTTTCATTTTCTTAATTTTCCATTTTTTTTCAAAAAAAAAAAAACAACTATGGTAAAAATTAGTTACAACATATTCCTACAAAATTTCTTCTAAGCTTTTTATAATGACCTTTATAATCATACATGTCATAAGATTTTCAACCCTTGTCCTTATGCCCAAAATTTATGCATGAACAAGAATAACCAAGAAATATGGTAGGGCACCTAGATGATATGGTTTTCCTTGATGATGTTGATCTATTGAATACATGCTTTCTTGCAGGGAGGTTGAGTCCATTGTTAATCCCTTCACTTGATTATGTAAACATAACTCCTTGTAGCAATAACGCTTTCAATCTTCGTCTATCTTTCACTTTGATTTTTCCTTTGAAGAATTATGTCTTTGCTTCCATGCTTATGTTCAGCCTTGCTTTGAGGGGGCTTGGAACTTGTGCCTTATAGAGCTTTGCTTGTATAGTAAATACTTGTCAATATACCTTCCCTTCTTTCTACTTCTTTTTCCTTCATTTCTAAACAAGAAATTTCTTGTTCATTTTCATTAATGGCAAGATTCTTCCTTTTAGCATCTTGCATTTTCTCCTTCTACCATTCCTTGAGCCTATTTATTTAAAATAGAGCTATTTCAAGTTAATTTTTCTTTTGAATAACTTCTACTTCAAGTATTTGATTTCATTTCCTTGTTTTCCTAATATCGCTTATGGAATTGATCAATTATCTCTCCATGTCCACTTTTTCTTCTTCGTCTTCATTATCATTAAGTTCTTTGTTATGAGTATTTGATCCCATGAAGATTTCTCTATTTGAATCATGATCATTATCATTATCTTCATCTTCATCTGCATTCTTATTTAAGTAAATATTTTGAAGCTTCTTCAAAATCGTTTTGGATAATGAGCATTGTTCCACTTCGGTTATCATAGAATCTGGAAAAGCACTGATAATGACTTCATTTATTTTGTATTATACCTTCTTGATTCATCTATATATGTATTTCCAGAAATAACTAAATCCCACACATCATATCCAAGAGCTCCCAAATAGGTTTTGTTGGGTAGCGGATCCCCCCACACCATGCTTTTGGGGCTTAAAGCCCGAGTTTTGGTCAATGTAATGTAAAGACTCCATGAAGTACGGATGTAGAGCATGAAAGTCTAGGATGAGTCATATGTTTGTCCACCCTAAGTATTGTAAAATAATGTAAAGTTGTGTTGGCCTACCCATGGTCCGCTAACCATGGGATTATATAAATAGAGCGAGGCTCTAAGTGTAAAAATAGTTTTGGGGAAAAAGGCAGTAAGTGATAGATGCAAGGGCATGGCTAGAGGATAAAAGTGGATCTGAAGTGTATTGTGTAGTATTAGTAGGAAGAGGCTCTGCAGCTAAGTTTGCAGAGGCTTAGTAGAGTCTGTAACCGAGTGAGCAAACCCCTGCAGCTGAGTCCGCAGGGTGGAGTTGGGTTTGTAATTGAACTCAACTTGAAAAGGATTATTAATAAAGATAAGTTTGACTCGGAATATTGTGCATCTATGATTCTATTTATCTTTATGCATCTATATTGGTTTTGATTATGATCACTTACTTGAAAGTTGAATAAGCAATAAGAATATTGGGCCCACAAAAACTAAGTCAAAGCACTAATATAATAACGCATTAAGGATCGAGATCAGGATAGTACTGTATTCGGGCCCCTTATAGATGTGCACACAGGCTACTGCGTGGAGTAGCGCAAGTGCACAGGTTCGGACCATGAACCTTTAGAACATTCATTAAGACATCCCTAGGGTGCGGAAACCTGGTTCCAGCACCCTCCCATACTACTTCGGGTGAGACCCCAGTCCACACTCCATGGACTATTGCCGAAATGGCTAGTAGTACCAGGATTTTCTTGGCTAAATTACTTCTGAACCTGGGTGAGGCCCCACATAGCCAACAAATCTGTTGCCGGGACCGGGATCTACCTAAGGGATGTCTGATGTCGTGCCACTAGAACCCAACAAGGAATGAAATTGAAGAGTAGTTGGACAAGAAGATTCATGAGTTCGTGGCACAGGAAAACATAACTCGACAAGTATCTGAGAAAAAGTGGTTGGATCGCTACGTGTATACGGAAATCCACGAGATTTTCTTTGCATCCTTTCCTTCTAAAATATATGAGTGGATCACGAGGTTAGATGATAACCAAAGAAGACATAGGCTCGACAAACCAATAGTGTGGACTCTGAAATTAGTACGCAGACTAGAGGCATCAGAAGATAATATCACACAATCTATGGACCGTTGGCTCGACCAGATAATAGGGGGATTTATCACTGAGGTTGTGGTAGACATGACTGTGAGCTACAGCGAAGCAGAACGATGTTTTCTCAAGGGACCACTAGGTAAGTATATTAAGTATTTGAATACCTGGATTAAGATGTTGTTATGTGAAAACAGGGTCATGTGAATACATTAATGTTTGGGACAATGTGGAGCAGAAAGATCTACAAAAGCAGTGAAGAGTTAGAAAACAGTCCCTTAATTTCACCTTCGCGAGAGAGCGAGAAATAGCTCGTTATGCTCTCTCTGAGAAGCGCGATCAGTTTGATAAGGCAACTCATTCCACGGTTACAACCTCCACCCACACCACCTCCCACTTCACCTCCCTCACCTCCCTCAGCTCCATCTCCACCCACTCCACATCCACCACCCCCACAGTTCAGCATGGCTAGCGTGATCAAACTACCTGTATTCAGAGCAGTAGGCAATGAAGATCCAGACCAATTCTAGTTTGTGGTAAGAGTGGTATTGGAAGCGCAAGGTGTCACGGATGACAATATTAAGAAGGCTACATTGGTGAGCACGCTGCAGGATCGCACATTGACATGGTATATCAAGAACTCTAATTACCACCAAAATGCATGGATAGTAGAGATCCAGAATGCGTTGAACATAGAATTTAGTAGGCCAAAATCAGAGACATAGTCAATCATTGGGTTTAAGGAGATCACGATGCTTCTAGGCAAGACCCCCTGGAATCTGGACCAAAGGCTAAAGAGTACGATCCATGAGGCCAATGTGACACTAACAGATGCATAGCATCACACATGGTTTGTGGCATCTTTGACACTGCACTTGAGGACGGTGTTGTCACAACAAAAACTTTCCACCCAAGCCGAAGCGTTGGAAATGGCGATGAGGTTGCATGAGACCCCGATACAAGACCCTGGGTTGGGAGTTTGACAAATCTGCACGCAACTATAGAATCTATGCCTGGAAATGCAAAGTTTGAAGTAGGATAGGTCACTGCGGCCAAAGGCGTACGAGGAAGTATGGTGCATAAAATGCAAAGGCCAGGGCCATGGCAAGGATCACTGTCCAGTGTTCGCGAACTACTTGGCAGGAGGGGTGCCAATGCCGTTGAGACCAGAGGCATAGGCAGGGCCGAGTACGACACCCGCGTTATGGTGTGTAGCTTGTTAGATAGGAGGAAAACACACAACGGATAATTGTCATTTGTTGCAAAAGTATACACAGACTCCCTAGCAGTTGTTTTGTAATTTCTGCAAGTCGGTAGACCACGACGAGCACACTTGTTGCAGCTACGAGTTAATGATGGATCAGACCCCAACCTATAGGATGCAAACAGAAACATAAGTCCTCGACCCAGCTGTGGGGATGGTGTGCAATGGATTTCATGGGCGAGGTTGAGGACGAGGAGGAATGGGACCAGGAAGGGGATGCAAAAAGTTAATTGTTACAATTGCAGAGGACCAGGGCACTATGCTTGCAATTGTACCAACCCCACGAGGATATATTATTCGTACTATGCTCAGTTTTATCATGAAACAGTAGATTGCCCTACCTTGATCACACAGATGTGTGAAAAAGGGGTATTCCAACCTCCTTCGACTCGGAATATACAAATGATGAGGTTTAAACTATGCGAAGAATACCCGAATGTGAACATGATGCTCAAAAGTGGTGCGACCACAGGGGAGGGTAAGGGGAAGCATATCGAGGAAGATACATGGGTTTGCAAGGCTCTTGCAAAGGAACTTGAGTTTGACTTAGAATGCGCAAAGAAGACATTCATGGAAGCTAAGAAGAGCTTCACGGAGGCCTTCACTTCAGGTAGTAAGGATCAACCAGAGTCAGGAATGAATCCTTCAATGCTTACTACCTTTCTGGAGACATTCATGAAACCGGTGCATGACAACAAGGCAATTAAGGGACTACAGGAGCTGATCACCAGGTGCACGGGGTCAAGAGAACCGCGCATAGTCAGGAAATTGGGAAAGCATGCATTGTGAACCGGGAGGGAAATGAGATTGACTGCACAGATTGGTGAGTATGAAATGGATCAGGTAATCCTAGATCTGGGTTTGGACGCAAATGTGTTATTGAAGCAAACATGGGAACCCATGGGCAAGCTCGCATTACAGTGGTCCCCTATTCAATTACGAATGGCGAACCAACAGAAGATTTTTCCCATGGGAAGGTTGCAAGGGGTAACATTTGATATTGAAGGCGTGAGCACACAGACGGATTTTGAGGTGATAGAGATTGTCGATGACAACAATCCATATCCCACGTTGTTAGGAATAGACTGGGCCATTGATATGAACAGAGTCATCAACCTGAAGAAGTGGAAGATGATATTTTAGAAAAAGTCACTACGCGTAGTAGTCCCATTGGACCGAGCCAAAGGAGCACGCTACATTGAACCAGTACAGGATGATGAAAGCAACGATGAGCTAGATTGTATTTACAAGACAACTGCGCGAGACCAGGATTAGGTGAATCCGACTGCATATGGGAGAATCTTGTGGAGCGCAAAAACTCCTGCACTTCGGATTCAGACAAAGAAGTAGAATGATGGTAGAATTAGTTGCATGAAGTGACAACGCTAAACTGCAACATGATGGTTATATCATTGCATTGCGTGACAACAGAGGCAAGGGAACTACCAACATATGATGGATTAATGGCGGTGGATGAATTCCTGGGTAGGTTTGAAAGCGCAGTATCGGAACAACAATGGTTCGATGCATTGAAGTGACTGCTACGCGGAACACCTACGCTCTAGTGGGGAACACATCAAGGAAGTTTTGAGGATTGACGTGGATGTAGAAGGATGATGTGCCTACGATTTGGGAAATCGAAACTACGGTTAGAAGAAAAATACAATGGATGAGATGACCCACGGACGTACCTCGCAAAATGGGCCAGGGCCTATGGGGAAGAACCATAACCTGAATGGGTACATTTATTCTACCGTACTTTAGATGTCACACCCATGAATTGGTATACTGAGACAGAACCCTGACATGGTATGGGCAAATGGGATGTCTTATGCGAGGGATATTTGTTAACATTCATATTTGAAGACCGATGGTCAGATACTGCTGACGACGCGCTGCAAGCAGTAAAAGTCGCCATCTTCAAAATACCAAGTAGCCACTGGAAATGCTTCAACCACCATGGGCACCCAACTAAGCAGTGCCCTAGAATGTTATAACGTGCAGGTAGAGGCGGAAGATGATGACCCCCAAAATATTAATATTCTAGAAACCAAAGGTTGTTGCGAGGTTCGAGGACTTTCAATTGAGGATCTCGACATCACCACACCACTAAAAACAAAGCAGGTAAACATTGGCACAAAATCGGAGCTGAAATATGCGACGCTCGGGGACTATTGGGATGATGCTATGGTAGATAAGGTCATCGAGTTACTCTGTGAATATCAAGACTTGTTCCCGACCAATCACGAACTTAAAGGGGATCATTGGCAACTTAGGGATGATGAAGATCACTCTAAAACCAAACGTGAAGCCAATTAAGCAATGACCTTATCGCTTGAATCCCAAGTATAAAGAAAAGGTCCACGATGAATTGGAAAAAATGCTTGCAGTAGGAATTATTGAACCAGTGGAAGAATCCGACTGGGTGAGTCTTATGGTAGTGCAGGAGAAAAAATAAAAGGGCGAAATAAGAATATGCGTGGACCTCAGGAAGCTTAACGACACCTGTGTTCATGATCCATTCCCAACACCGTTCACAGATGAAGTATTGGAGAATGTTGGTGGTCAGGAAGCTTACTCATTCATGGATGGCTTCTCAGGGTACCATCAGATCAAGATCGCGCCAAAAGATAGGAGCAAAACAACCTTCGCAATAGAATGGGGTTGCTTTCAATACATTGTTATGCCCTTTGGACTGAAGAATGCGCCAGCAATATTTTCGCGCATAGTGGTGGCCGCATTCAAGGAATACATCCACAAGTTCTTGGAGGTCTATCTAGATGATTGGACTGTTTTTGGGTTAGTTAAACACCATGTAGTGATCTTATGTTTGATGTTGGATACTTGCCATCGACACTAGATTACGTTGAACCTTAAAAAGTGCACCTTCCTCATGCCCTTTGGAAACCTGCTAGGCCATGTGGTCTACAAACAAGGCCTGATGGTGGACCCTGTGAAGATTGTTGTTATTCTAAATCTGGAAGCACCACGAAGTGTTAAACAACTATGTGCTACTTTAGGGAACACTGGTTACTATTGAAAGTTTATCAAGAGCTATGCCCAAATAACAGCGCCAATGTAAAGAATATTGAAAAAGGATGCTAATATTGTTGGAATGATGATTGTATGAAAGGTTTGGATGTTCTCAAGGAGAAACTAGCATCCACTCCCATCCTGATCTTCCCAAAATGGGACATGGAATTTCATGTACATGTTGATGCATCATGTATTGCGCTGAGAGTTGTACTCACACAGGAAGGCGTGGATCACCCAATCGCGTTCGCGAGTTGGCAGTTGTCCAAATATGAAAAGAACTACTCTACTATCAAGCGTGAAGGGTTGGCAATGGTGTACATACTCCATAAATAACGACACTATTTACTTGGCGGGCACTTCAAGATGTATATCGATCAGTCCGCGTTGAAATACTTGGTGAACAAGCATGTGTTTGGGGGTGCATATGTAGATGGCTTTTACTATTTCAAGTATATGAATTTTAGGTCATTGTCAAGCTGGGACGCCTAAATGTAGGACCAAATCACTTATCACGAATTGAGACAGGCGATGAGCCAACAAATTTGGAGGAGGGACTACCTGATGCACAACTCTTTACAGTGAGCGTCATCGATGACCATTTCGAAGATATAATCCATTTTTTAACTATAGGGACTACACCAAAGGAATACTCAGTCCAATAGAAGAAGGAATTGGTGGTGCACACAGAAAACTTTTCTGTCATCACGGGGCACCTCTACAAAATGGGAAACGATGAGATATTGTGAACATATGTACCTGAATTTGAACGAGGACAAATCCTCTCAGAAGCACATGGGGTTGCTACAAGAGGACACTATGCAGGACACATGACTACACAGAAGATTCTTCGCACTGGGCTATGGTGGCCAACCCTACACCAAGATTTGAAAGCACACTATTGGGCTTGCGACATATGTCAAAGGACTGGAAAACCATCACAATGGGACGCGATTTCACTCAATCCACAAATGATACTGCAGCCATTCAAAAAATGGGAAATCGAATTTGTGGGGCTGATCAAACTTTAAGGAAAGATGGGTGCGCACTACATCATCACTGCGATGAAGTACCTAACTCGATGGGCAGAAGCACAACCGGTTAAGGACTGCACGGCCACTATGGCTGCAAAGTTTTTGTTCGACAATGTGTTGACACGATTTGGGTGCCTGGAAATCTTAATGAGTGATTGTGGAACTCACTTCCTGAATGAAACCATTAGCACGCTCACCGAAGAGTTCCAGGTGTATCATTAGCAAAGTACACTATACCACCCACAAGCTATGGGATAGTAGAAGAATTCAACAAAATACTAGAGAGTGCACTGACCAAAGTATGTAACACACAGCGAAACGACTAGGACTTGCACATACCTACCATATTATGGGCATATAGAACCACATGCAAAAAATTGACGGGTCAGACACCTTTCAGGTTAGTCTATGGTGCGGAAGCTATCATGCCGATGGAATACTTCATACCTAGTTTGCGAATAGCAGCAATTACAAGCATTTCGGACTGTGAGGCCTTGGAAGAGAGGCTCGTGAAATTAGAAGAACTCGAGGAAGAACAATTTCTGGTGGGATTCCATCAGTAGGTACAAAAACAGCATGAGAAAGCCTGGCATGACCATGATATCAAGTTGTGCACCTTCAAGGTAAACGATTTAGTGCTACTGTATGTCAGCAAGTTTGAAAAATTTCCTAGAAAATTCAGAATGCACTGGTTGGGACCATATATGGTAAAATAGGTCACAGATGGAGGCGCGGTCTAGCTAGTAAAACTTAATGCAGAACCCTTCCCAGGAAAAGTAAATGGCAGTCACCTGAAGCCCTACACGGGTGGGCCGGCTGTCTGACTAACTGACCAAAGCACAGTCTTCGTGACCAAGGAAGCCGGATAGGGGTGCGGGACTATAAACACATGTACTAGAAGCTGACACCAAAGAAGAGAATCCAGTCAGATGCAAATGATTCAGAAGCCGAAAAGGAACAGATCCAGTAGACGACAGAACGATGCACTGCAGACCTTCGCGTAGCACAGGCACAGTTGGATGGACTTGGCGCAAAGATATTCACACCAGCAGAGTGACTTGAGACAAGTCACGATGATTGTGTTAGGGGCCTGTTGGGCAGCGGATCCCCCTACAACATATTTTTGGGGCTTAAAGCTCGAGTTTTGGTAAATGTAATGTAAAGACTCCGCAAAGTATGAACACGAAGCACTAAAGTCTAGGATGAGTCATAGGGTTGTCCGCCCTAAGTATTGTAAAATAATGTAAAGTTGTGTCAGCCTACCCATGGTCCACGGATCATGGGATTGTATAAATAGAGCGAGGCTCTAAGTGTAAAGATAGTTTTTGGGAAAATGGCAGTAAGTGATAGATGCGAAGGCATGGTTAGAGGATAGAAGTGGATCTGAAGTGTATTGGGTAGTGGTAGTAGGAAGAGGCTTTGCAGCTAAGTGCGCAGAGGCCTAGTAGAGTCCGTAGCTGAGTGCATGGACCCCTGCAGCTGAGTGCGCAGGGTGGAGTCGGGTCCATAATTGAACTGAAATTGAAAAGGATTATTAATAAACATAAGTTTGATTCAGAATATTGTGCATCTATGATTCTATTTATCTTTATGCATTTATATTGATTTTGATTACGTGCACTTACTTGAAAGTTGAATAAGTAATAAGAATATTGGGCCTGCAAAAATTAAGTCAAAGCACTAGTATAATAGTGCAGTAAGGATTGAGATCAGGATAATAGTGTATTTGAGCCCCTTATAGAGTTGCGCACAGGCTGCTGCGTGGAGCAATGCAAGTGCACAGGTTTGGATTGCAAATCTCTAGAACCTTCATCAAGACATCCCTAGGGTGTGGAAACTTGGTTCCAGCATGCTCCCATACTGCTTCAGGTGAGACGTCAGTCAGCGCTCCGTAGATTATTGCCTGAAGGGCCAGTACTAGAAGGATTTGCTTGGCTAAATCACTTCTGAACCTAGGTCAAGCCCCATGTAGCCAACACGCTTCCATTCTGGATTCCCATATTTCATAGTCTCTTCCACTAGATAAAGTAACTATACCAACTGTTTCGTTTCATTGGCTATAAAAAATTTGAAACTTGTGCATTGTTGCAAACTTCCTTTGACTATTTGTTAGAAATATGTTATCATTGATGGAAAAGAAAAAGAAGGTAACTGCAAAGGCATAGGTGGTTGCAAGAAAAATGCTAAATGTGTTAAGACTTTAGATTTATTTCTGGTATATCATGTTGTCTCAAGTGATATTAGAACCCACCCAGATGGATAGAGATCTGAAATATCTTTCTAATGGTATATAAAAAATTTCTAATGGCCTCCTTGTTCAAAAGTTATTGCCAGTCAGATATCAAGAGCCCCAAAGTCAAAGGTTGCACAACTAAACTTGGTGTTATATCCAAAATGGTGGAAATTTCATGTTTTTCCAAAATCAACAAATTAGTTGGAAGAGCAGAGCAGTGTTAAACCCTGAGTAAGTTTGATAAAAACCGTGGGCCACATGTCAATCCTGACCCATCAGTGAATATGAACGCTCATGACCATAGGTGGTTTCACTATAGAGGGAGAACCATGTTGGATTGTATTATCCAAACAATTTATCATAGATTGATGATCAATGTATTGGAGGGACCTCCTCCCAATTTTCCACAAAATTATACTTGGAAGGTTCGCATTAAAACCATGGCAGTTAAACGATTTTACATCAAATTCACACGATGACCATTAGTTGAAAGGAGCTAGAATATTGTCAAATTTTCCATCCCAAGACAAAAATCTTTGAAGAAACTCCTCAGAGATTTCTCCAAGAGATACCTTGAGCTATCATTGAGAACTACAGAGGCAAGTAACATAAATAAGGAAGTAGCAATGTGACTTGGCCTAGGACCCCCTGTTCCTCCATGTAACAACCCCTAGTTGATTTTTTGTGTAAACAAAATAAGACCGAGATTATAGGACACGTATTCCAAGATGAATGGTGGGAAAACATTATAGTGGGCATAACTTGTGGTTTAATGATAGGTATGGAAATTTCCAAAGGCATAGGAAAAGGAAAAGAGGTAATAAATGGAATTTAATTATTAAAATAAAGGAAAATAGGAGAAAAGGAAGATGAAGAGACACAAATATGCATGCAAGGGAAATTAGAGGAAAAATGGAAGAAAGTGAAGGAAAATGAGATATCAATGATAAAAATACATCAGAGAATCAATTGTTATCTTTTTGATAGTTTTTAGTTGAGCTCTTGTTCATTATCTCATACACTCTTGTACACTTACAACATTCTTGGAGCATCATAGCATTCACTTGGATTTGGAGACAGTAAGAAAGGAAAGCAATGAACCGGAAGGAGATAGTTGGTCCAACAGCTACAACATGATTACTTTACAGGTAATTGGTTGCATGTGTGATCTCCTTGTTGGTTTTTGGATGCATAGTATATGCATGTGATTCCTTTGTTATGTGTTGTTATTGGCATCGATATTTTCCTAGATTGATAATGGTTTCATCCTTGCCTTTTCATTTCAAGGATAACCATGTGGTGTAATGGATTCCCCATTTTGATTTTCTAATTGGCTCTTAGGTTCCTTATGGAAGTGGGTTGGGATAGGATCTATGGAGCCCTGGAACAACTTTGGTCCCTAGAGGTTGTGGGTTGAGATGGACTCCCTAGATCCCTAGACAACTTGGGAAGAGACAGATCTAGTTGATGTTAGTGATTTATGGACAATATAGGTGACATCATTGTGGTTGAGGGTTGAGGTGGTTTGGCCTCTAGAAGCCCTAGTTGGTTATTTTTTTATTTAACCCCTATTGTCACACATTCATGTTTGGAATATGGTGCGGGGGTGATTGGCTAAAAGAGATATTTGGTTTAGCCCAATATATGGTTGTGTGGTACGTGGAAGTCCATAACTTGGTTGGAATTTTCATATGTTAATATGAGATAATTTGTTATTATGATCTATGAGAACTTGTACTAGTTATTATGGTGATCTTATGGCGGATTTGTCATCGTTTCTATTCTAATTATATATTGGTTATTTGCATGGTTTTATGATATGCTCTTGTTATGTCTCTTGTTCATGATTTGATAACTAACTCAATGGTTAATGATTGCATGGGAAAACAATTGTTGTTGCAGATATATTGAGAGGGTATTGAGCCTTCTTGGTGATTTTAAAATAAAGTTCAGAAGTTTATGATCAGATATGCATTCATGACCTATAGCTTCTATGTTTACTATTTGTTTGACAAAATGTCCATCTTGCGCTAGGCATGTACTAGTCAAGATATTGTTAAAGCTTTAATTTTTTATAATTTTTATCATCATTATCATGATTCTGAAATGATACAAGCAGTTCTGGGTAGTGGTCTAAAGGCTAGCCTGAAAAGCTGGCATAGATTTGCAACCGCATTCACAAAACATGGGATTTTGGGTCATAACCACATGGATACAGGCTTGTGGATGTGGTTATAGCCTCCCAACCATATGCATGAAGTGTTATGGGTGTGGTTGGAGAGTAAACCAAGAGAAAAAGACTTCTAAATCAAGGATTGATCACCTGGGGTGGTTGGTAGGCTCCTTAGTGATTTGTAGTGTCTAAGGGATGTTAGTTTACTTTTTCTTTGTATTCTCCACTTCCATTACTAGAACTTGGAGGTTGGGTCATATCATAGTGACACTTAGCTCATGTTTGCCCCAAAGATATTTTCAAATTGGGTAAATGTGGGAGGGGAAGTTACCAATTGGTATCAGAGTGAGGTTGCAACACTAGAGCTCGAGGTAGATGTGATTTTTACGCATGCATGAAAGTTTTTTATGAGTTTATCATGTATTCATATTAGCTAATTACTATTATGAATATCATAACCTTATTTATATACGAGTTTATATGATTGTGAAGCTATATTGTGCTAATCTAGATTAATTCGTGTAGATTTTATAGCCTCCCCTTAGATTCACTAAGGTATGATTTTGATTATTTCTCTATTTGGTTTATCCAACATGACATGTTTGTAGCAGATAGAAGATAAAAGATGAAGAGAATAATGGTGGAATATAGTTCACATGACTCTCATTATAGGCCTGATGTGAATTCTATGGAATGGAAAAGGTCAGTTGGGTGGCAAGGAGAAGAGTACTCTCTTGAATTAGTAGATATGTTGAGGAGTTTAAGGAAAAAGATTAGAAGTTGCAAGCAAAATACAATAGGTTAATTGAGGCAAAAGAAATACTTGCCACAACTTAGGAAAAGCAAGGAGAAGACAATATAGATTTCCTTTAAAACCATTCATATTTGCAGAAGTAGAGATGGTTGGGCATCGGTGAGGGACAATAAGAAACGAAAAATGGAGCATATGGCAGCAGGTCTCAAAGAGGACACTTGTTAGACATGGATGATACAGTAAGAGGTGGCAGATCTTTGGATACACTTAACATGTGGGCTAGTACTCATGGATTTTATTCAAGCACTAGTTGTGAGAGATATCATCTTCATTACCACAATCATCCTTATAGGAGGAGTGAGAGGGGGTACTTGCCATTAGATTTAAAGAAAGCAAAGCCTCCTACTTTTGACCAGGAAGTGAAGAATTTAGAAGATGCAGAAGCATGGTTTCTTGGGATGAAGAAGTTCTTCAGATTGGATGATAATTTAGAGAATATGAATGTCAAGATAGTGATCTTTAGTCTCAAGGGAAAAGTAGATTTCTGGTGGAAAGATGTGACGTGTGTCATAGGCATCAGGATAGAGGAGCTGAGTTGGCAGGATAGAGGAGCTGAGTTGGCATGAGTTTAAAAAACTCTTAGAAAGAAGCACTTGCCTAAGAGATATTATGATGGAAAGGCCAAGGAATTTTATGATCTCAAGATGGGTTCCATGAGAGATGAAGAGTACATTACCAAGTTTCTTGTGTTGTTGAGGTATGTGCTTCTTGATGCCTGGAAATGTCCTCGATCAACATGTGAGGAATTTCAACATGTGAGGGTTTTAATTGTTACCATAAGGTTTTGCTTGAGGAATTTCTTGATAGACTATTTTCTGTTGAAGTGGCGATCCCGACCTGTTAGTGGGCCTCTAATTACCCCAAGACTTTCCTAGCTTAATCTAACCTAGACTATCCTAATATATACAATATGTACAATGATGGTTTTTAGTTTGTTCGAAAGAGATAATGAATATGATTAACAAACCAAAACTAATGGAATCATATGCATGATGTTACTTTAGATGATATGATCATTGTCATGTGACTAAAACTAGGGCTCAGTCAAGCCACAATGGAAATTTCTAACTTCACTTTAAATCAAGAGCTAAATATGTAACGAAGAAGGGATAAGACTATGACTTATAAATCGTGAAAGTTTGATTATTAACCAGTTGTTCCAACAAATATACAATAAATTTATTTTAATAAACAAAGTTATCAAAATATTTCAGGTATATACTCAGTATATACTCAGTTTCAATCCTGCAAGATGAATTTAATATGAGATTTATGTTTAACAAAGAAATAATTCATTTTTATTTTATAAAAAAGAAGCCAAAGAAAGTTTTAGAGCCATAAATAAATAGTTATTCTTTACTTTCAAACATGCCTCCATGAATTCATTATAATCCTGATTGAAATCCTACACGGCCTTGCGAAGATAGCTTCCAACAAAAGAGGTACTAGCGTCAAACAAATATGACTAACAATAATGTTAATGTCACTTGTTACGATACTAATACCAGCAGAATTAAAACCAATATGATCGCAACAAGAAGGAAGTAATAAAAAGTTCGCAGTTCAATTATAGTAGTGCGAAGAAAAGAAAACCCATTATTATTAATTTCAAACTTGCATATATACAGTCCTGTGAAGACTCGAACTCCCTCTTGAAAAATACTTGACAACATTGTAAAGAAGCTCCCTTATAGATTTCAGGACTTCAAATATTTTGCCTCTACCTTCCTTCCCTTTTCCCGGAGCTGGTTCACTCTCTTTTTAAAATCAATCCTCCTCTGGAATCTCGTTCTTCTATGAATCCTTATGTTAACTAAAACTTTGTTTATCCAATGGGAGTATTTTGGTTTTTAGCATTGTGTCAAGAAACTCTGAGATTTTCTTTACTATAGCATACAGGTAAGTCGAGATCCTTTCTACTGCAAAGCCTGCTAGAATCTTAGTGTTTCCTCGAATCTCGCTAATATAAAATTATATATACACATATTGAGAGAAATCCATGTATTATTGACATGATTTTGTGATTTTCACAATCAATTCTCCTTGCTCGGATATTTTGCTTTTATCCTCATATGCCTGCAAACAAAAAAAAATCATGAATCAGCGTTGTCATAATCAAACTCTGCAGAATGCAATCAATGGAACTAATTAGAACTCATGCATGTGGATTCAGGGTCGCAGGGTAGCGTGACTATGTGATAGGTTCAAGTTTGTTATTCAAACTGTAATCTTATTTTACCACTGGTTGCTGGCTTGGGAGCATACTTATAAATTTGACAGTTGAGTCACTGCAACGACGTGCTCTATACTGATGTTTTTGGGCATTATCCAAAGCGCATTGCGAAATTACAACACCTTTAGATTTATGACAATGCACATGGTGAACTCAAGTTATCAATATTGTTGTCATATCGTGTTGCTTTGTTGAGCGTATGAACTTGGGTTTGTGATTGTGTGGTGAAATTCTTTAAAACGTGGATCATTGGGGTGTTATGATAAGATTTGGGGAATAATTGACATCACAATGAAATGTTGAATGTCATTGTGGTATTGCGATGCTCGTTGGATGAGTGTTGGCATGCTATAGTGTGTATCTATGTTATAATTGTGAGTCTATATTAGCTTAGCATTTGTGGTGTAACAAAAATGTTTGTGGTGTATATTATAACATAGAGCTCTCACAAAAAATGTCATCTTCCTCTTTAAATATGATAATATAATGTTGGTGATATGGTTATTACGTTTTACATTTTATATTATATACATTTTCAAAGTTTTGTCTTAATTTAATATAATATTATATATAATATAATATAATATAATAATATAATATATTATATTATAATGTGATATATATATATATATATATATAACACATTATTTTGTAAATGTTTTGAATTCAACATAAATAAAATTGCAATTAATCTATATAATAATATACTATGATAAATTTACAAGGTAATTATAATGTTGTTATAAATTAACTAATGATCCACTCTTTTTTTGGATGCAGGAATGTACCCAACAATCAGGATGAGGATGCAGGGATGTGCATTGTTTGCATTTCATATTTACAATTAAAAGGGGAAGGAAGATGAGGATGATGAAGTCTTGAGGAAGTATCATGTCTTGCAATAGTTCCAAGATGTGTTTCCTCCAAATATTCCAGAGTTTCCTCCTCATAGAGAGGTGGAATTTTTTATTGAGTTGATGTCGGGAGTAACACCAATATCTAAGGCACCATATAATATGAGTACTCTGCAGTTGGTGGAATTGAAGTTGCAGCTAAAGGAGATGCTTGATAAAGGATACGTAAGGCCAAGTGTGTCACCTTGGGTTCACCAAGATTGTTTGTAAAGGAGAACGATAGTACTCTCAAGTTGTGCATTGATTACCACCAGTTGAATAAGGTGACTATCAAGAACAAGTATCCATTTTTATGAATTCATGATTTGTTTGATCATTTGAATGGAGTCGTAGTGTTTCCAACGATTGATTTAAGATCAACATATCATCAGGTGTGCATCGAAGAAGAAGAAATCTACAAGATTGAATTTTGCATGAGGCATAAACATTATGAGTTTGTGGTGGCTCCTTTTGGTCTTACCAATGCTCCAGCCACCTTCATGTGTTTGATGAACAGTGTATTGTGTCCTTACCTGGACAAGTTTGTCATAGTTTTTATTGATTATATATTGATATACTCCATGAATGAGGAAGAGAATGTAGAGCAACTAGTAGCATAATTGATATTGTTGAGAGAGCATTATTTGTATGCTAAGCTTAGAAAGTGCGGTTTATTTCCATCTCGGGTTCACTAATTTAAACATGTTGTTTCCAAGGAAGGGATAGTAGTGGACCTGGAAAATATTAAGGCTATCATGGAGTGGTCAACTCTTAGGAATGTGGACGAGGTCAGATCATTCATGGGACTAGCATTTTATTACAATAGGTTCATCAAGAACTTATGAAGGATTGGCTATCTTATCACATCTTTGTAGAGGAAAAGAAACACGTTTGAATGGACTAAGCATTGTGCAACTAGTTTTGAATAATTGAAGCATTTGCTTATAAATGCTTTGGTCTTGAAGATTGCAGACCCTGATAAGGAGTTCGTGGTATGTACAGATGCTTGTAAGGAAGGAAATGGTGGAGTCTTGACTCCAAAAATATAGGATGTATACTATGAGTTAAGGAAGTTGAAATTATCACGAGCAGAACTATTTGACTCATGATTGTTGGAAATAATACTGAGAGGGGGGGGTGAATCAGTATTATCAGATCAATAAAACTTTTTCAATACTCAGAAACATATACGCTACTTCAGTTAAGTGAACCAGCGTGTACACGCTACTGTGTCTAAAGAAACCAGCGTATAACTAGAAATCTTATGATTCAGTTAATTTATCTTCAGTAAATGCATCAGGACATTATTAACCATATTAAAAGTAAACAGGTGCAGTATAACAGAACAGATCATCACACAAAAGCCACACACATGAACACCATGATATAAGGTGGAAACCCAATGTGGGTGAAAACCACCTGCTGCAAGTCGTCTCTATCTTTCTTTAATAAGAAACTTCAGTTTACAATCTTTTGTACTGGTGCAGCCTTATACCAGTATGCAGGCTACAACCTACAGAAGGCTACAACCTTCTCTCGTTTTCCAAACTCTCCTGGAAGGGAGCTCCAACCCCCTTTGCTCTTGTACTAGCTAAGATACTAGTACGTAGGTGCTGGCCTACAATCTTCTTTCCTTCAGGTACCACTTTTCATCAATTTTCAGACTGGATACTCTTGAAGCACAACATTACAATCTGAAGACCACGATTCATTCACTTTTCATAACAAATCATTGAAGCACAAAACAACCAATACTAGCATCATCAATCTTTGAATCACTGAACCACTGAAACCCTGTCAACACCCAGTCACCAGAACACAGAGCAGACTACAGAACTCTGCAATAACAGTCAGACCCAACTGCAACCCCAAAAATTAAGCTTCAAAAGATATACGCTACTTCAATGAAACCAACCCGCGTATACACGCGCTTTTACCAAAGACAACCTGCGTACAGATCTAAAAATAATTTTTCATAACTTGCAGCTGTACCAGACATCAGTCATACCCAGAACATAACATTGCGTCAGTATGCAGATCTAAAAATATGCGTAATCAACCATATACCGATAGTTCATTTCAAACCGTTTGATCCCGATCTATCCTTAGATCTAGTCTTCCATCAATCGGTGTGATCTCTCCTTAGCTTAGATCAAGCAACCCAGAACCTGCATACTAGATCTCTTTGTTTATCAGATATTCAAGACTTTTTCAGTGCACTTGCCTAATGATCTTCTTCTCCTTATATAGCCTTAGGCCCTTCTCAATACCACGGTCCAAAACCATAGTAATACAATACCATCAACTTCAAAACTCGAGATCAACACGACTGTCGAGATACTTTGGTCCAAAAACATAGGCTCAAGTACCGAGGACTAACTACCACGGACCAAGGGAAGCTTCTCGACATGTACGCTCTTTTCTGTTCATGAAGCTGCGTGTATACGCGACTTCGTATATAGCGAGCTTGCGTATCCGCGACTTAGTATATAGCGTACCGGCGTGTATATGCAACTTGGGCTTAATGAACCTGCGTATATGAAATTTCTCTTCATTCTTGTAGTCTGGACTGAGATCTGTCATCAAAGAGAGTTGCCATCAAGGACAACACCTGTACCGTAGCGCCACACCTATGCCAAAATGCCAACAATCTCCCCTTTGGACTTGATGGCAACCCCAAGATCCTTAGAATCATTCTCCCCCTTTGTCATCAAGGGCAAAGGGCTGTGCTCCCCCTGAGAACATGCTGATATCTCTGCTCTGCTGTGCTGAACATGCTCCCCCTGACTGTATGCAAGATCTGCAAAAGATGTTCTTCAAAAAGAACCAAGACTTATACATCATAAAGGACCTTCCTATCACCAAAAGACTCAATACATACTTCCATACTCCCCAACCAAGAGGGGATACATCAGAAATTTACATATAACAACCAATTACATTACATCATTCATCCCAGGCATAGTGGGGAAACCAACATAGGCTGTTACATGACCTTGACATCATAAAAGAGATATCACAAAAGAGATACATGACATAGAGACAAAAAATTTAGACCAAGACTTATGAAAGTCACCAACAGCATCTGATAATCATCTTTTTCGATTAGCAACCAAGATTTCCTTCTGAGCTCCTTCTCCTGAAACCAACAACAGTTGCGAACTAGAACCAAAAGCATCTAAATGCCAACAATGCTTTATTAGACTTTAAGCTGCTCCCCCTGAAACTGTCCTTGCTGCTCCCCCTGAAGCTTTGCCTAAAGGACTCTGTCATACACATCTCAGACCTTCTTCAACCAGAATCTGCCCTTGTTGTTCAGAACTCCATATACGCGACTTAACCTACATAAATTAGCGTATGTACGCGGATATCCCTTACACAACTCGCGTATACCAACTTTTCTTTAGAACAGACAAGCTTCAACAGCAAGATGAAGCATCAATTACTCCCAGCTTTTGTCTGAGATATTCAAAAGTCTCCCTGGGCAGTGGTTTTGTGAGAATATCAGCAACTTGTTCTTTAGAAGAAACATACTCCAACTTGACCTTTTGTTCAAGCACTTGTTCCCGGAGGAAGTGATACTTGATTGGTATGTGCTTGGTCTTTGAATGCATGACTGGATTCTTTGAAATGCTGATTGCACTTGTATTATCACATAAGATAGAGACTGGTGGAGTGCAAGTGATTTGAAAATCCTGCAAGGTCTGCATCATCCAAAGAAGTTGTGTGCAACAAGATGCCACAGCCACATATTCTGCTTCAGCTGTAGATAAAGCAATCGAACTCTGTTTCTTGCTAAACCAAGATACTAATCTGGAACCCATGAAGAAAGCACCACCACTTGTGCTTTTCCTGTCATCCATACTTCCGGCCCAATCTGCATCTGTGTAAGCATGAAGAGTGAGATCTGTATCTCTAGGATACCATAAACCATAGTTTTGAGTCCCTTGAAGATACTTGAAGATTCTTTTGACTGCCTGAAGATGAGTTTCCTTTGGGTTGGCTTGAAATCTTCCAACAATTCCTACTGCATGCATAATATCTGGTCGGGTACCTGTCAAATAAAGCAAACTCCCAATCATGGATCTATAAGTTGGTTGGTGAACTGCTGCTGATTCATCATTTGCACTGAGGCTGCATCCTGTAACCATGGGGGTACAAACTGGCTTTGAATCTTCCATGCCATACTTCTTCAAGATCTGCTTGAGGTACTTGGTTTGAGACAAGAAAATACCTCCTTCATTTTGTTGGATTTGCAATCCAAGGAAGTATGTCAATTCTCCAAGTAATGACATTTCAAATTCTTTCTGCATAACCAAGGCAAAGTTTTGACTCATAGCCTCTTCATTGCTGCCAAAGATAATATCATCTACATACACAAGTATTAGCAATTTGTTATTTTCAACTTTCATATAGAGATTGCTATCTGCTGATCCTTTTGAAAAACCTTGTTGGTGAAGATATTTGTCCAAACGATAGTACCAAGCCCTTGGAGCTTGTTTGAGACCATAGAGAGCCTTTTTCAATCTGCATACAAGGTTTGTATCATTCCCAAGAATGAAACCATCTGGCTGCTCAATATATACTTCTTCTTCTAAGTCTCCATTCAGAAAGGCTGATTTCACATCCATTTGAAATACCTTGAAGTTTTGAAAGCTTGAGAGAGCAAGGAACATTCGGATGGCCTCAAGTCTTGCAACAGGAGCAAAGGTCTCTTCAAAATCTATTCCTTCTTGCTGCGCATACCCTTTACAAACAAGTCTGGCCTTGTTTCTAATTACTTCTCCATTTTCATTCAATTTATTTTTGAAGACCCATTTTGTCCCTATGACATTCTTATCTTTTGGTCTAGGAACCAATTCCCAAGTGTTATTCTTTTCGATCTGCTCAAGTTCTTCATCCATTGCTTTGACCCAACATTCATCTTTGCATGCCTCTTTCACATTTTGTGGTTCAGTGGAAGAGAGTAATGCCAAATAGCTTGAAGCTTCTGCAATTGTTCTTCTTGTTTGTACTCCTGCTTCTTTCTGCCCCACAATCTGAGATTCTGGATAATTCTTCTGAACATATCTGGATGGAGTCTTCTCTTCTATTCTTGTCTGCTCCTCTGGTTCTTCTTGAGGTTCTTCTTCTTCTTGAGGTTCTTCTTCATCATTCTATCTTTGAGGGTAGCCTTCATCTTCTTCAATGTCTTCATGATGAACTTGCCTAGGAATGTATCCCTTCTCATCAACCACAACATCAATACTGTCAACAATTCTGCCAAGTCTTTTATTGTAGCACTTGTATGCTTTGCTATGTGGAGAATAACCAAGAAGAATGCCTTCATCTGCTCTTGGTTCAAGTTTGCCAAGTTGTTCATCAGTATTCTTAATATAACATTTGCTCCCAAAGATTTTGAAGTGCTTCACCGAAGGAGTCTTACCACACCAGAGCTCATGAGGAGTTTGAGTGCTGTTTACTCGGACATTTGTTTTGTTGAGAATAATAACCGCAGCATGTGCAGCTTCACCCCAGAAAGTTGCAGGAGTACCTGACTCATCAAGCATAGCACGAGCCATTTGTTGGATTGTTCTGTTCATTCTTTCCACAACTCCATTTTGCTGAGGAGTTCTAGCTGTAGAGAATTCTCTTCTTATCCCATGTTCTTCACAGAAATCGAAAAATTCATTCGAGGTAAACTCCCCACCTCTGTCAGATCCGAGGCACTTAATTTTGTGTCCTGATTCATTTTTAGCCAAGGCTTTGAAGGATTTGAATTTTTCGAATGCTTCATCTTTGTGCTTCATAAGTCCTAACCAGACAAACCTGGAGAAATCGTCAATGAATAATATCAAATGTTCTTCTCCTCGAGGTGTTCTTTTTCTAAATGGACCACATGTATCTATATGTACTAGCACAAGAGGCATGCTAGCTGATCCTTCCTTCTCAGGAAAATTAGTTCTGGTTTGCTTTCCAAACTGACATGATTTGCATATGGTGTTGTTTGGAATTTTGATATCTGGAAGGTCACGAACTGCCTGATATTTGCATGCTTTCCTTATTTGTGGAAAGCTTAAATGCCCCAACCTCCGATGCCATAGCCAGTGTTCATCATTCTTGCTCAAATAGCATTGTTGTTGTCTTTCTTCAAATATGTATAGATTATTTGGACTCCTTCTTCCTTTGATCACTATTTCACCTGTATCAAGATCACGAACACAACATCCATTTGATCTAAATATTGCCTCTGTTCCTTGATCACACATCCGACTAACACTCAGAAGATTATGCTTCAATCCATCAACATACAAAACATTTCCAGCTTTGACCTTCTCTTTCAACGGAGCAGCGCCTTTTCCTTTTATGGCTGTAGAGATATCGTTTCCATAGGAAACTTTCTTTCCCTTTTCTAATGCAGTATATGATTCAAGTTTTTCTTTGTCCCCTGTCATATGCTTCGAATATCCGCTGTCAATGTACCATAGACTTTCTTGACCTTCTGCATAAAAGGATATCCCACATCTTTCTGGTTGTGGTTCCTTTATTCTCCATGTTCTGACATTTGAGGTTTGTTCCTTCTGAGTTGTCTTCCAGAACCTGCTCCTGCATTCAGAGTCTTCATGACCAAAGTTATTACAAATAGAGCATTCAACTTCATTTTCAAGAACCGAAAAGTTGTTATAAGTCCTTTTCATGGTTCCAGTCATATTTCTTTGCTTTTGAGCTTCTCTAGTCATGATTGTCTTGTAGGCAACACATTGAGCTGCTTTGTGACCGAAGTTATGGCAAGAAAAACATTGGCCATTAAAGAAATTTCTGCGATAATCAGATCTATCATCCAACTGATTGTAGCTTCTATTGACATCCATTCTTGGGGCAAATTGGGAAGATTTTACCTGTGGCTGATTGTAGCTTCTGTTTGTCCTTAAGGCAGCTTGTCCCCGAATTTCTTGATAGTCTTTATTTGTTCTTGAGGTAAACTGTCCCTGATTCACCTGATGACTTTTATTTGGTCTTTGCTCGCTCCTCCTTGCTGCATCAAGATAACTTTTAGAGGTAGAAGCTTGAGATGTTTCTCCATTATATCCCAGACCTGTCTTGATCAGAGGAGAACGCTGCACATTGATAATCTCATCCAAGGTTTCAGATCCTTTAACAAATTTAAGATTAATCGCTTTTGTTTTCTCAATCTCCTTTCTAAGACAAACAATCTCACATTCCAATTTTTCAAGATGTTTTTCCTTTTCCGCCAGTTGACATTGTAGAGAATCAATAATAGCATTTTTCTCTTCTAAGCAAACTTTGAGATTATTCATTTCTTCACAAAAGCCTTCTACATCTATAGCATCCATGTAGTCATCATCTTCAAAAGCCATTAAAAGTTTATATCTATTACCTTGTTCATCTTCGTCACTATTTGAAAGACCATCACTATCTTCATGAGTGTAATAGCTTTTCTTCTTTTCATTCTGTTTCTTGTTCAATTTAACAGGTTCCTTTCCCTTGTCATTCTTATCTTTGTGAGGGCATTTGGCAGCATAATGACCTACTCTTCCACAAGCAAAGCATTTAAAAGGTAACTTACCTCTGAACCTTCCAGAACCCCTTTGAAGATTTCTGACAAAATTTGATTCTTCTTCTTCATCTTCTGGCATGTGACTTGCTTCATAATAATCTTCTTTGCCTAAAGCCTTGAAAGCAGCTTCTCTTCTGTCTGATGGACCTCCTTTTCTCATTTCATAAGCAGTTAGAATTCCGTGAAGCTGAGACATAGTAAGAATTCGTAGATTTTCCTTTTCTTCTATTGCAGACACTTTAGATTCAAATTTGGGGGATAATGATCTTAGAACCTTTTCAACCACAATAGCCTCTTTTATTTCTTCACCCAAGTTTTTCATGCAATTAACAATCTCATCTACCCTAAGGAAATAGTTAGCCACACTTTCATCATTATACATTCTGAGAGTCTCATACTTAATCCTGAGAGTTTGAAGTTTAGCACGCTTTACCTGTTTATCTCCTTCATAGCTCGTGACAATTTTGTCCCATATTTGTTTTGCGGATTTATAGTGCATTACCTTCATGAATTCCGATTGGGATATACATCCTAATATAGTACTGACTGCTTTCGCATTTGTTTCATATTTCTTTTTCTCGGCTGGATCTGTAGGAGTAGCTGAAGGAAAAGTGTAGCTTGTCTCTACGATGTCCCAAACTTCTGTACCAAGAGATTGAAGATAGGCAGTAACTCTTACCTTCCAATAATTGAAGTTTGTCTCATCAAAAACTGGTGGCCTGATTGATGCTTCTCTCTCATAGTTGCTCATGATGAACAATCTACCTTCAAGCGATCAAGCTTCTCTGAAGGACCTGCTCTGATACCAATTGTTGGAAATAATACTGAGAGGGGGGGGGGTGAATCAGTATTATCAGATCAATAAAACTTTTTCAATACTCAGAAACATATACGCTACTTCAGTTAAGTGAACCAGCATGTACACGCTACTGTGTCTAAAGCAACCAACGTATAACCAGAAATCTTATGATTCAGTTAATTTATCTTCAGTAAATGCATAAGGACATTATTAACCATATTAAAAGTAAACAGGTGCAGTATAATAGAACAGATCATCACACAAAAGCCACACACATGAACACCATGATATAAGGTGGAAACCCAATGTGGGTGAAAACCACCTACTGCAAGTCGTCTCTATCTTTCTTTAATAAGAAACTTCAGTTTACAATCTTTTGTACTGGTGCAGCCTTATACCAGTACGCAGGCTACAACCTGCAGAAGGCTACAACCTTCTCTCATTTTCCAAACTCTCCTGGAAGGGAGCTCCAACCCCCTTTTCTCTTGTACTAGCTAAGATACTAGTACGTAGGTGCTGGCCTACAATCTTCTTTCCTTCAGGTACCACTTTTCATCAATTTTCAGACTGGATACTCCTGAAGCACAACATTACAATCTGAAGACCACGATTCATTCACTTTTCATAACAAATCATTGAAGCACAAAACAACCAATACTAGCATCATCAATCTTTGAATCACTGAACCACTGAAACCCTGTCAACACCCAGTCACCAGAACACAGAGCAGACTACAGAACTCTGCAATAATAGTCAGACCCAACTGCAACCCCAAAAATTAAGCTTCAAAAGATATACGCTACTTCAATGAAACCAACCCGCGTATACACGCGCTTTTACCAAAGACAACCTGCGTACAGATCTAAAAATAATTTTTCATAACTTGCAGCTGTACCAGACATCAGTCATACCCAGAACATAACATTGCGTCAGTATGCAGATCTAAAAATATGCGTAATCAACCATATACCGATAGTTCATTTCAAACCGTTTGATCCCGATCTATCCTTAGATCTAGTCTTCCATCAATCAGTGTGATCTCTCCTTAGCTTAGATCAAGCAACCCAGAACCTGCATACTAGATCTCTTTGTTTATCAGATATTCAAGACTTTTTCAGTGCACTTTCCTAATGATCTTCTTCTCCTTATATAGCCTTAGGCCCTTCTCAATACCATGGTCCAAAACCATAGTAATACAATACCATCAACTTCAAAACTCGGGATCAACACGACTGTCGAGATACTTTGGTCCAAAAACATAGGCTCAAGTACCGAGGACTAACTACCACGGACCAAGGGAAGCTTCTCGACATGTACGCTCTTTTCTGTTCATGAAGCTGCGTGTATACGCGACTTCGTATATAGCGAGCCTGCGTATCCGCGACTTAGTATATAGCGTACCGGCGTGTATACGCAACTTGGGCTTAATGAACCTGCGTATATGAAATTTATCTTCATTCCTGTAGTCTGGACTGAGATCTGTCATCAAAGAGAGTTGCCATCAAGGACAACATCTGTACCGTAGCGCCACACCTGTGCCAAAATGCCAACAATGATATTGATTTGGAAGGTACCATTCATGTATTGAAGATGTGGAGACATTATCTCCTTAGAAGGAGGTTTGTTTTAATAAGTGATTATAGTGGGTTGAGGTACTTGTTTGACCAAACCAATTTGAATGTTAGGAAATCTATATGGTTTGCTACCCTCGATGAGTTTGACTTTGAGATCAGGTAAATCAAGGGAAAGGAGAAAAGGGTTGTAGATGCTCTCAGTAGGAGGGTGCAGGTGAATAATATTTTAGTTGTGAGCTCTTATGTGATATATTTACAGGAGGAGATATTGCATGCAGGGAAGTATTATGACAAGTATTAGTAGCTAAAGCAGATATTGCAACAATAGGGTGAAGGTGATAGGAATGAGGATCATCACCCCATAGCATATGGCCCCGTGAGATTCAGGAACAAGATTTATGTTTCAGATAGCAGTGAGCTGAAGAATCTTATCTTGAGGGAGTTTCATGTCAAGTTGTATACCTAGAATACCATGAGACTTTGACAGTTGATAAGAAGTTCTATCACTAGTCAAAATTGAAGAAAGAGGGGGATGAGTTTGTTGCAAGATGTCTGGACTGTCAACAAGTGAAATATGAGCATAAATACCTAGATGATTTATTCCAACCTATTTTGATTACAAAATGGAAATGGGAGGTCATTTCCATGGACTTCATCACAATTTTTTTCGATGAAATCAAAGCAACATGATTCCATCGTGGTTGTAGTTGACAAGTTTAGCAAGGTAACTCACTTCATTGCAGTGAAGTCTATTAATTAAGCTAGTGAGGTAGCTCAAATAATCATTAGGGAGATAGTGAGGTTGAATGATGTTCCCAAGAAGATCATATTAGATAGAGATGCCAAGTTCAATTCCAAGTTTTGGAAGGAGTTGTTGGTAGGCTTTCGGACAGAGTTAGCTTTTAGCATAACTTATCATATGTAGAGAGATGGGTGGACAAAGAGAGTTAACAAGATTCTTGAGGATATGATGAGGATGTATGTCATGCATCACCAGAGGAAGTGGGAGGAGTATCTTCCCCTCGTACAATTTTCATATAATAGTGGGTATCATGAATCCTTGAGGATGAGTCCATTTGAGGTTCTTTATGGATGGAGTTGTAATTCTCCTATCAGCTAGAGTGATCTAGTTAACAGGGTGATGATTGGAATGGATGTGTTGGATAATATGGAGTAGGAGATGCGAGTTATTAATGAGAATTTAAAGGTAACATAGGACAACAAGAATAGTTATGCAATTCAGCATAGAGAATTCAAGGAGTTTTAGGTTAGAGAGCATGTTTATTTTCACATCAATCCCAAGAGGATATCTTTGAGGATTGGGTCATGTGTCAATATAACACCTTGGTATTATCAGTATTTTGAGATCCTTGAGAGCATTGGACCAGTGGCCTACCGACTTGCACTGTCGCAAACAATGAAATTCCATGATTTTTTCCATGTTTCATTGCTTAATGTATATGTTTAGGATGTTGATCATCTGATTGATTGGTCTATATTGTAGGTGTAACCAAAGGGAGAGTTCCATATAGAACCTCGGTGCATTTTGTAGCAAAAATAGGTCATGCTCTGTAACCAAGCAATAAATAAAGTTAAAGTGCAGTGGAAGCACTTTGGGCCTTATGAAGCTACATGGTAAATACCTGATTAGATGTGGGATTTGTGTTCTTCATTATTTGTTGGTTGAGATATGTGTTCTTTTCATGTGTGTTTGTGTGTGTGTGTATTGTAAATACTCCAATGAGTTGTGTTATAATGCTCCAATAAGAAATATGATGGTCATGATTTTTCAATAGTAACTTTAGTATGTTGTAAATATTGCATCGAGCTAGTGGGAATCACTTGTGGTTTAATAATGACTATGGAAATTGGGAAAGGTGTTGAAAAAGGAAAAGGGGTAATAAATGGTATTTAATGATGAAAATAAAGGAAAATAGGAGAAAAGGGAGATGAAGAGACACAAATATGCATGCAAGGGAAATTAGAGGGAAAATGGAGGAAAATGAGACATAAATGATAAAAATACATCAGAGAATCAATTGTCATTTTTTTATAGTTTTGAATTGAGTTCTTGTTCATTATCACATACACTCTTACACACTTAGAGAATTCTTGGAGTATTCTAGCATTCACTTAGATTTGGAGACAATAAGAAAGGAAAGAAAATAAGCACAAGGAGATAGTTGGATCAACAACTATAATAGAATTAATTTGCAGGTAACAAGTTGCATGTGTTATCTCCTTGTTGTTTTTTGGATGCATGGTATATGCATGTGATTCCTTGGTTATGTTTTCTCATTGGCATGGAGATTTGCATGGATTGACAGTGGTTTCAGCCTTGCCTTGTTATTTCTTGGATAAACACTGTGTAGTGGATTCCCCATTTATATTTTTTGATTAGTTCTTGGGTTCCTTATTCATGTGGGTTGGGATAGGACCTTTGGAACCCTAGAATAGCTTGGGCTCTCAAGGTTGTGGGTTGAGATGGTAGTTATTTGGAGCCCTGTAACAACTTCGGTCCCTAGAGACTGTGGGTTGAGATGGAATGCCTGGAGCCTTGGATAACTTGGGAAGATACTGATCTAGTTGATGTTTGTGATTTAAGGACCGTATATGTGATATCACTATGGTTGAGGGTTGAGGTGGTTTGGCCTCTGGAAGCCCTAGTTGGTTCTTTTTTGGTTTAAGCCTTATGATCCCACACTCATGCTTGGAATATGGAACAAGGATGATTGACTGAAAGGAGATATTTGGTTCAACCAAATATACGTCTAAGTGATACATGGAAGTCCCTAAATTGGTAGGAATTTTCATATGTTACTACAAGTTATTTTCCTATTGTGATCTATGAGTAGTTGTACTAGTTATTATGGTGATCTTATGGTTGACTTGTCATAGTTTCTAATATGATTATATGTTGTTTATTTGTATGATTCTATGGTGTGCTCTACCTATGGGTCTTGTTCATGATTTCATAAGTTACTGGATGGTTGATGAATTCATGGGCTAACAAGTGTTGTTGCAACTAGGTTGAGAGGGAATTGGGCATTCTTGGTGATTTTCATATGAATTTAAGAAGTTTATGATCATATATGCATTCATGATATGTAGCTTCCATGTCTAATATTTGTTTGATGAAATGTATATATTGCATTAGGAATGTATTCTTCAATATCTTGCTCAATATTTGATTGTTTAGCATTTTTATCATCATTGTCATGATTCTATAAAGTTACAGGTAGTTATGGTTAGCATTTTGAAGGCTAGCCTAGAAAAGTGGCATAGATCTCATGACTGCATGCATAGAAAAGGGGATTTTGGGTCATAATTACATGGAGACAGGCTTGTGGGTGTGGTTATAGCCTCCCAAATGTATGCATGAAATGTTATGGGTGAATTTGGGAATTAAACCTAGTGAAAAATAGTTTCAACTCAGGGATTGATCACCTAGGGTGGTTGGTAGGCTCCCAAGTGATCTGTAGTCTCTGAGGGAGATCAATTTATTTATGTGTTGTAGGAACCACTTCCATAACTTGAACTTGGAGATCGGTTCATATCATAGTGACACTCAGCTCATGTTTACCCAAGATATATTGTCAAAGTTGGTAAATGTGGGAGGGTAGTTATACGATGTACCCTTTTCCACATGGATGAATTGAATAGTAACATGGTACAATTTTATTAGCTTTTAGAGATGATGTGGAGACATGATGGTGCCCAACTGGGACATAAAAGACTAACATGTGGAAACTATTAGTGAGTGACATGTCAAACACTTAAAGATGTGGTATACACTTGGTAGTGACATGTCCTCCCTCAAGGCCAACCCCAAATAAACTCAAAGGCGAGCATGTTAGCTCATAGTTGGAAAGATAAATCAACTAGGTGAAAATGTGATTTTTCTGTGTCACGTAATTGGCCGGAGAGGACACATCATCTTAGAGTAACATTACCCTAGAATAAACGATCTTGGAAGTTATTGAATAGTGCACAAGAAAAATCGTCTGATAAATTAGCTTCAGGACATAGTGGCAATGAGGTGGCATATTGGAAATTATTGATTGGTCCAAGAATATGTTTAGTCTAAGAGGAAAATAATATCAAAAGTTATTCTAGGAGCCACCAATAGTAAATTCTGAGTATAAGTTTCAAGAAGACATGACGGCCAGGTAATCCCAACTAAAATTTGATTGGTTTTCTTGTCAAGAAGGTGGGCTAGATATACACATCACCATAGAAGAAACTCACCATGTAAGAAACAACCTTGAAAGAAATTAATCTCAGAATAAATTTTCTTGATGGTAATCAAGGTTGCTCCACTGAGATTTCAACAAGAGGGTTTGCAATAAGAAATAAATTATGGGAACACAAGAATGAGCTATCACCTAGTTTTATGTGGGAATTGTAATGATGTGCATGGAATATTTTGTGAATAAAGGTTAAGCCCTCAGGGCTATAGTGTGAAGGGACCGAAAGAAGGTCAAATGTAGTGGTTTTATGAAAAAATCACTCAAGCTATACATTGTGTGAATGGGTCAGATTTTAGGGTTGTTTAGTCAACTTTTGAATCCTTTCTTATCTCTATTTATACTTTAACCCTTCTCTTTCTTCTCTCAATTTCTGGATGATGGGTCTCCGTATGGAATTAAAATGTGCACTCAAAATTCAAACTGTGGATCACATTCCATATTTTTCTTCTTCAAACCTTACTCACAGAAATCTGCAAACTGTAGCTTAGAACTTGGCATTATGTGCCATATTCTAGGGTTTTAGAACCAAACCGACAAAGAACTAAGTTTGGAAATCCAAGCATGAATGAGTAGGAAGCATAGTTGGCAGAATGGAAACTTTGGAGGCAGGTTAAGAAAATTCACTAAATGTTGTGGTAAGCCAAATTTTGAAGAAACACTCCTAAAACCTATAAAACTATAGAATGGGGAAAAACACCTATTTAACTCATATTTTTTCACATAGATAGATCTACAAAATTTGAAGACTTATTGTTCACATCAACAAGACATTCTATAAATAGAAAAATAAGAAGTTAATGAGATCAAAACCTTCTATAAGTGAAAATTAAGTGCAAGTTTGAGAATCAAAACATAAGTCCTCATTTCTATATAAGCGTAATAAAATTTGCAAGAGATGTGAGTTTTTTAGGTTGTTGTGTTGGTTGTGATTATTCATAGGTGGATGATGGTGGATTGATTAGTGATCGAAGATTGCTGAAGGCGAATTTACGGTGGTAATGGTGACTGGTTGAAGTGGGATTTTTTTATTTTTTTTGTAAGGAAGTAGCCTTCATGTTTGAGTTTGTGTTATGAAATCAGCTCACAAAAAGATAGAAAAGAGAGATCCACGCCTTAGAATTCATTCTCTTCGAGGGGGCAACCTCCTTTACATTACATAAATGAACAATTCTTGGATGATACAAATGACAAAACCTCCTTTCTATATATAGGAGTCTAAGGAGTCACAATATAATCCAGCCGACCTAACAATAATAATATAAAGCCACAAAAATAACAATAGAGGGATTCTATGGGGCACAGAAATAACAATATGGGGTTAATAGAGGCACAACAATATAAATAGGGGGTATAACTACAATAGTAATGGGGTAATCACTAGTATTATAGGGACCCAACATGCCCCTCTCCTTCAAAAATGTGTTGTCCTCAACGCTTGAGCAGTTCTGGATACTTCTGCATAAAATTCTCATCCTCCCATGTGGAATCTTTAACAGATAAGTTCTTCCACTTGATAAGATACTCTGAAATTGATCGATTTCGTAGCTGTCGAGTTCTTGTTTCTGTGATTGCTTCCGGTTCCAATATAATTTTTCCTTCCTCGTCAAGTTCTGGCAATATTGTTTGAATTGGGAGCTTGTCACCTATAACCTTCTTTAAACATGAAACATGGAAAACTGGGTGCAATCGAGAAGCTGCAGGAAGCTCCAATTTGTATGCCATAGTACCAATCTTTTCCAACACCTTGTATAGACCATAATACTTTGGTGATAATTTATTATCCTTCTTAGCTTGCTTTAGGGACATTTTCTTATATGGTTGTAGCCGTAGGAATACCCAATCACCTACATCAAAACTTCTTTCACTGCGATGTTGATCTGCATGTTGTTTCATTCTATTTTGTGCCAACACGAGGTTATCCTTTAAGAGTTGGAGGACTTGTTGCTGATGTTCGATGTGATGTTCCACTGCCTAAACCTTAGAATTTTCTCTTAAATATGATGTGATGGATGGTGGTTGATACCCATAAAGTGCCATAAATGGGGTCATTTTTGTTGCTGTATGGAAGGAAGTGTTATACCACCATTCAGCCAGAGGCAACCATTTGACCCATTGTGTCTGTTTATCAGATACAAAGCAACGAAGATATCCTTCCAAACATTTGTTTACTATTTCAGTTTGCCCATCAGATTGAGGATGATAAGATGAGCTATGAGCTAACTGAGTACCAAGACAAGAAAATAATTCTGTCCAAAAATTTCCAGTGAAAATGCGATCTCTGTCACTTACAATAATCTTTGGGTTTCCATGTAGCTTTTGAACTGTTTCCATAAATGCAGTAGAAACTGTACTGGCTTGAAATGGATGTGATAATGCACAAAAGTGTGCATACTTGGTAAGTCTGTCAACTACCACCATGATGACACTCTTTCCCTCAGACTTGGGTAAACCTGTGATAAAATCCATTGAAACCTCCTCCCATCGTTGGCTTGGAATGGATAAAGGTTGTAATAGACCAAGTGTCTTAATTGTTTCAACTTTATTTTGCTGGCAAACCAAACATTCCGCCACAAACTTTTGAATATCTGATTTAAGGCCATCCCAAAAAAATTCCTTCTTAACCCTGTGGTAAGTTTTTAAAAATCCTGAGTGCCCTCCTAAGGGAGAAGTGTGCAATTCCATAAGAATCTTTTGTTTTAGCTGGGAATTCTTACAGAGGTATAAGCAATATTTGTACCATAATGAATCATTTTGCCAGCTAAATGTATCAGAAGTACTGGAATCTTGTTGTAGCTTTTGAATAAGTGCCCACACTTCTTCGTCATTCTTCCATTCCTCCCTTGCTTCGTTTATCCAATCTGGTTGGATAATAGAAATGGCACACAACAATGCTTCCACATCCTCATCCTTTCTTGAGAGTGCATCTGCCACCACATTTTGCTTCCCTTTTTTGTAGATGATTTCAAAGTCATAACCCAACATCTTTGTGACCCACTTTTGTTGCTCTTCAGAGGATAATCTTTGTTCTAAAAAGTATTTAAGGCTATCATGATCCGTTTTTACCTTGAATGTGTCTTCCCATTAGGTAGGGTTGCCATTTCTTAAGTGCATGGAGTATTTCCAACATTTCCTTCTCATAAATAGCTTTGCTTAAAAACTTTCCCTTGATTGGACGACTTTCAAAAGCAATGGGTCTTTCATCTTGCATTAGAAGAGCACCAATTCCATTTCCTAAAGCATCACATTCCACAATAAAGGTTTTTGTGAAGTCCGGCGTAGCTAAGACCGGTGCTTGGCACATTGCCTCTTTAAGATGTTCAAAGGCCTTTGTTGCTTCCGAAGTCCATGAAAATGAATCTTTCTTCAATAATGTTGTTAGAGGTGCTGCTATTCTCCCATAATTCTTAACAAACTTGCGATAATACCCTGTCAACCCAAGAAATCCTCGCAGATGCTTTATGGATGTGGGGATTTTCCATTCCTTAATGGCTTTAATTTTGCTAGGGTCTACCTTAACTCCTTCATGAGATACAATATGACCCAAATATTCCACCTCTTGGACTCCAAAGAAACATTTGGATCTTTTTGCATATAATTGTTTCTCCTCCAATAGTTGTAACACCCTGTCAACATGTTCAACATGATCCTTCCAAGACTTGCTGTAGATTAGTATATCATCAAAAAATACTAACACAAATTTTCTAAGGAATGGTTTGAAAATTGAATTCATCAAACCTTGAAATGTTGAAGGTGCATTGGTAAGGCCAAAAGGCATGACCAAAAATTCATAATGACCCTCATGAGTTCTAAATGCCGTTTTCGGAATGTCTTCAATCTTCATTCTAATTTGATGATATCCCGAACGAAGATCCAACTTGGTGAAGTAAATTGATCCATGCAATTCATCCAGTAATTCATCAATAACAGGAATGGGGAACTTATCTTTAATAGTGAGCTTGTTGAGCTCCCTATAATATGGACACATGCGCCATGATCCATCCTTCTTGTGCACAAATACTACTGGAGCTGAGAAAGAACTTTGACTCGGTTGAATTATACCAGCCTCTAGCATTTCTGCAACCATACGTTCAATTTCACTTTTTTGGACATATGGATATCTATACAGCCTGATGTTTGGAGGAACACTTCCTGGAATCAGATGAATAGCATGATCATGATCACGCATAGGTGGGAGACCTTTGGGAGTCTCAAATACCTTGGAATGATTGTCCAGGACTTTTTGGAGATCTGGAGAAATAGATGATTCCAATGTGGAAACATCTAGCGAACATAATTGTGCAATTACACCTCTTTGCTCCTTTTTTAGAAGCTTTGTCATGCCATTAGAGCTGATTATCTTTCCTGGTTTCCCTGCAATACCCCTTAATTCAACTTCCTTTCCTTCCACATAAAATTTCATGAAAATTTCTTGAAAATTAAAAGCTATTGTACCCAAGGATGTAGCCATTGGACTCCTAGTACAACATCAGCACCTCCCATTGGAATGGAAAGCATTGGGCTAGTCAATACATATTCTCCCATGGATAGCTTGATATTATGGCACTTTCCAAAACAATTTATTGTTCCTCCATTTGCAATCATCACTTGACACTCTGGTGCTGGATATAGGAAGCAATTCAATTCTTTTGCTACCCTACAATGAATAAAATTGTGGGTGCTTCCTGAATCAATCAACACTATTACCTTTTTCTTCTTGATTTGTCCTTCTATCTTGATGTTTTGAGGAGTGGTAATTCCTGCCAATGCATTACAAGATATGGTCGGATTTATTTGTTCTTCATCTAGGCTTTGTTCCTAGAATATATCCTCTTCTTTTGACCTTTCTTGCTCCTTTTCTTCTTCCTCTTCACAATCTATGTAGAATAATTTCTTCTTAGCACACTTATGACCTTTTGTGTATTTGCTATCACAATTGTAACAAAGCCCTTTTGCTCTTTTTTCTTCCAATTGTTGTGGTGTCAACCTTGTAGGTTGTGGAAGACTATGGGCAACAACACTTTCGTCTTTATAGTTGTGAATGGTATGCTTCCTAGTTGCCATAATTTTGCTTTCCATTTTTCTTGCTAACCTGAATGCCTTCTCTAATGAATCAGGTTCCCAAAGGCGCACATCATGTTGGATATTATCCTTTAAAGACCCTATGAACACATCAATCCTATGCTCCTCTAGAATATCTTTTACCCTTATGTTCAATTTTTGGAACTCCTCAATGTGCTCCATTATTGAACCCTTTTGTTTGAGACTTATCAATTGGCTAAGAAAAGTGTTGCTTTTTGTATCCTCATAATGTGCTATCAATTCTTCTGTAAAAATTGCCCAAGTGATAAATTGTTTACGAGAACAAAGCCATTGATACCATACAAACTGATTTGGTTCCAAATATAAAGTTGCCATACGTACCTTTTGTGTGTTTTGCACATTATTGAGATCAAAGAATTGCTCCATCTGTAATATCCATGTGGCGGGATCCTTGCCATCAAACTTCCTCATATCGATTTTTGGAACATGGTGAGTCTTCGATCCAACATTAGAGTCTATGGAATCATGATTAACATTTCTTTTGTTCTCATCATGAGTTTCCTTTACTACCTTTTCACCATTAGTGACCCTTTCTTGTAGCAACTTCTTCAATTCTTCCATGTCTGTCTTCAAATCTATCTTCAAATTTGCCATCGAATCCTCCATCTTAGCTTCCATGCCCTTTATCTTAGATTCCACGCCATTTACCTTAGCTTCTGTTAGCTTTTGTGAGCGTGACATTTGTTGCACTTGTTCTTGTAATTTTGATATATCATGTAGCATTTCTTCCTCTTCTTCATGAGTCATGCTAGAGCTTTCAGGTTCCTTACTAGGTGTTTGCATTTTCTTTCCTCGGGGCATCAGTTACTGATAATAATACTTTACTATGCCCTTTGAATTCCGTTAAACCAAGCTTACACAAAAATTAAAAAAAAACTACACACCTTTTTTCACTTTATAGAAGCCTGATATTGAATCTGATGTATCTCTGTAATTTTGGATCATCCAATTCTGAAATTGCTACCTGTAGTAGCCTTCTGTGTCTTCTTTCCAATGCCAGAAGTCTGAGCCAAATTGGATTCTCCAAGGAAGAGTTATGTGAAATCTCCCACAGTGACTTGCTTTTAGACTGGTTCAGTAGAGTGAACTTGTACGACGTACCACGAGTCCCTGTTTCAACCTTTGAATCTGAAACACACATACAAGAAACTACAGTCCATCCTCTTTCTGTACCTTCTTACGAAATTTCAATCCGATCCCCAGAGAGAAAGTTATGACGATTTTCCCCAGGTCACCTGTTTTGAATGTAATTCAGGAGTCTGCAAAAAGACCAACTTCCTCAGATCATATCTCTTCAAATATCGCGCGAAAAGCTCTGAAATTCGGACCCAAGGTTTAGTGCGATTTATTCTCAAATGGGTTTTTTTTGAGACTTCTGAAACGTCACAGAAAAAAAGTTATAGCGAAAATGCCACGATGACCTGTTTGGAGCAGCGAAACCCTAGAATCCAAAGCTCTGATACCAAATGTTATGAAACCAGCTCACAAAAAGATAGAAAAGAGAGATCCACACCTTAGAATTCAGCCTCTTCGAGGGGGAAACCTCCTTTGCATTACATAAATGAACAATTCTTGGATGATACAAATGACAAAACCTCCTTTCTATATATAGGAGTCTAAGGAGTCACAATATAATCCAGCCGACCTAACAATAATAATATAAAGCCACAAAAATAACAATAGAGGGATTCTATGGGGCACAGAAATAACAATATGGGGTTAATAGGGGCACAACAATATAAATAGGGGGTATAACTACAATAGTAATGGGGTAATCACTAGTATTATAGGGACCCAACAATTTGATAATTGTATGAAAGATGAATCATTGAGGTCAAGCAAGTGATATCTTACATATCATGTGTTGTATCTCCTTTCAATGGAATATGATAAACTAGGGGTTATAATTCCTTTCACTAGTAACTGATAAAATAGGTGGCATAACTCCTTTTAGTTGTATCAGATAAATTAGGGATAAGTAGCTTCCTTCTAGTTGTAGCCAGAGCACTTTGTAACATCAAGTATAATATTGCATTTGTGAAGTAAATTGAAGAAACACTTGAAGAATCTATGTGTAATTTTTTGTACTTTTTATGTTGACTCTTTTGATGCTCATATGATTGGTTGCTAAAATGTTTATTGGTGTCCTAGTATCTTTACTAGTGAAAGAAAAAGTTTAAATTCCTATAATAATGATTCACCCCCCTTCTCAGTATTGTCATTGTTTCTAACAATTGGTATTAGAGAAACCATGTTACTTCATATCAATTTCATAGCTGGAAGAAAGGTCAAGGACCATGTCAAACCAGGAAGGTGGACACATAAATAGGGAATCGATGTTCAATAGAACAAATTATGTTTTGGAAATTTAGGATGAAAATTTATATTTAATCACTTAGTGCTAATTTATGGGATGTAGTGGATGAATAATATCAAAAGTCTCCATCCTTTATTACTAGAAATTATAAGATGGAATTTATAGGTAATGTCAAACCTATGAACTCCATGCTTTTTAACCCACCTAAGTCACAACTAGTCAGGTTCATGGACCTCTCTACAGTAAAATCTATTTTGGACAAGATGAGCAGTTTCTATAAAAGTGAAGGTAAATCAAGCCAAACATTAAGGTTTTAGAATTAAATTTATTTCTTTGAAGATGTGTTTTGATGAAGATATTGCTAAATAATTTCTTAGAGTTGATCAGGCTGAAAACACTAGAAGACGACTTGATGAAAAAATAAAACAACATGTACTAGTTTAAAAGGTGTTGAGATCTCTCCTTCAGATATTTAATCTGAAAGTCTCATCCATTGAGAAAATGATAGAGCTAAAGAGTCTCACTTTGGACTAACTACTAGGCACTCTTACTACTTGTGAGATGAGAATTCCTAATGGAAAACCTATAACAAAGGACTTAGCCTTCAAAGTTGATAAGAAGCTCAAGGAACAACATGATGAATCATGTTATGAACTATATGAAGAGGAAGCTAAGTTTATGAGGAAACTTAAAAGAGGCTCAGGAAAATACAAAGGAAAGCAACCTTTTAAGTGCTTTAATTATGGTAAATTCAGTCACTACACCTACAAGTGTCCTTAAATGAAGAAGAAGGAATATGATCCTAAAGAGAAGTTTTAAAAAGTTCGAAAGAATAGAAATAAGGCTAAGAATAAGATCTTCTACACCCAAGATTCTAGCTCCTCTGGAAGTGAATAAAGATAATCATCTGATGAAGATAAAGATAATAAAAGTCTAAAAGAATTTATACTTGTGGCCATAGATAATATAGAAGTAGAAGTTGTTGATTCTGATGGAGAAGAGCTTGAACTTGACTTAGAAGGAGAACTTGGAAATGCTCTTTAAGAGATTCAAAGGTTGAGGAAGAAAAATAAAACTCAAAAAGAATTGTTGATCAAGGAAAAATTTGAATCTATATAACTTCTACTCCTGCAAATTGAACAAGGTAAGAAGATTCAAAATACTAAATGAACAAGATAGTCAGAAAATTCAATCTTGTGAAGGCTTGAAGGAGAAATTTTTTTTTTAAGGAAGGAGCTAGAGAAGGAAAAAACTCAACCTATAGCTTCAACAAGAAAATTGGAAAAGGGACAGAAATTTTAAATGAGCTTCTTCAAGCGTAAAGGGTCTCCAAAGATAGAGAAGGCCTTGGATTTGAGGTTGAGTCAAGCTTAGTACCTAATTCAAAGGGAAAGAAAGTGATTACCTTTATTCAAGAAGTGAAAATTGGAGACTGAGTAGCAGGTAAGGATGTTTGAATGCAATAACATATAAACAAAGAGAGAATGCAGTACAACATGCATCCAAAGATTAATTAGGAATGACAAAACAAAAGGGGGAATTTAACTTAGCAAAAGTCAAATAAGATTGTTGAGGCAAATAAAATTTCACAAAGGACAACCCAACATGATTTCATAAATCGATTCTCTCCTAGGTATGAAGGAATATTTCAAGGATATTGTTTTACTTGTACAAATTATGGGCATAAAGAAAAAAATCAAATGGTAAATTTATCATACAGACAACTCAGGCCATGAAGAGTAATTGATCACCCAAATAATCAATTTTTCGGGCAAAGGATGAGAAGACCCGTGTACAACAATCCATTCACTCCTTTGAGTAATTTGATTCAATGTTATAACTATTATAATTTTGGCCATAAAGTAGTTGATTGCATACTTAGAAATAAAATCCATGATCCAACTATTAAGAAAACAAGCGAGGAACCCAAAGTTTGGAAGAAAAAGCAAAATACAGAGAATTGTGATTGTCTTGTATTCTCATAATGAAGGAAGTCATTTGTAGGTGGACAATGGTTGTTCCAAGAACATGTCAGGAGACAAAAGTCAGTTCTTATTATGGAAACTAGTTGAGAAATGTAATATGACCTTTGGAAATAATTCACTTGGTCAAATAATTGGTAAAGGAGTTGCCAGTCTAGCTAATGGAAGAGTAAATCCAAGAATGTGTTGTATGTTGATGGGTTGAAGTGTAATTTACTCATTTTATCTCAAATGTGTGACCAAGGCTATGTTGTTCTTTTCAAAGCTAAAAATTGTCAAATCAAGTCGTCGTGCACAGGAGAAATAGTAGCTAAAGTTATAAGAATAAACAATAATGTATATATCTTAAAACAGAAGTCAGAGAAGTGTTGTTTGTTAAAAATGTATGAGATTCAATTGTGGCATAGAAGACATGGAAATTTGAATTTTGATCAGAGATTCAAGTTGTCCAAGAAGAATGTTGCTATAGATGTTCCAAAGCTTTCAAAGCCTATGAATACTATTTGCAAGTCCTGTCATATTCATATGAAACTGCGAGTACCATTCAAGTCCAAGGAGAACCCATAAACGAGGCCATTGGAACTTGAAAAAGGGGATTCTGTGGACCCTCCAAAAGTTATACACCCATAAGTAAATTATATTTCAATGCTTACCATTGATGATTTTAGCAAGTTTATGTGGGTCAAGTTTTTAAGAGAAAAAATAGGGTCCTTTGAGAAGTTTAAATACTTTAAGGCGATGGTTGAAAATGAGATACACTATAAAATAAAGTGCATAAGGTATGATAATGGAGGTGAGCTTACTTTAAAATAATTTGATGACTTTTACAAGAAGCATGGCATCAAAAGGAAGTTTACCATGATAGGGACTCCATAATAGAATGGTGTAGCAAACAAAACCAGTAGATTAGTTTAGTAGTTGGCAAGAGCCATGATGGGAGAAAGAGATATTCAGTAGTAATTTTAGGTTGAAGCCATTCACACAACAATGGTGATTCTAAGCAAAGAACACATCAAACCAAACAATGATAAAAATCCATATTGTTATAGCTCCAAATCTCACTCTTATGGTTTGTGATGCTGTACTCATGGCCTAGGGCAACCCCTCCTTCCAGACCTGGTCCTAAAATTTAAAAAACAGTGTTTTATCCCTTATACGCGACATTGCCCTGAGTTAAACGTGTGTATACACGGGTATGTGTATAGCCAACCCGCATGTATGTACTAAAACACTTAAAAAAATATAAAACTCCTTATTTTCAGCCGGAGATCGCGGGTTTTACCTGCTGATCACCTGTTAGTGCCCGTGGCCGAATTGTTCCCAACCAACTCCTAACTAAAAAACTGCTTTGGGAGTGGTATAAAAAGACCTCAAAGGGAATGCCTAATGGAGGAGAGAAGGGAGAGAAAGGTTATTATGCTGAGATTTTTCCCTTGACCAGGTCTGAAGTCCCTTGTGCCCTCTGCACTTCCCCCATTTTGTACGGGAAACCTTTGTTTCCTTGTGTGTTGATGTTCATCCACCATTTATGACATCATGGAGAGAGTCATGGAAGGAGTTTGTTAAAGGCTTGAGGCTGGAACGGATCCGGAAGGAAGCTTTGCTTGGAGCCTGCTGAAGGTGACTCAGGTGAAAATATTCCTTTTTATGTACTTTATTTGTCTATAATAAAAGAAACACATGTCTTGGTTCCCGAAATGAGTCTTCTTTATGTTAATGATATTCATGTTTAGAATTCATATGTAAATGGTTGTTTGGATTTCATAACTAACTACCTTTCTTTATAACATGAAGATGGTTTCTTTATAAGTTTTTGTCCATGTACTGCTGTGTTCTTTGAATTGGTTGTTTTGCAGGACAAAAGAGAAGAAGGGAACTCCAAGAAGGGTTTGGACCCTAAGGGCCTTCTCAAACGTAGGACCGAAGGTACATACCCCTATCATAGAATCTGCTTATAATAACATAATGGTTGTATGAATGCATGTTTTTTTGAATAGATAACTTTCAGTCTGCTAGGATTTCAACCCAAAAACCCTAGGGGAACTTTTCCCTCCAACAGAATTGGCGACTCCGCTGGGGACAACACTCTTGTTGTTCCTAGTTTGGGTATTTTTCAAGCCAATCAGGGCTCAACTGCCTTGTCTGCTTGCTGTTACTGTCTGGTCTATTCTTGAACTTTAAGCTTTGCCAGTTTCTCCAGTTTGTTTTTTATTTATCTTGAAGCTTTTCATATACGCTATTTTTCTTAGTTACAGAGGCGTATGTACGCATGTTTCTTTAAGTGAACCCACGTATACACAGGTTTCCTTAGTTACAATAGCATATACACGCATTCTTTACATAAGTACATTCACGTATATCTTTCAATTTTCAAGATTGATAAATCTTTGTGTCTCTGAAGGTTTGTCTGGTAGTTTGAGTCAGTCTGAAACAATCACTTTCAAGTATCAGTCTTTGTTTTTATAGCGAGCATCTTGTTCCGAATTCTCTCTGATTATAAGAAGTATTGGTCTTGTTTTTTGTTGATTGCAAGCGTCATCATTTTTTGCTAAAGCACGCAAGATTTCTTGCTAGGAATCTTGGCTACTCTGATTCATCAAAGTAGGGAGATTGATCACAATCTTTGTGTTAATCTTGCTTTTGGTGACTTTTTGTTTGCTTGATTAAAATCACTTTTTGTGACCATCCACTTATTTGTTTCATGAAAGTTGTTGTTTGACACTTTCTTGGAATTTGTCTTTTTGATCTTTTTGGTTTTCATTGCCAAAGCTTTCATTGCTGCTTTTGATTGTTAAGAGCGATTTTAAACACATTTATTTTTGTTGATTTTCCATCCATTGAGTGGTGTCGATTCACAAAAGTGTTTGATTGCCTATTCTTCAATCATAAGTTTCAGTGTTGTTGAGAGCTTTTTTTGAAAAGACTCTTTTTGTTGTTGCTTTTGAAGAAAATCTTTGTGAAAATCTTAGTTTTGCTTTCTTGAACTTGGTTTTCATTTGGTTTCCTTTTAGTAAGTGAAAGTGCATTATGTTTGTCTTAGAACTTGTTTTTAGTGTTTATACGAAATGAATTGTAGCATCTCATATTCCATCTAGACATTTTAAGTGGCAAGATAAAGATTGATAAGCAAGCAACTTTCATTTTTTGTTTTTAGAGTAGTCTTAAAATCTTGCATCCGCATATATTTGTTGCATTAGGGTGGATTTGCATACCTTTTTAGGCATACATAGCTTTGTTAGCTTTTATGAGTGTGAAGCGTGAATTAACGAAAAGAAAAGAAAATTTTGTTCCTCTGAACCCTATAGAAATTGCTCTTCATCGAAAAACAAAAAAGTGCATGTGCATGTAGTTAAGTTTTTATTAATTTCTTTTACGTCAAAAAACACCACTAGTTTCACTTCCGTTACCTTGTGACTTAAAGAACAGCTTAATTTAAAATCAAGCGCTAACTAAAATTCACTAGAACCTTTTGTTTTAGTCAGTTACACCAACAAGATTAGGATTTTAGGGCCTTGGATTAGGTGAGTGGAGAGTTAACTCTCCAAGGCCATATAAACATCAAACGTAGGAGTCTGAATAATGAGAGAAAATCCAATAGCGTTAGGAAGACCAGGAAAGCTCAGGATCTGGGAGTTAAGCACGAGGGTCTGCGAAGACAGGGAAGAGAGATACCCCCTCTCCTACTTGTCCGAACTTACCTCACAACTGTTCCGCCTGGCTTCTGCGACGAGTTGGTATCCATAGTTGCTACTCCTAGGGATCTACACAGGTGGCTGCAGAGGGGAATCCCGTGGCACCTGAGGTCAACGTTGCATCACTCTCGACAGTACTACTGGAGGGCACCCTTGCGAAGCTTGGGGGCTTGCACCGGCGCAGGCTGTTGTTAGGAGGTCAGCGTAACTTCCTCTGTTACCTTCGCTGATAGCATTGGGCCGTCATTATCCCAGACCATCTTCGGAAGGCCCCTGACTCCACTTTCTTATATTTTGGTGTCCGATCCTCATCACCCGGAGTGGAAATACTTGGAAGTTGTTTGACTGGCTGATATCTTTAGGGACTTTATAGTGTGTGCTCTTTGTTCCTTGTATATAGTTGGCTTTAGGTATTTTTGTCTAGTCCCATTTGGACTTTGTGTTCTGAGTGACCGGCTTACCACTCTACCGATCTTGAAAGGCTTTTGGTCGTTCTTTCAGAAGTTGTGGAGTTGCCTCCTCAAGGGCAAAGGTTTTGATTGCTTATCTACATTCCTTGAAAATTTATTTCTACATTCCCGTAAGGGAAGGGTCTGCGGATCAGTTTGATATGGCTAATATTCCTGTGGAAACCATCCAAGGTACCCTTCCAAAAGGGGATCCTTGTGCTTTTCCTTTCTTTGGAAACATTGGTACTCCCTTGATGGCCACTTTGAATATTCCTGGGTTGAATGTTGGACTACCCGTTTGGCTGTGGTCCACTCCGAATATTCTAAATGCTCTTGAAGCTTCTCAGTTGAATGCTTTATTTCAAGGGCATCACATGGGTGCTAATTGTTCATCTTCTCTCAAAGAGAAATCTTGGGTTCCTTCTTCTCCTCCTTCTTGTCACAAGAAATCTAAAAAGAGGAGAAAGAGGATGTCAAAGAAGAAGAATAATTCTATCCTTTCATCTTCAACCTCTGCAAGTCATGTTGGGGATGAGCCTTCAGCCACTGCTAGTCATGCTGGGGGCACAAGTCTAGTCACTGCGAGTCACACTGGCACTTCATCATCAACCTCTGCGAGTCATGTTGGAGATGAGCCTTCAGCCACTGCTATTCATGCTGGGGGCACAAGTCTAGTCACTGCGAGTCATACTAGCACTTCATCATCAACCTCTGCGAGTCATGTTGAAGATGAGTCTTCAGCCGCTGCAAGTCATGCTGGGGGCACAAGTCTAGTCACTATGAGTCACACTAGCACTTCATCATCAACCTCTGCAAGTCATGTTGAAGATGAGTCTTCAGCCGCTGCAAGTCATGCTGGGGGCACAAGTCTAGTCACTGCAAGTCACACTAGCACTTCATCCTCAACCTCTGCAAGTCATGTTTGAGATGAGTCTTCAGCCGCTGCAAGTCATGCTGGGGGCGCGAGCCTAGTCACTACGAGTCATGCTAGCAAAGAGTCACCAACCTTTGCAAGTCATGTTCAGGACTCTCCGCAAACCACTGCTAGTCATGTTGGCGGAATGGAGGTTGATAAGAAACCTAGATGTAGAAGTTTTAAACCTAAGTTCCCTTATAAGATATGCAAGGGAGACCATCTTACTCATTTATGCCCTGGTATTCCAGAGGTTCAAAGGATATGGTCTGAGTCTGAAAGTACTTCTACTCCTAAACCTGATATGGTTTCTCATCAATCCCGTCAACCATTGGTTGATAATGTGGTAGAGCCAATGCAATCGCTGGCCGATTACACTCCTCTTTTGGGAGGTGAAGTGCCTAACAAAAGAGTCTATTTGATCTCTAGTATAGAGTCTTCTAGTATAGGGGGCATTCCGATTTCTTCGAATGTTCCCCCTCCAAGTTCTAAGAGTGTTTCCTTTAATTGGGATAGTCTTGTTGAGCCTCGTCTTCCTTCCGCTGCACCTTTCCAAATAAAGGTCAGGGTTAATTCCACAAATGTCTATCGATGTATGGTGGATGAAGGATCCTCTACAAGTATTATATCCTCTTTGACTTGGAAAGCTTTGGGTTCCCCAAAGTTGTTGACAGCTCAGAGTCAGTTGTTAGCCTATGATAGAAGACCTGGTGAATCTATGGGTGTTCTTCCTCAATTGCCTATCACTTTAGGTGGAAAGACTGTCTTAATCGATATGATGGTGGTTGATAGCCCTTTAGACTTTAATATGATACTTGGGCGTGATTATGTCTATGCCATGAATGCTGTGGTGTCTTCACTCTTTCGAGTAATGTGCTTTCCTCATAATGGGAATATTGTCACTATTGATTAGCTTGCATCTGATAATCACCACCCTAATTCGACTTTACTGCAGAATGCCCCTTGGTTTGTTCCAAGTGTTCAAGTAGACTCTACCCCACCACGGGTGAATTATGTGGCCTTGAATCCTCAATGTTCAATCACTTCTGAGAAGGATCCTTTGACTTTGGGACTTGGTCCCAGCAGTTGACCAAGAGATTCATCCTATAGGGACATGGGACCCTTTAATTCCCTCTTTTAATCCTTGTAGTTCTCATGATTTCTTAGATCTTGCTTTGCCTTCACAGGAGGAACTCTTTGAAGCCATGATTTATGACTACCAAAGGAGTCCTTGGTCTGATCCTTCCAAAGGGTTTGTCCAGAAGAACTATTATACGTAAGCCGAAAGGTTGCGTCGTTCCATGTACCATATTGTATATATGAGGTACGCATTTTCAAGTTTTGTATTCGGTAACACAAAGATTTTATATGAAGTTTATATGTGGGATGTATTAACTTCGTGTCTAGTGTTCCTATTTATGTTTACAGAACTTGGAAGATTTCTCCTTTGGAAGTTTATGGTTGGTCTGTTCTGACAAGTATTGGTTCTCGAAACTGGCATATAGGTTAGGTTTTTTTGCCTACATTGTGCACTTATCAGTTTCCTTTCGCATTTGGCCTTAGGATCGACCCCACCAAGTTATGGTGCAGAACCTTCTCATTGCTTAGAAGTATCATGACTTGTGTGGTAGAGCCTACCTTATCATGGGTGCCCTAGTTAGTACCTTTTTTGTCGCTTGGCACTCATGCTGATTTTTCATCCCTCGGCTCGGGAGTCCTCTATAGTCCCGCCATGACTTACGCGTTGAAGACTCATTCCTCTTAGCTTCTCAGCTTTGTTCTGGCCTTATACCCTAGAGACTCCTTTGTGTTGAGTTGTACTACTGCATTGCATGTTGACCACTTGGACTCGTGTTTAAGCCAACTTTTGACCATGATGTCTGCAAAATCAACCTTGCATACCTTTGACTTCTGCAGCTTGACACACCTTGACCCGTGGAAGGAATATACCTTTGAGTGTCACTGACTAGTTTTCACCTCCCTGCATTGAGCATAGGAACGTTCCTTTCCCAGGAACTAGATCATCTGTTTCACCGACACTCGTTCTTTCCACTGTACCATAGCATTCTTTTATTCTTTTTCCAGCTTAACAGAAAAAGACAAAAAAAAATTAAAAATTCCAAAAAAGAGTGAGAACGGGATAGTATTTCCATTTATTGTTGGCAGCTAGAGTCAGTCGTGTCACCCTTGAACAAAGCACTCAAAACAAAGTCTCCTCTATATGGGTGGGATTTAGTTTGACTTAGGTACGCCATAACCTTGTTATTGAGTCAGTTCTCCCCTGATTGGTTATCTCTTCCAATCATATGGAGGGTTTGTTCGTGCCTCTTGCATGGCGAACTTATACAGAGTCATCATATGCTACCACATAGTCACATTGAGTTGTGCTTTTGTTCAAGGGAAGTTAGCCTGAGTCGGCCTCTCTGCGGTGTCTCTTGACTCATTTTTCAGTCGGCCATCCCTGGTTGTCAGTGTCATGTCTATCATCACATCAGTTATATTGGTCCTTTACTCATGCCAGTTTGAGAAGGTCCCCATTGACTTCTTGCTGGCGGGTCTTGTCCTTATCGACGACGACATCTTGCTCTGAGGATAGGCCTAGAGCTGCACCCTGGCCCTATTTTCATTATTGATAGGTTACCTTGTGCTCAGCATCGATCAGTATCATGGGTCTTTGTCTAAGTGGTTTCCCTTGTGTTCGACATCAGCTTACATTATCACACATTGGGATTCGTGCAGTACCTTGGTTTCCATTTGACCCTATTGGTGGATACCTCGCCTCTGTGTCAGCTTTCATTATTGGTTGGTTCAGAGGGTTTCTGCCGTGCGCTAGCCACATCTTGTGTACGCCGGAAACGTACTTCGGTTGGGTTACTACATTTTTTTCGTCCGATTCCTTCCACATTATTGGCCTACGGGTTACACACGCGCTAGATTGATGAAGGATGCCTTAATGCCTTCCTTCTAGCAGATCTTTCCCTATCGACTCCGACTCATTGCTCTGGGGCAAAGATCTGGAGTCCATTTGGCAGTACCTTGGGGTTTGCAGTCATTAGTGGCAGATCCTTTGTTATCAACAGTGGGAAACCATCATTGTCTCCTAATCGATAGATTCTTACAGGTGTTCGACTCCAGCTCATCTATTCACACTTTTTAGATTGTACTGGGTACCTTGACGCTCATTATCATTATCAGTAAGTAGTCTCACATTTGTTAACAGTATACATCAATGACCGGTAATCAAACAATTTCTCACATGGTCGACTTTAGATCATTTATTCCCATGGTGTAGAAATGTACCACGGCGGTCAGTGAAGACCTCAGGTTGTATCAACATTCATTGGTTCACTTGACAGTTGCTCCTGTTGCTGCTAGTTGATACCACTCCACTTTATATGTTGCAGTCAGTCATGGCGACATTCTATATGTGGCACCTGAGTTTGCAGTGTAGTACCATCCTATTCCATCATCTTCAGTTGGTACCTTTTGGGATCAGTCTTTGATATCAGTGATCCGTTGCATCTTTCAGCATCATTTACAGTCTTATATGTGATATTCAGACATGTACTTGTTCATTATGATCAGATGATCCATTATGTATCTTTCAGTCATTTATACTTGTATACTTAGTGGATCCACTTGTACTTGATATGCGGACATGCTTTACTTTTTCTGAGCATGGGTATGCCCACCTCAGACAGTGTTTCTTTCTGATCTCCTTTGGTGGCTTGACAGGCTGAATTCTGGTGAAGTCCTCCTCAGTTTTTTACAGACTTCCTTTCCATGTACTCGCATAATATATTTCAGCCATCATGTACCCCTTCTGACCTCATATATTAGGGGGCATCTATTATAGCTCCAAATCTCACTCTTATGGTTTGTGATGTTGTACTCATGGCCTAGGGCAACCCCTCCTTCCAGACCTGGTCCTAAAATTTAAAAAACAGTGTTTTATCCCTTATACGCGACATTGCCCTGAGTTAAACGCATGTATACGCGGGTATGTGTATAGCCAACCCGCGTGTATGTATTAAAACACTTAAAAAAATATAAAACTCCTTATTTTCGGGTGGGGATCGCGGGTTTTACCTGCTAATCACCTATTAGTGCCCGTGGCCCAACTGTTCCCAACCAACTCCTAACTAAAAAACTACTTTGGGAGTGGTATAAAAAGACCTTAAAGGGAAGGCCTAATGGAGGAGAGAAGGGAGAGAAAGGTTATTATGCTGAGATTTTTCCCTTGACCAGGTCTGAAGTCCCTTATGCCTTCTGCACTTCCCCCATTTTGTATAGGAAACCTTTGTTTCCTTGTGTGTTGATGTTCATCCACCATTTATGACATCATGGAGAGAGTCATGGAAGGAGTCTGTTAAAGGCTTGAGGCTGGAACGGATCCGGAAGGAAGCTTTGCTTGGAGCCTACTGAAGGTGACTCAGGTGAAAATATTCCTTTTTATGTACTTTATTTGTCTATAATAAAAGAAACACATGTCTTGGTTCCCGAAATGAATCTCCTTTATGTTAATGATATTCATGTTTAGAATTCATATGTAAATGGTTGTTTGGATTTCATAACTAACTACCTTTCTTTATAACATGAAGATGGTTTCTTTATAAGTTTTTGTCCATGTAATGTTGTGTTCTTTGAATTGGTTGTTTTGCAGGACAAAAGAGAAGAAGGGAACTCCAAGAAGGGTTTGGACCCTAAGGGCCTTCTCAAACGTAGGACCGAAGGTATGTACCCCTATCATAGAATCTTCTTATAATAGCATAATGGCTGTATGAATGCATGTTTCTTTGAATAGATAACTTTCAGTCTGCTAGGGTTTCAACCCAAAAACCCTAGGGGAACTTTTCCCTCCAACACATATGAGCTTTGGTATGGAAGACTTGCAATAGTAAAGAATTTTAGAGTTTTTGGAAGAAAATGTTATATCAAAAGGAACAATGACAAGCTTGGTAAGTTCTATGCCAAATTTTATGAAGGTATTTTTCTTGGATATTCTTAGAATAGAAAGGGCTATAGATTCTACAACAAGAAAATAAAGAAGATATTAGATTGTATTGATGTTAAATTTGATGAGAATATTGATGTTGAATATAATCATCCATTGTGTTAAAGGCCATTTTTTCACATCTGGTCAATAGGACAACAAACTGGATCAATTAATATCCATGGACATCTTGTCATCATCCCTACACAAATCTCTAAGAACGGCTCTCCCAAATCCCCAAGTTTTATACTTTAACTGCTTCATTCCAGTGCTTTTAAGGCCCAACACACCTTGGCCCTTTAGGGACATGCGTTAAGCAATCAGTTGCTCCGTTCTACACCTACTCTGATCAGAACATGTTTTACCTTGTTGGGGGTGCAATGATTCTAGAAATTCGGTAAAAATAAAAAGAATCCTAAATCTTCCTCTTCAAGAAGCTTCTAGGAGTTGTTATAACCATTTACCTTGGATAAGAACTTTAAATCCTATTTGATCCTACCTTGGAGATTTCACCTCTTATCCCTTGAGCTCATCCTCCCATTGAGAGTGGATCTCACACATAGATTGGTAAATGGATAAGAATTCTTAAACCACCATCCTCTCCTATATATTTACTTCCATCCAAAAGCTAGAGGCTGGATTTTGGAGACTAATCATACCATTTTGTTATTTCTTTTATCATAAGAGAGCTATCATTCACATGCATTAGGGTAACCTTGAGGTGTGAATTTTGGCAAGGAAGGACAAGTCAAGTTGGGGAGATCTCTACAAGATCAGCTTCCACTTTTGGTGGTAAACTCTCTACCTTTCATATTAATACAAAGAATATACCATTTTCCTTATATTTTATGTTATGTTTGCATTCATATATTTCAATTCTATGTTAATTGATCAAGTGCTTAGTATTTAGCACAAAAATAAAAGTTCTCATAATCACTCAAAAACTAAACGGCCGCATCCATATCAGTAAAACAATCCCAACACAACTCATTTCACTCAAAACCGAGTTCATATTAGTAAGATATCATGTTTTTTCTGCTTTACCAAATAGATTTTTTTTTTTTAAATGTACAGTCAGTAGTCCATATTGTTGACGTGGCAGGTGACCAGGTAGGGTCAAACGAAGTCAATGGCCTATCAGATCACACCAAGTGTCATGTTTTTATTGGTTTGTAGGTGTGGTGATAGGGCTCGTTTTTATTGGTCAGGAATGGACCATTGAGGAGGTGATAAGTGGCAAGCCCGGAGGCCCCCATGTGTCCCTCTCCAAAGGTTGGGCTGGGCAATTTGCGTGTAGTGTAAAATTTTGGGCAGGTCAATGGATTCAAATCTGCAACCTCACCCAAACAAACTCAATGAATTACCATTACACTGCCGATGTGGTTCTTAGTTGTATACGTGTTGGGAATGGGATCCCACGCAACATGTTTTTGGGGCTCAAAGCCCAAGTTTTGGTCAATTGTATTGTAAGACTTCGCGAAGTGCGGGCACAGAGCGCGAAGTCTAGGATTAGTCATAGGGTTCTCCGCCCTAAAAATATTGTAATTTTATGTAAAGTTGTGTCTGCCTACCTATGGTCCGTTGACCATGGGATTGTATAAATAGAGCGAGGCTCTAAGTGTAAAGATATCTAAGAAAAAAGAAGTAACAGATAGAATAGCAAAGGCATGGTTCAGCGTTAGAGTTGAATCCGAAGTGTACTAGGTCATAGTAGTAGGAAGAGGCTTTGCAGCTGAGTGCACAGAGGCCTAGAAGAGTCCGCAGCTGAGTGCACAGACCCTTGTCGCTGAGTGCGCAGGGAAGAGACAGGTCTGTAATTTGGATTGAAAGTTAATAAAGAGAACATTACTCTATGCATTTGTTCTTGAATCTGTATTTTGATGTTACGCATTACTTTTACTCTGTTTATTTACTGCGCACAATTGATGAATACTTGTATGAATCCTTATATATGAAGATAATCTAAGTAATAAGCTAACAGAGCCTAATTAAGGAATACTTGGGTAAATAACACAGGTCGCGCTACAGCTAGAACTTCACGAAGAAAGTATCGCAGGGTGCGGGGTGCTCGCAGGTGCATGTAGCGCAATAAGTGTGAAGGTTGGATCTGTTAGTGTCAGTCTTTGCAGACTTCCTCCAGTGATCAAACATGCTCTTACAAAGTGATTTTAAGGTGTCAAGGTCGCATTTTGTCATTTCAGTGAGTCTTCAAGCAAAATTTGGTCACTAGGCATTAGGTCTAGGGTTTGATTTTACCCTTGTCAAAGTTGTCCAAATGAAGTTCCATGTCACCATTCAATTGAGTGTACCATCATTCAAAGGGTTGTCATCATCATTTCAAGTTGCATTGGGTCATTTTACACCTTGTTCATGCTTCAGTTGCGCCTAGGCAAGGTTCATTTCCCTCTCCTAGGGTTTTGAAGCTAATTTCTCTTGGATGGTCAAATCATCGGAAAAACTTGTATCCTGATGTTCATACACCTTCCCCTATCCATAATGTACCTTATTCAACACTTCCGATCACTAAAATCCCCCAAATTCCTCACTTTCGCACAAACCCTAGTTTCTTGCTACAACTTGGCAATTTTCTAGGCTAGGCCTGTGTTTTTCCTTTTTGGACCCCTTCCCCTCACTCAATTTCTGAGATTCCACTTTCCCCTACTTTCTAACATCCCTCCCCACTTCTCAAAATTTTCTCAAGAATTTAGAAGCCCCCTATCCCCTTCATTTCGCTTCATTTCGGGAAATCCCTTGTCCCACACATCGGGATAGGTTTCACTCAAATGAGGTTTCTGAGAAATAAAAGATGAATTTAGGAAAACGGAGAGAGGTTTTTGTCCACAACATGCCAAGGAAGAAAAACCTCTTTCACTTTTTACATAGGTGTCATGTTTTTGGAGAAATGTCAAAAATATAGTTGCCTCGTGGGAATTGATGCACCTCTGAAGTGACTTTGGGAAAATCAAATTTTCTCCTAGCTCAGTTGGCCAAATGACTTGGTTGATGCATCAAATGATAACTAGACACAAATATATTTCTGATGAACTATCATGAGCTCAATTTTGGGTTGCGGAAGGCATCCAAAAGTTGACTGCAACAACACTCTGCCTTGAGGCAACCTCATTTGGCACATTTTGACCAGTCTTGGGAGATTTGACTTTTGATAGAGAAATGAGCTCCAAAATGAAAAATTCTAGTTGGGTTGAAAAGAATACTCAAATACCTTTCCAAAGAGCTATCCTGCACCCAATTTGGACACCAAGAAGGCCTCTAAACGTCACCTATAAAAGGGCGTGACGCACAGAGGGAGCGCAGCGCACTGGGAGAAAATTTCCAGTGTAAATTTACACTGGCGCGGCACACATAGAGAGCGCGGCGCACAGGGAAAAAATTCCTGAAATTGTGTCAAATTGCCTGAAATTTCTTGTAAAGCCCATCAAACTGCAAGGTAGGCTCTATAACATTACTTGTTCATCAAATTTGATAAAAGATATGATGGTTTTATGCCTATGATTGAAATGCAACAAAACTCATAAAGCAACCACAAGAAACACAAAGGGCCATTTTGCTAGGGTTGTGCCATTGTGTTGTTGCTGCCAGGGTTTAAAAACTCATTGTTTTCTCCAAACATTGTGGAAGGGTCCAAGCCTACATCAGCAGAACAGGGATCACCATCACAACATAAGGCACCGTTGCAAGATGAGGAGCAATTCCATCTTTACACTGATATAGTAAACTTGAATGTTAATGAATAGCATAAGATAGTAGATTAGGTCATCATGAAGAAAGATGCTAAGATCAAAGAGCATAGGGACAATTTTTCTAAGGCCAATTTCATGGTTTGATTCCTAGAGCAGGATAATAAGCAATTGAAGGTGATTCAGATGAGCATCAAGAGCAAGTGACAAGGAAGAATCCAAAGACTAGAGGACTCAAAGGGAAACTTCAACAACAAAGGGAGCAGATGTCTTCAGTTGACCTAATTGCAGGAAAAATCTATAAAAATAGGGAGTTTTGGCTTGACAAAGTAAATTTCCATTTAAACAATCTTCTTAAGAAGGCCAAAAGAGACAACAAATTTCAAAGACACATGGCTACTCATTGCTACACAAGGAATCAGGTCTCCAAAGTCAAAATCAAGTAGTTGAAGAAAATATTCCGGGAAACCCTAATCATGCAAAAAGAAAAGGTTAAGTTGGATTTGCTTGTTGATGCTTCCCTCAGACCAAGACATGACAAGGACAAGAAACCTATGCATGATGAGGGGCCATCAGGTGAACAGGAGGCCGATTTCATCCTCATTCAGGATGATGATGCAGATGTGGAGAGCGCCCGACTTAGGATGATTATTCAGGAGCAGAACACGGAGATCCAAGACTTGTCACTCAATGTGGAGAGGGCCAAATTGATCATCAAGTATTTGGAGCAGAGAAACAAGCATCTTGAGGACCAGCATGTGATCATGGAGCTACAAAACGTCCGTGAAGACCAGCAGGCTGCCCAAAGAAAGCCTGAATGAGAAAACACCTATTCAACAGGAGATAGAGGTTGATTGAGAGGTTTGGCTCAAGAGGATCTACATCCACTTAGAGAAGTTGTCGGAAAAATCACACAAGGACAAGGACATGCTCAGGAACATCAAAAACCACTATTGGGCACGGAACAAGGTTTGCAAGGCACGAATAAGGAATTTGAAGGCAAACCTAAAGAAGGCATCAAAAAGGAAAAAGAGGCAAAAAGAGCATGATCGACTCTAGATATTGGCCAAGGCAATCCTTGGCTCACCATAACACTTAATGAAGAAGCTCCAGACCAAATTTCAAGAAATTTGGAGCACATTTTGAAATTTTGAAAGGGATTTTCTCCCTGTGTGCCGCGCCACTGGTGCGACGCTAAAATTCTAGACCTCCAAATGAGGAATGGCTTGCATTTTTGGATTCAGCATGGAAAATCATGACTACTGGTGTCTGGGAAAGAAATTTTGGCAAGGTATGAGTCTCCAAGAGGTCAAAAAACACCCAAAAATGTCCTCTCTGCCACTTTTTTGACACACACGAAGCAGGATTGGGAGAATGAATATTTGGAGGGGAAAATGAATAGAAAATTTAAAAATTCTAGTTGGGTTAGGAAGCAGACAGGATAGGCTTTCCAGCAAGCCCACTTGGGCACATTTTGGACACCTGAAAGTGCCCCAAAACAGGCCCCAAAGTGGCACGACGCACAGAGAAAATGGCGCAGCGCACAGAGGAAAAATTGCCAATTTGCTTTCGTTTCGTGAAATTTCAGTTTGCGACTTCTCCAAGTGGGCCCGCTCATCTTCACTTCGGTTTTTTGGCATCAAAGGTGGCATTTAAAGTGTTTTTTCTCTAGATTAGCTTCTATCCAAGTGGCGAAGGAAGGCAAACGGTCACCCAAGCCAAATTTCATGTTTGTAGCGCTGCACCTGTAGCTGATGGTTGGCTCTCCATCTCCATTTTGCAATGATTCGAGTAACTCCCCAACCCTTGGGCATTATATCTCTTCCTCACACATTCTATATATTGTATGCAAATTATTTTCAAAGGGTTGGTTGGCTGGTAACTTCTGGGAGACTGTGGGAAAGAAACATTGTTTCTTCACTGCGTATTTTTGACAGAGAATTAATGAAAGGCAGCGGCTCTGTTTCATGAGATTCTTGTGGTTGTGAGTGTAGCAAATGTGTCTCCTATGTTTTCATATGTATTTCGTTATGTTTCATAATTCAATTCATGTTCATTTCCAGTGAAATTTTCTGAGTGAGATTAGGTAGAATTCAATTTTATTGCTCTGCCTGTGGGAAAATTTCATGTTCAGTGTTGTTCTTCTGTTGAAAAGGATTCATGTAACTATGCCCTTTTCACTTTCTTCAGCAATCTATTCATTCCATGTTACCTCAAACTAAATTGTTACATTTTCTGCCTACCTTGCCTCACAGAATAATCTGTGCCTTTGTATTAAATTCTCTGTTCTTTGCTGAGCGCTGGTCCCATAACATCCCAGAAGCTCGGTCATTCATGAAAATTGTTTCTTGTATCCATATTCACTTACTAGCCTAAGATAAATATTTCATTGTAAGTCATCTCAGACCGTTTTTTGCTTTACCTATTTACTGAGCGTGACTCGAAGAGAGCCCTCTCCTGTTCTGGTAGGGCTAGCTACCAGACTGAGCATGGTTTGTGGTTACCATAATTTTTGCCTCCCTTCAGCCTAAGGTAGATTTAGGTGCTAACATAGTGGCGACTCCACTGGGGATGAAAATGGTTTGCTTGAAGATTGTTTTGCCCCAGGACATTTATCAAGCTCAGATCTGATGGCTGATGGTGAACAACGATCAGACATAAGAAGACGGCTGAAATCATTCACCTGGCGACTCCATTCACTGAAGAATCCAGCAATCAATCCTTCATGGTGACTCCACTACAGAGAGATCAGTAGCTTTGAGATTTTTAAAATGGAGTGGATTGCAAAAAGATATGCTCCCATGAGCCGAGATCACATTCCAGGCTTTCCAAATAAGATTCTGAAAGTAGATTGGTCAAGAAATTTGCCTACGTTTAAAGATGATGGTAAGAAGGACGCTGCTTTACATCTAGTTCGATTTCACATGCATATTCGCAAGTTGAAGGTTTATTTTCCTGAAGATTTCTTAATGAAGATATTCATGGACACTCTAGAAGGTGAAGCCCAATCTTGGTATGAAAATTTGCCCGCTGCTTGTATTTATTGCCTAAAGGATTTTCATGCCCTGTTCATTGAAAGATATAAAGACTCTTATCCATCATTAAATCTAGTTCATGACTGTTGCAAACATGCTCCTACTTTTATTGAAAGCCTTGAAAAATACTATGAGGATGATAATTTTATGGATGATGAGATCATGGAAGCCCCGGATGAAAATCCATTTCAGCAGCATAAAGACGATCATGAAAATTTGCAGCATGATCAAGATTGTAGTACGGTGGAAGAGGAAATAATTTTGCATCTTGACAGTCAACAGGAATTACATGAAATGGACCAGTAGTATGAGGAATATTTATATACACCTTCACTTGAAATTAATGAAGACAATCAGTGTTTGAGCGAAAGGAAACCAAGGGTCTTATCTCCTTTGTTTGAAGACGAGATAGGTCAACTCTTGCACGGTTATGTTCCAACTCAAGCTAAAGCGGATTTGCAGTGCACACATGGTAAAGAAAGTGTTGGTGAAACTTCTTCCTCTTTTGAAAAGGATGACAATCCGGTGAACAGCTTTATAGATCAGCAGGTTGAAGAATTCCATATGGATGAAAGTGATGAAAGAAAAAGTGTCGTTTCAGATCTGTCCATAGAGGAAGACAGAGTTATGGATCCAAATGTTCTCATGTCATCAGAACATAGTCTTCATGAAGAAATAATCCAGTCAGCTCAGATCTTTGCTCAAGTAAGTGAAAACATTCCTCTAGATGAATTTGTGGTAGATGATATAAAGGATTGTGTTGGGTTTCAAGAATCATTCGAAGTTTCTTTTCTCATGATTGATGAATGCAAAGACAATCTAGCTATCATATCATATGAAGGTGACCTACAATACATTCAGGCTACCGAAGAGCAGAACATTCAGGATTGTCTTTCAGACTCTTCCTCATATGTTTCATGTTTTGAAGTGTTCTTTGAAGAGGAAATCCGCTCATCTGCTTGTTCAGAATTTTTTGAGGACCAGGAACATACTTTTTCTGAAGTACATTATGAAGGAAGATCAGAATCAAAAGAAAAAGACATCTTGTTTCCTCAGCAGGAGGTAAATCTTCATGTTTTTCATGATCCAATGGCAAATCTGTTACAGTCAGCAGTGAAGGTCATTATTGCAGTATTCAGTGATGAAGGAGATCATGGTCAATTATGTTTTTGGAGGCCCAGTTACCAGTATCTATTGTTGACCAGAAGCTCTGATCTGGAGAATCAATCAAGGAGGCATCTACTTGATTGGTTACATTTGAAGACACATTACACATGATTGTACATATTGCATTAGTATGCAGGTGGCTGTCATCATGATTTGAAACCCTCGAATCTTGATGGACTGCTGCCATTGAATAAGTTTTGTTAGTTCTTGTTTTAGTTAAGTCAGTCATGAGTCATTTCCTTTTGCATAGAGTCAAGTTTTTCAATCATTTCAGTTCGCATTGAGTCAGTTTCAGTCAAGTTTCAGTCAATAAATTGAGTCACGTTGGTTTGTCGAAATAATGGACTCCATAGCCCAATGGACGAAGGCACTGTCTGCTCACCCAAAGATCTGCAGTTCTTGGCACCTCCAAGGAGCTGGAGCTACCATCCCTATTGGAGCCAATGTTAGTGCCAGTCTTTGCAGCCTTCCTCCAGTGATCAAACATGCTCTTACAAATTGATTTTAAGGTGTCAAGGTCGCATTTTGTCATTTCAGTGAGTCTTCAAGGAAAATTTGGTCAGTAGGCATTAGGTCTACGGTTTGATTTTACCCTTGTCAAAGTTTTCCAAATGACATTCCATGTCACCATTCAACTGAGTGTACCATCATTCAAAGGGTTTTCATCATCATGTCAAGTTCCACTGGGTCATTTTACACCTTGTTCATGCTTCAGTTGCGCCTAGGCAATGTTCATTTCCGTCTCCTAGGGTTTTGAAGCTAATTTCTCTTGGATGGTCAAATCATCAGAAAAAATTGTATCCTGATATTCATACACCTTTCCATATCCATTATGTACCTTATTCAACACTTCCCATCACTAAAATCCCCCAAATTCCCCATTTTCGCACAAACCCTAGTTTCTTGCTACAATTTGGCAGTTTTCTAGGCTGGGCCTGTGTTTTGCCTCTTTGGACCCCTTCCCCTCACTCAATTTCTAATATTCCACTTTCCCCTACTTTCTAACATCCCTCCCAACTTCTCAATATTTTCTCAAGAATTTAGAAGCCCCCTATCGCCTTCATTTCGCTTCATTTCGACAAATCCCTTGTCCCACACATCGGGATAGGTTTCACTCAAATGAGGTTTCTAAGCAATAAAAGATGAATTTGGGATAGGTTTTCTTCTTTTTTGTCCAAAACATGCCAAATAAGAAAAACCTCCTTCACTTTTTACACAGGTGTCATGGTTTTGGAGAAATGTCAAAAATATAGTTGCCTCGTGGGAATTGATGCACCTCTGAAGTGACCTTGGAAAAATAAATTTTTCTCCTAGCTCAGTTGGCCAAATGACTTAATCAATGAGTCAAATGATAACTAGACACAAATATCTTTCCAATGAGCTATCATGAGCTCAATTAGGAGTTGTGGAAGGCATTCAAAAGTTAACTGCAACAACACTCTGCCTTGAGGTAGCCTCATTTGGCACATTTTGACCAGTCTTGGGAGATTTGCTTTTTGATAGGGCAAATGAACTCCAAATTGAAAAATTGTGATTCGGTTGGCAAGTAGACTCAAATACCTTTCCAACGAGCTATCCTGAGCCCACTTTGGACACCAGTAAGGCCTCCAAACGTCACCTAGAAATGGGCATGACGCATAGAGGGAGTGCGGCGCACTGGGAGAAAATTTCCAGTGTAAATTTACATTGGCGCGACGCACATGGGAAAAAGGCCTGAAATTGTGCCAAATTGCCTCAAATTTTTTGTAAAGCCCATCAAACTGCAAGGTAGGCTCTATAACATTACTTGTTCATCAAATTTGATAAAAGATACGGTGGTTTTATGCCTATGATTGAAATGCAACAAAACTCATAAAGCAACCACAAGAAACACAAAGGGCCATTTTGCTAGGGTTGTGCCATTGTGTTGTTGCCGCCAGGGTTTAAAAACTCATTGTATTCTCCAAACATTGTGGAAGGGTCCAAGCCTACATCAGCAGAATAGGGATCACCATCACAACATAAGGCACCGTTGCAAGATGAGCAGCAATTCCATGTTTACACTGATATAGTAAACTTGAATGTTAATGAATAGCATAAGATAGTAGATTAGGTCATCATGGAGAAAGATCCTAAGATCAGAGAGCTTAGGGGCAATTTTTCTAAGGCCAATTTCATGGTTTGATTCCTAGAGCAGGATAATAAGCAATTGAAGGTGATTCAGATGAGCATCAAGAGCAAGTGACAAGGAAGAATCCAAAGACTAAACGGCTCAAAAGGGAAACTTCAGCAACAAAGGGAGTAGATGTCTTCAGTTGACCTAATTGCAGGAGAAATCAATGAAAATAGGGTGCTTTGGCTTGACAAAGTAAATTTCCATTAAAAAAATCTTCTTAAGAAGGCTAAAAGAGACAACAAATTTCAAAGACACATGGCTACTTATTGCTACACAAGGAATCGGGTCTCCAAAGTCAAAATCAAGCAGTTGAAGAAAATACTCCAGGAAACCCTAATCAGGCAAAAAGGGAAGGTTAAGTTGGATTTTCTTGCTAATGCTTCCCTTAGAGCAATACAGGACAAGGACATGAAACCTATGCATGATGAGGGGCCATCAGGTGAACAGGAGGTCGATTTCATCCTCATTCAGGAGGATGATGCAGATGCGGAGAGTGCCCGACTTAGGATGACTATTCAGGAGTAGAACACTTATACTCATAACACTTATAGAACAATACATGCGTCAGTATGTAGATCTAGAATAAGCATCATAAAGATAGTTCATTTCAAACCATTTGATCCCGATCTCTCCTTAGATCTTGTTCTCCATCAACCGGTGAGATCTCTCCTTAGCTCAGATCAAGCAATGCATCATCAACCCATAACCTGCATACTGGATCTAATACTTCATCAGATATTCAAGACATTTCAGATACATTTGCCTAATGATCTTCTTCTCCTTATATAGCCTTAGGCCTTGTTCAATACCAAGAGCCAAAACCATAGAAATCCAATACCAACAGCTTCAAAACTAGGGATCAACACGTCCGTCGAGACACCAAGGTCCAAAACCATAGGCACAACTTCCAAGGAATAACCGCCGTGGACCAAAGATAAGTTTTCCACATACACGCACTTTTACTGAAGCCAACCGGCGTGTACACGCGACTTTGTATATAGCGAACCTGCATATACGCGACTTGGTATATAGTGAACCTGCTTGTACACGCGACTTGGTATATAGTGAACCAGCGTGTATATATTTTTCTTCATACTTGTAGACTGATCATCAATTCCTTGCTGCTATCCTTCTGCACTATTTGTCATCAGTGTGATTTTCCATCAAGGACAACACTTGTCTCATAATGCCAACAACCTATGCATGATGAGGGGCCATCAGGTGAACAGGAGGTCGATTTCATCCTCATTCAGGAGGATGATGCAGATGCGGAGAGTGCCCGACTTAGGATGACTATTCAGGAGTAGAACACGGAGATCCAAGACTTGTCACTCAATGTGGAGAGGGAAAATGGATCATCAAGTATTTGTAGCAGATAAACAAGCGGCTTGAGGACCAGCATGAGATCATGGAGCTGCAAAACGTCCGTGAAGACCAGTAGGCTTCCCAAAGAAAGCCTAAATGAGAAAACACCTATTCAGCAAGAGATAGAGGCTGGTTGAGAGATTTGGCTCGAGAGGATCCACATCCACTTATAGAAGTTGTCGGAAAAAGCACAGAAGGACAGGGACATGCTCAGGAACATGAAAAACCACTATTGGGCACGAAACAAGGTTTGCAAGGCACGAATAAGGAATTTGAAGGAAAACCTAAAGAAGGCATCAAAAAGGAAAAAGAGGCAAAAAGAGCATGATCGACTCTAGATATTGGCCAAGGAAATCCTTGGCCCACCATAACACTTAATGAAGAAGCTCCAGACCAAATTTCAAAAAATTTGGAGCACATTTTGAAATTTTGAAATTTTTTGGGCAAAAAAAAGGGATTTTCTCCCTTTGCACCGCGTCATTGCCGCGACGCTAAAATTCTAGACCTCCAAATGAGGAATGGCTTGAATTTTTGGATTTAGCATGGAAAATAATGACAACTGGTGTCCAGGCAAGAAATTTTGGCAAGGTATGAGTCTCCAAAAGGTCAAAAAAACACCCAAAAATGGCCTCTCTGCCACTTTTTTGACACACAGGAAGGAGCCTTGGGAGAATGAATATTTGGAGGAGAAAATGAACACCTAATTTAAAAATTCTAGTTGGGTTAGGAAGTAGATAGGACAAGCTTTCTAGAAAGACCACTTGGGCACATTTTGGACACCCATAAGTGCCCCAAAATAGGCCCCAAAGTAGTGCGACGCACAGAGAAAATGGTGCGGCGCACAGAGGAAAAATTGCCAATTTGCTTCCGTTTCACGAAATTTTGGTTCGCGACTTCTCCAAGTGGGCCTGCTAATCTACACTCCAGTTTTTTAGCATCAAAGGCGGAATTTAAAGTGTTTTTTCTCTAGATTGGCTTCTATCCAAGTGGCGAAGGAAGGCAAACGGTCACCCAAGCCAAATGTCATGTTTGTAGCGCTGCACCTGTAGCTGATGGTTGGCTCTCCATCTCCATTTTGCAATGATTCGAGTAACTCCCCAACCCTTGGGCATTCTATCTCTTCCTCACACATTCTATATATTGTATGCAAGTTATTTGCAAAGAGTTGGTTGGCTGGTAGCTTCTGGGAGACTGTGGGAAAGAAACTCTATTTCTTCACTGTGTATTTTTGACAGAGAATTAATGAAAGGCAGTGTCTCTGTTTCATGAGATTCTTGTGGTTGTGAGTGTAGAAAATGTGTCTCCTATGTTTTCATATGTATTTCGTTATGTTTCATATTTCAATTCATGTTCATTTGCAGTGAAATTTTCTAAGTGAGATTAGGTAGAATTCAATTTTATTGCTCTCCCTGTGGGAAAATTTCATGTTCAGTGTTTTTCTTCTGTTGAAAAGGATTCATGTAACTATGCCCTTCTCAATTTCTTCAGCAATCTATTCATTCTGTGTTACCTCAAATTAAATTATTACATTTTCTGCCTACCTTGCCTCACGGAATAATCTGTGCCTTTGTATTAAATTCTCTGTTCTTTGCTGAGCGTCGGTCCCATAACATCCCAGAAGCTTGGTCATTCATGAAAATTGTTTCTTGTATCCATATTCACTTACTAGCCTAAGATAAATATTTCATTGTAAGTCATCTCAGACTGTTTTTTTCTTTACCTATTTACTGAGCGTGACTCGGAGAGAGCCCTCACTTGTTCTGGTAGGGCTAGCTACCAGACTGAGCGTGGTTTGTGGTTACCCTAATTTTTGCCTCCCTTTAGCCTAAGGGAGATTTAGGTGCTAACAGGATCCCATACCAATCACCTCATATTAGACATCCCTAGGGTGTGGAAATCTGGTTCTAGCACCCTCCCATACTACTTCAGGTGAGACTTCAGTTGGCGCTCCATGGACTGTTGCCGAAAGGGCCAGTAGTACTAGGATTTGCTTGGCTAAATCACTTCTAAACCTGGGTTAGGCCCCACTAAGCCAACAATACGGTTTCAAGTTATATTTAAATTATATTATGTTTGCAATTGGGTGTTAGGAGGGAGCCAGCCCCCTCCCATGTGAACACGGCATGTTAACCGCCAGCTAACAATCATTGAAACCATGAGGATATTTCACTAATCACTAGTTAACCCGACATTCAATGCCACCATGTGACCTCCTCCATGTAAACTGCAAGCCAACAGTTACTTAACCCTGTGATTAGTGCTAATTAATCTGGATTAACGCCTAGTTAACACGTGCTTATCCATAATTAAACTACAGTTAAATTCGATGAATTTTTTGGCAGTGCCTCCAATTTCGGATATTCCTTCAGTTTTAGTGGGACTAATTGGAGTTCCTCCAGTTTTAGTGGAGGTTTAGTAGGAGAAACTATTTTGACGATAACTTTGGAAAAATTTGACCAAATTGAGATTAGGAAAAGGTGTTCCTTGCTAATTGGGATATTTTGAGCACATTGAAACAATTCTTAGGAGCAGTAGAGCATTGTAAACAACACTTTTTCCATTATTGAGATAATGTAGAGGCCCAAACCATGAAAGTTGGACCAAGGAGACATAGCCTAGGAGGGCTGAACTCCTTCATCAAAACACTGTGTTAAGTGCCGTTTTCATGGTTTGTTGTACATTTTATTGTTGTTGTTCAACACTTTACTTTTATGCTATTTTTCTCATGAACTTAACGTAAAACTTGATAAATTTACCTATTTTCATTCATAAACACCATAAGGAAACCTATGCACATGAAGCAATTGATAAGCAAGTGTTTTTAATTATGAAGATGAAATTAGCACAACAAAACTAACTTTCAACAACAAATCAAGCTCGTATCAGAGCAAAGGTCATTTTCTTGATTTCTTGATTTTTGTGCAATTAGGGTTTTAATGGTTGTAAATTTGTGATGCTTACAAGGTTAAAGTTGTAGAGAGGAGAAGGGAAAATGTTGGTTGAAAGTCCTAATGTAATTCCCAGAAGACAGAGAGCCACAAGGCCACAATCTCCACCCAAAGTTCCAATCCCAGTTGCACTTGAAGCACCTCAATTTTTACCTTCAATTGAGATTGAGGAGGTACAAGCAGTACGAGAAGCTGAGCTTGAATCCAAGGTCATCATGTCTAGAACAAGAGATATTGAAGGTCTTTCATAAGAGGAATCATTCAAGAAAGCTTTCTATGACTTAACTAACATGGTTAGAGTCCTCTATGAATATTGGAATACCAGAATGGCTAGAGAGAGCTCTAAGCCCCCACATGGAGGGGGAATATTAGGAGATAAGAAAGATGAAAAGAAGAATTCAAAGGGTAATGGAGGACTGCCTCTTCCATCTCCACCATATTCATCATCTTCCACTTCCACCACAAAAATTGTTCATACTCATTCAAAAACCCCAAAGGAAAAAGCTCCCTTACTCAAATTGGACATTAAGTTTGAACTTCCCATGTACAATGGTGAGGTGAATGCATCAAAGTTGGACAATTGGATTCGACAATTCGAGGTTTATTGCAAAATTCAAAACCTTCAATAAGATGACATAAAGATCTAGTTGGCTTCATTGAGGCTAGAAGGAGTAGCACTAGTCCTGTGGGAAGCAAAGAGTCAAGAGGAAATGTGAATTCATGGTAAGATATCCATTTCTTGGGTTGAATTTGTTTCTGCAATTAAAACAAAGTTTTATCCTCTATCCTATATGCAGAAAGCCATTATGAGTTGGAAAAATTTTAGGAAACTCAGGCCAAACAGTTCAAGACTATACCCAAGAGTTTAGGAAGAGGGCTTTGCTGTTAGGAGTAAACTTGAATTCCCAAGATACACTGTTGAAATATATTGGGGCTTTACATTCTTGCTTAAAACATACTATCCTTATGTTAAAACCAAGCAATTTGGATGAGGTATGTGTGCAAGCCATGCACCTTGAAGCAAGAGGAAAGAACATTCAGGAAGAGGGTAGTAAGAAGAAGCCATTCAAGGGTAAGGAGAAAGAGAAGGGTGGAAAATGGAAGGGAAAGAAGAATGCAAGTGTGAAGAAAGAAGGGGAGAAAACTATATCCCAACATTGTTCCAAAGTCAGGCATGATGAAACCCATTGTTGGAAATTACATCCCGAACTAAGGCCTAAGAAACCAAACAATAAGGGAAAACAAAAGACGACCAATACAACACAACATGATCTTGGATTAGATTCTAGTGATGAGACCAAGATTTCAGCCATGGTCACAAAAGGAAAATAAGTTTTTGCAAGCACTAGTTCCTCACATAGTCACAACAACACTCCAAATGAAGAATCAAGAATAGAATTGTTCCATGTAAGGGTAATTTCAAATGATACAAGGATTGATGCATTATTTGATAGTGGGTCACAATCAAACTTAATTTTAGAAGACTTGGTAAAAAATCTTAACCTTGAAATTGTACCTCATCATAAGCCATATCCTTGGGTTGGATAGTGAACAATGAAAATTTACAGGTTATAAGGAAATGCTTATTTAATTTTTCCATTAATGAAAATTTCATTGATGAATTTGAGTTAGATGTAGTTACACTTGGCATCTCAAAAATTGTTTTGGGAAGCCCATATTTGTATGATATGAAAGCATTATTTTATTTCCATGAGAACAAATACCTATTTCTCAAGAATGGAGTGGAGTACATTGTGAAAGCCCATCACAAAAAGTTAAACATTTCTTTGGTTAATGTAGGGAAGATGAAGAGACTGGTAAATGCAAGTAAACATTTTATGCTTCTCATGATTAAGAAAAAGAATGATATTGATTAAAAATATTTTGAAGGTTGTGATGAAAAATTAAAATTTGATTTGTTTGATGTGGTAAGCAAGAATGGCGAGATGTTTCAAGAACCAAAGGGGTTACCTCCCAAGAGGGGAATTCAGCATTAGATACAGCTGCAACAGGATGTTCTACTTCCAAACATTGGCATGTATTGTATGTCGATTATGGAGAGCATGGAACTCAAGAAGAAAATTAAAGAATTGTTGAACAAGTATCATATTCCCATCTACTTCGCCATGTGGTTCACCCACTGTCTTGGTGCCAAAGAAGGATGGGACTTGGCACATGTGTGTGGACTTCTATGCACTGAACGAAATAATGGTAAAGAATTGTTATCCACTCCCAAGAATTGATGATTTTCTTGATCAGTTGAGGTATGCAAAGTATTTCATTAAGTTAGATTTACAAAGTGGTTATCCTAAAGTTAGAATAGATGAAGAGGACATTTGGAAAATTGCATTTAAAACTAAACAACGATTGTTTGAGTGGCTTGTTATGCCTTCAGTCTTACAAATGCTCCAACTACTTTCATGATAGTTATGAATGATGTATTGAGACCATTTCTACATGACTTTATTCCTTTTTACTTAGACGATATTCGCATATTAAGGAAATCTAGAGATGAACATGTCATGCATGTGAACAAAGTACTTGATGTCTTGAGAAAAGAGCAGTTGTTTTTAAAGATGTCGAAGTGTGAATTTGGAAAGATTTCTTTAATGTATTTGTGACACATTTTTGGAGGAGGTGAGATGATGATAAACCCCTCTAAGGTTGAGGTCATTCTAAATTGGCCCAAGCCCAATACAATTACATAGGTAAGAATATTTCTTAAGGCAACACAATATTGGAGGAAATTTATTGCTAATTTTTTTTCCATTACAGCTCCATTACACGCATTAAATAGTGTCAAGAAAGTCTTCCATTGGGGAGATGTACACCAGAAATCATTTGATGCTTTCAAACAAAAGATCATTTGAGCACCGGTATTGGCTCTTCCATATCTTAGGCAACAATTTGAGATTCAAACAGATGCAAGTGATTATTCCATGGGAGAAGTTCTTATGGAGCATGGTAAGACCATTTCATTTCATTCTGAAATTTTTAATGGAGTTGTGACTAACTATCCCACTTATGAAAAATAACTTTACGCATTGGTACAAAGTGTCAAAAAATGGAAACACTACTTAATGAGGAAGGAGACCATTATCCATACTGAACATCAACCATTGCAGTACTTACAATTACAATCAAAGTTGCAGCAATCATGACACTTCAGATGGATGGGTTTTCTACAATAGTTTCATTTGGTTATCAAGTAAAAAAAGGGAATCTACAATAAGGGAGAAAGAAACAGTATCATAAGGGAGGCGCACACTTCATTGATTGCTGGAAACTTTGGTGTAGGAAAGACAATAGTGAATGTCCAAAGGTATTGTTATTGGCCACGCATGTTTTATAATGTATCTTGTTTCATTAGAGGATGTACTTTGTGTGCAAAAAATATGCCTAGAAATAGGAACTAGGATTGTAAACTCCACTTCCGGTACCTTCACGTCCATGGGAGAGTATCTCAATGGATTTTGTAGGTCTTCCATTGTCAGGGAAAGTTCATGATTACTTGTATGTAGTTGTAGACAGGTTCAACAAGATGTGTATTGTAAGGCCATGTAAAAATCAAATTACAGTTGAAAAAACAACTCATATTTTCTTTCAAAATCTTTGGGTTCATTTTGGTCTTCCTACTTCCATTGTAAGTGATCGAGATTCTTGATTTTTTAGGAATTTTTGGTCAAATTTGTGGGACATGATGGACACTAAGTTGAAGAAGAGTATGACCTTCCATCTGCAAACAGATGGAAAAACCGAGGTGGTAAACATGACAATTATTCATCTTCTTAGAGGATATTGTGACAAACATCCCAAGTTGTGGGATGAACATTTGCATTACATACAACATGCATACAACAGGGCAAAGCATTCCTCCACAAACACATCGCCATTTGAGGCATGTTTTGGGTACTTGCCAAGATCGCCATTGGACATCATCTCTAAGAAAGATGTTGACATCGATGGTTATAGTGACATTGATAAGACAAGGAAGTTCATAGATAAAATTTAGTTGATACATCACAAATTGCAAGAAGAGCTTGAGAAAAGTCAAAGCAGCTACAAGGCAAGGCATGACAAACACCGTGTTGATCATAAATTTCAAGTTGGAGATGAAGTTTGGTTATATATTAGAAAAGAGAGACTTCAAGGGGAAGGTAAAAAGCTTAAGACAATCAGTTATGGTCCTTTTTAAATTCTGGAAAAGAATGGTAACAATGCATTTAAGCTAGATTTGCCTCCTTATATGCAAATATACTATGTTGTTAATGTTGATAATTTGAGATTGTTTGAGCCTCCTTTGATTGATGATCAAGGAGATCATGTTCAACTACCATCAATAAATGATTTCTCGCCAGAATATATTGATGAACTTTAGTAGAATGTCATACTTGACAGAATAACCAGAACTTCGAAGAGAGGGAATGTCGAATACCTTAGAGTGGGACTCAAGGGACAAAAGCCTTCTAAGGACAAATGGTTACAGAATGAGAAGGTGAGGGAGTTGTATCCTCACCTTCTGAAAAATTGATAGTATATTTTTGGGTCCAAAAGGCTTCTAGTGGGGAGGAATGATCAGGTGCTCAGTATTTAGCTCAAAAATAGAAGTTCTCAGAATCTCTCTAAACCTAAACAACCGCGTTCGACTCAGTGAAATGATCCCAACGCAATTCTTTTCACCCAAAAACGAGTTCATATGAGGAAGATATCATGTTCTGTTCACTTTTCCAAATAGAAGAATTTTTGGAAAAAATGTACAGTGACTGCAAAGTCAGCAGTCCATACTGCTAATGTGGTAGGCAACTGGTCAGGGTTAAAGGAGGTCAATGGCCTATCAAGGCATGCCAAGTGTCAAATTTTTTTATTGGTTTGTAGGTATGGTGACGTGGCTCATTTTTATTGGTCAAGAATGGACCAATGAGGAGGGGACAAGTGGTAAGCTCGGAGGCCACCACGTGTCCCTCTCTAAAGGTCGGGTTGGGCAATTGGTGTGTAGTGTAAAATTTTGGGCAAGTCAGCAGAGTCAAACTCGTGACCTCACCCCAACAAACTCAACGACTTACCATTACACCACTGACATGGTTCTTAATTGTATATGGTTTCAAGTTATATTTAAATTGTATTATGTTTGCAATTGGGGGTTAGGAGGGAGCCAACCCATAGGCCAACCACCTCCCATGTGAACACACCACATTAAATTCCGGTTAACAGTCAGTGAAACCACGCAGATATTACACTAACCGTTAGTGAACTTGACATTCAATGCCACCATGGACCTCCTCCGCGTAAACTGCAAGCCAACTATTACTTAACCGCCTGATTAACTCTAATTAATCCATTTTAACGCCTAGTTAATATGCACTTATCCCTTAAATTTGACAGATTTTTTGGCAGTCCCTCCACTTTCAGAGATTCCTCTAGTTTTGGTGCCAGAAAACTAGAGTTCCTCCAATTTTAGTGGAGGTTTAGTAGGAGAAACTGTTGTGAGCATAACTTTGGCAAAATTCGACAAAATTTAGATCAGAAAAAGGTCTTCCTAGCTGATTGGGATGTTCTGAGCAAATTGGAGCAGGTTTTAGGAGTAGAAGAGCATTGTAAACAACACTTTTTCCGTTATTGAGCTAATATAGAGGCCCAAGCCATGGAAGGTGGACCAAGGAGATGTAGCCCAAGAGGGTCGAACTCCTTCATCAAAACACTATGTTAAGTGTTCTTTTGATGGTTTGTTGTACATTTGATTGCTCCTATTCAACACTTTACTTTTATGATATTTTTCACATGAACTTAACATAAAACTTGATAAATTTACCTATTTTCATTCACAAACACCATAAGAAAACCTATGCACATGAAGAAATTGATAAGCAATTGTTTTTAATTTTGAAGTTGAAATTAGCACAGAAAAATGAACATTCAACAACAGATCATTGATCCATTGAATACAGTGATGGGATAATGCTACATGGTTGTCATAGATATTTGGCTTGTGTTGTTTGTTTCTGTAGGTTCTAATTATAGAGATCGGAGCTACGATTAGGGCTAACACGCCAAGAGGAGAGAATAGGTTGCGACGGAGAAAAAGCAAGCATATTTCCATTCTCCAATTATTCTAAGGAAATCTTTATAGTCTTTGGTTTATGTTGTTCTAGATTAGGCCACTAGCTCTAGGGAAGATACTTATATCCGTAGTCATAAATTATGTATAACAAATTGGCAACTCAGATGAGGATCAATTCATTTTGTTAGTGGTTTCCTTGACTTTATCCCTCATTACACTTATTGAAAATACCTTTAGTGTCTCTCTTAGTTTGAATTGACTCTAGGAAGACCTTTCATTGAGTTGAATTTGATTTTTTGTGTCAGAAACTTCATTTTCCTTAATCAATGCACCCCCTGGTTTACTGAAAGAGTGTTTCAGAGCACCCTGGCCTTCTTTGCACCTACATTGCATAGCACTTGTTTCCTCTCATCACCTACGTTGACCCTTGTGTTCATGCAAAAAATTATATTTTTATGATTTTCTCTTTGATTAGCTTTGTTCCAACTGGTTTTCCTTACATCCCTGAGTGTGTCCTTGTCTCTGTAAAGTCAATACCTTATGTGAAATCTCATCTTGTTTCTTTCATTTTTTGCAAAAAAAAATCCCCCTCAATCATCAAGGGACAGGGGGCCCTAAAGTGTGTATGAGTATTAATCACTTCTGAGTGTCATCATCTCTTGACAAGATTTTGTTTCTTTCTTTATTTCTTCTTGTCAATTAGGGTTTGTATGCATAGTTTGATTGTTGAATTTGAAAAGTAACTTTTACATTACAGTTAAATTCCTTTTGGTTTCTTTTTTTCGATGATTAAGTTGAATTCACATGTTTCTTTACATTTAAAACATTAAAATAAAATAAAATAAAACCAATTATTTGCATTGTATATAGGGCTATGATTTTGATTGGAATATTGAATCAGTAGCTCGATTGTTTCATCACTTGTTTTTTTCATTGTTTATTGATTTATTCTTCCCCTACTTAGTTTGGCCTTTCATTGTTAAAAAGAAAATGAAAATATTTATTTTTATCATATTAGTTTCATCATAGGTGTGCTAAGGTGAGATTGAGTTTTGAAACTTGAAATCGAAGCCTAGTTCAAGATTAACTTTAAAATTTACTCAATTAACATAACGAGCATTTGAAACTTAACGACACACATAGAGGTCTAGGTTAGAGACATATTTTGGCAACTATAAACATAGGAGTTGTTGTTTTTTTCCAGTGTTGCATTCCAAGGGTGATATCCTGTTCCACATACATAAGTGTATCAAACTGTTATCCACGTACCTCCAGGTATATTGGATGGCACTCCGTGTATGAAAAGTATGTGGGAACACTCTCTGTACGGTTGCGCATTAGACAACACTACCATGAATTGGACGTCCACGTACAATCAAGTATATTTTAGAAGCCCACCATAGATTGTTATCCTGCCCTAGGTAACTGAGTCAACCTCCTTGTATGTTTTGATACACCAGACACAACATTCAAGGAGACTTCATCCATATACGTAAATCCTTGGTTTACCAAGGTGTTATATCGTAGTTCATGATGACCTGTTAATCCATTTTGCCTAATTTACCCATTTTTATCTTTATTTTGTGTCTTTAATTTATAAAATCAATTAATTGTTTAACATCCTTGGTGAAAATATCATGTAATAAAAGATAATAAAGTCAAAATAAGACCACAGTTAAGGGAAACTTAGTCCATGTTGAATGTTAGGAAAAGATATCCTAGTGGGCATCACTAGATGTGTTTATGGCTAAGGAAATTGGCAAAGGCATTAAAATGAAAAAAGGCATTTTTCGTATATTTATTTATGAAAATAAAGGAAAATAGGAGAAAAGTAAGGTGAAAGGTCATAGGTTGCATGTGAGGAGGAAAATGAAGTAAAATAATGGGAAATGAAGAAAATATTAGCCTCATTAATAAAAAGGCTTCTGAGGATTAGTTGGTAACCTTTTCTAAGTTCACATTTTGGAGCTCTCTCATTATTCTCTCTGTCTCACTCTTGGTCACATACAGTTTTCTTGCAGCACTCTAGCTTTGCATCAAGGAAGGAAAAGAAAGCAAAGGGGAAGGAAGGAAAGCAAGGATTAAGGAATGAAGACAAGGATCGAGAAACTTCCACAGGAATACTTGCAAGTAACATATTGCATGTGTGATTTCCTCACTATTTTTGACATCCATGGATTTTTGTGTTGGTGTATGGTTCTCATGCTATCAGTGGCATGGTTTTGCCAGGTTATGAAAATGGTTTTTAACCCATTATTACCTTTTTCTGGATACCATGGTATGTTGTTATGTTTATCTCACCATTGAGCTTTGGTTTGTCAAATGGATTTCAGAATCTAGGGAGGAGGTGGTCTAAAGTTTCAATCCTAAAGGCCTAGGAATCCCTTGACTAGTTTTGGTGGGATACAGGGTAAATTATAAGGGAGAATTCTTGTTTTAGAGCCTAGTGATCCAGGTTTGGATTGCGATAAATCTTGGGAGACTGGTCTTACTCTAGGGCCTAGTGATTTGGGACTAAATTGCAACAAAGCCTGAGAGGCAAGGGGACAGAAAATTTTTCAAGGATAGTGATGGATCTTAGATGGAATTCTATGTTCGGTTCAGTTGTGATCGGAGCACTGGTTTTTGTGTGATTGGTGTTTGGTGAGGGTGGAGGTGGTTTAACCTCTATATTCCCATGGCTATTTTGGATTAATTTATCCATGATATTCCACATTCATGCTTGTAATATGGTACGGGCGTGACTGGATGAAAGAAAGAATTGGTTCAGCCATGCCTACAGTGGGGTGGAACGTGGAAGTCCCAAACCTACTCAAAGTTTCCTATGATTAATGAAAGCTAAGTTCTCTTGCTTGTGTATATGTGGATTTAATGGTTTTTATACCCTTTTTATTTATATGGTTTTATGTTAGTTATAAGCATGTGTTGATGGTGTTGGACCCACCAATATGTTAGGGGATCTCCCCAGTAATAAGTCCCAACTAGACCTCAGACATTTTTGTGTAGGAGTCCTAGCAGTGGATCGTACAGTATCGCCTTGACAGCAGTTTTTCATAGAGGCAAGTAAGATGTCCCTGTTGGTCGCAAGGGTGTGACATATGCGACAAGTCAAAGAAGGTGCATGAGGGGTCCTAACACACAGAGGTCGAGGTGAGTGATCCCCTTGGAAACCTCTAAAAGCATGTAGTTAAGAAGGGAACACACGAGAAAATATGTATCACAACATGGAAGGCAGGTAAGCTAGCAATCCAAAGTGATGGTTAAAACAACAACACATTTCAGTAAGATTCATACATACATATACAAAAAATAGCTATACATGCATGCATAAGCAAACAGATACATATATCATTTAGAGTAAACAAGATAGCCGAAATACAATACGACATATGCATGAAACATGCTGGCTATGTTATATTAAGAAGTGTAAGTTCCATTCATACAACACAACCATGACCAACCACTAGTTCTGATACCGGAACACTACAGTCACTGCCACCTGCTCCTCCAAAGAGATATATTATCTCTACATAGTGGAGAAGCTAAGGCTCATTACAATACTCTCCAAGCTTTCTCTAAGATACTCCTACAAGGAGTTATGAGGGACTATATATAGCAAAGGGTGGGGTGGCCCTTAGCATTGTCCTTTGTGACAGTTCAACTACTCTCATGACTCTTCATCTACTCTATGATTGTTACACCCAACTATCGACACTTGAACTTCCACTTGACAAGACATTACATACAATCTGCACATGTACCCATGTGAGACAAATTAGACTTAATCAAGCCATGCACGACATAACTATGAATCGAACAACTCTGGGAAGACTAACTCTTTGACATCTTCATGTTGGTCGACAATAGCGAATCGATGGTAAGCTTAGTAGTCCACGATGGTGTCCATGTACTCTAGGGTGACATCTTTTTGGAAACGAGATCTTTCCTCCATAAGATCTGGGTACACTACTCGAGCTCCTCTGTCGAACTTTTTTGATAACATGCACATCATTGTCTTGAGTACGGCTAGACCAGTGACATACTAATGCATGGTGTTTATGTTGATCACCAAGTCTAGGTTGGTGGCTATGTGCATCAACTCGTCAAAGTGCGATTCAAGCTCTATTCGACCTTGATCCTTTGTCTTTGCCTCGGTGAGTGTCCCAATAGATGGGATCATGTGTGCGTGCAAAACAACATCCATACTCCTAAATACCCGTGCATGGGAATCCTACAAACTAGTGACAATATGCGGGAGATCTTCATAATTCTAGACCCGACTCCTGATGCATGCCTTCAGCTTGATCGCTCTGGGCTTCATCATCTTGGGAAAGTGTAATGGGGCTCCCTTGTATCTCATTATCCATGTTTGCATGTAATCAACAACAGAATGCACGTTCGACAAGATACTTGCTCTCCTAGAACATCGCTGCTACCAGCCTTTAAGATGGACACCTACCTTATGCACAATACCAAACTTGGAATACAACACCCGCATGACTACGTCAAGGGAAAATACTTCATCTAGTATTTCCTTCTTCAAATCCACTCAAGTGGATGTTGTAACCAATTTTCCTCCTTGCTTGGCCATTTGTAACTCCTTAGCCATTCGCTCGTTCTCTGCTATCAAGAAGAGAACACTTGAGCTAGTGGCTTTGACATATGCTCTAGTAGCATCAGAAAATCCTATTGAATGCTTGTGTATGTCAGACAGAGTCACTTGTGCTTGAATGCTAGAGTTTCTCCTTCAAGTCATGTAACTCCTTCTCTGTTTCCTCCATTCTCCATTTTTCTCTTTGCCTTTGCGCGTTCCTCTTATCGTGTTGTTTCCTTTTCTCCTCTATCTCCAAAGCTTCTTTTTACACAAGTGAGTCTACTTAGAACTTGTAGCTTTGTTATGCCTCTGCATTATCGAAAATCTTCCTCTTGCCCTTGCCGTGTGCTGGTATGTTTACCTTTGTTGCTGCTACTGCTGGTGCTCTCTTGGATGCTGCTTCATGTTGCTTCGCTAACTATTCCACAATGATGTTGATAGGTTCATTGGGTCTAGAGAAGCTATAAAAATATCTCCACAGGTCCTCCTCCACCTAATGACATGCCTCATGGATCCACTAGAACTGTACTCTTGTGCAGTGAGGTTCTACAAAACAATGTGGATCATATGGATTGTAGTTTTGGGCACCGAAAGGATATTTCCTAATCTACTCTACTTCAACATCCACATGCTTGAAATTCTATATCTCGTATAACCTGATCCGCATCGGAAGAGTAGGCCAAGGTGCCTTCTTCTTCCGATGCAGCTTAGCTAACAGTCCTGGCGAGATGTGGTATGATACTTCTTGCATGACGAGCTTTTCGAAGGAAAAATTCGGTAGAACATGTGGAGGCTTCTCCACGTTGTACATCCGTATGAAGGTTCCAAACAATGAGGCATACCAATCTGCTATATCGATCAGTGCCTCCATTTCCTTGTTTGACATGCAAGGTGGATCTTGTTCAAATATCATCTTGTACACCAGGGTGACAAAATGATCTAACAGCTATGTGATAACTCCTTTAAATCTACATTCGAACAACATCTTATTTAAGTGTTCATAGAGGTCTCCGCTAATGTCCATGCCCACTTCAAGTCTAAGAGCTCCTGACGGGCACAGATTGGATTCAAGATGTAAGAGGACATGTAGATTTTTGCTTGCTGACCTTTGGGCGACTGTCGAGCTATTGTTGCCTATTCCTTCAACCTGTGAGCCAACATGTCATGCAAGTTTCATGCTTTTCCTTCACTAGCCAGTTGGTCCAACATGATCACCCTACTCTAAGGAAAGGTCTTGGTCATACAGGCGACATGAAAAGATGACCAAGTATTGATACACCTTCCACAGTATCTTCGTCTTGTAAACCTGGTTGGGTGTCATCCTGAATTTGGTCAGCTCCTTTCTCGAATTCTTCAAGATATCCCTAGAGTTGGAATTGTTGCTAGGTATGCTGAAGGGTGTCTCCATGGTGACCACTAGCTTCAAAATAATCCCACTGACACTGCTCAATGTCATCGTCTTGGGATCAGTGTCCGAGACGATCCAATGTATGATGTCCGCGCATGGGAACACAGGATACCTGCAAGCAATCTAGTATGAGCGGGACTTGTGAATGTTCACATAGACTTGATGGTCTTTGAGGTCTTCCCCAAATGTGTTTGACTACTCATCATTGACCTATTTCCATTTCAGCTTGATTTCTTTGTCTACAATTATCTTGTTATCTTCATAGATCGACGAACTTGTAAACACTCTCTCAATTGTTGCTCTAGTTGCGCTTCCGTCGGTGTCCTTTGATCCTACTCTCTTGGAGGCCATTGATCATGAACTGCTAAGAGATAGAAAAAAACCTTTTAGATCTAGATACATGGTGACACACATGGTGTTAGTGCCTAGATTTACCTCAGGCTGAGAAAGGTAGGATCCAGGGCCAACATCAAACCACACTTAACTTGGTAGCTAGCCCTACCAGGTCAGGAGAGGGCTCTCTCTGGGTCAATCTCAGCAAAATATAATCACTAAAGGCTTGAGATGACTGATATAACTACTGATCTTAGGCTAGGTATGTGTGCAAGAGAGTTTGATTAATAAAATAATGTTTTTTCTGGCTCAAATAGGAAAGAAGATTTTGGGTGCGGGGAATGAGGCCCAGTTTTGCAGAGATCTCAATGGGGAAAGGTAGGCAACTGATTTTGGCACTTCAAATCGAATGATGTGGAGGGATTAGATAGGTGAGGAGTTGAAGAGGGAAATAGAAACCATGGATCCTCTATAAACAGCTAAAAACATCAAGAAATTAAAGCAAACCTCAAGTAGAGCACTGCAATTTCAATGGATTCTACTTACGCACTTGTTTGATTTAGTTAGGAAGAAACAAGATAGATAATGTCATATATAACACATAAAAAAATATAGAAGAAATCATTGTACCAAAACAAAATTCCACAGGGATCCCAAAGAGTGCTGCAAACCCTAGTCTCAATTCCTTAGCCAAAATGCTGATATGAGTGTACAATGAAGCTCCTTGCTTTCTAAAGAGTAACCATGCTAATGACTGAAAAAAACATAATATAGACAAACCATATCTCATCCTAGCTTCTAGGGATTGAGCTCACATGTTTAGGAGCTGCTTCAAATAATTCTAAACTAGGAACTAGAAATTAGGGAATAGAATAGCATGCCTCTAGAAACAAGGGAACTGATTCATTCAGTTTCAAACAACTTTTTAACAGATGGATCTACCTCCATAAGTGAAAATTTGACATATTTACATCATGATCCATCCATGTACATTGAATTACATCACAAATTTGACACTAAGCATGTGAAAAAGTCAAACTGGAAAAAGACAAGCGAAAAACAGAGCATTCCTAGTCAAACTGGGCCAAATTTCCTCTATGCACCGCGCCTGATTCTGTATGCATAGCACCTGTTTGAAGCCACTTTTAAAGGCCTTCCTGGTGTCCAAATTCACTCCAAGTGTGCTTGTTGGAAATCTCTGACTATCTACATTCCAACCCAAGTGGCATTTGTCAATTTGGTCTCCATTTTCCCCTACAAAATTCAGTTCTTCCAACACTGCTTCCTGTGTGTCAAAATAGGGGCAGTGAGGTCATTTTTTGAGTGTTTTTGACCATTTTGAGGGCTCAAAACCTGTCCAAATTTCTTGGCCATTGGTAGGAAATCATATCTGTTCATGCCAAATCTAAAAATGTTGAGTTCTTGTGATTTAGAGGCTCCTATCAAAAGCGAGCGCTAGGTGGTGCGGCGCATAGAGCAGAAAATCCTGTTTTTTATGCCAAAAAATTCAAAAATGTAAATAGTGCCCCAAATTTTTTGATATTTGGGCTGAGTCTCCTCCATCAATCATTGTGTTGAGCCAAGGAAGCCTCAGCCAATATCTGAATCCCTTCATGCTCCCTTCGCCTCTTTGATGCCTTCTTCAATTTTACCTTTAAGTTCATGATTCTAGCTTGGCACACCATATTCCTTGACAAATAATGATATGCCATGTTTCTTAATATATTCTTCTCATTGAGGCCTTTTCTAACCTCCTCTCCAAGTGAATATTGGTCTTTCAAGCCATGACTCCTGATCAGCATTAACCTCTTGCTCGGGTGAAGTGAGCTCCACCCCCCTCCTTTGGGCAGCTTGGCGATTCTCCTGAATGTTTTGCAACTCCATAATCACTTGCTGATCTTCAAGCTGCTTATTTCCTTATTCCAAGTGATTTATTGTCCTTTTTTCCCTCTCCAAGTTGAGGGAGAAGGCATTGATGTCCGCCTGCTGCTATTGGATTATTTCATTGAGATTTGTGCTTTGCGGGCCCACATCGGTATCATCACCCTCAATGAGAATGAAATCAGTCTCCCACTCACCTGATGGTCCTTCATCCTGTAATGGCCTCTTGCCTTTGTCCTAAACCTGTTGTGCTGATGACGGAAGTGAGATCCCTTCCACCCCGGGTGGAGATAATACTCGCTTAACTGCTGCGAACAACCATCTAGTGCCCTTCTCATAAGTGATAAACATTGGCATACTAGCGGTCTATGTCTCATGACCCTCATGCTGATATGAAGGTCCACCTATCTCATGTAAAGTCTTTGAAGGTCCCTGAGGAGCTGTGAAAAACTCATGAGAAATGAAGTCCTCCCAAGTGATGCTATGTAAGCCAAGCTGATGGATGACTACAATTTTAATCAGAGAAAAATGATATATACTGTTGAACTGCTACTGAGGAGTTTTGTGTTGTACTAGGGTGGTAATCTTCTCAATTTTTCGGTACATGAAGTAGGGGAGTTTCATCATCCTCACCCTGGTAAAATGCATCAGCAACCTGATATGATAAGCATATAAACGGGAAAACCGGCCCTCACAACTGAAATACTTCATTATCAATTTCATCAAAGGAGCATAAGAATCTTTGAGGTACCGGAAAGGAAACAATCTGCTGAGTTGTCTCAAATATCTGGGCTTGATGTATGGTTCATAATGCTGCCTGTCAATTTCTTGCCTCTTGTTCCATTGCTCTCCAATGTTAGGAATACCGGTTGCTAGTGAAATAGATTCTAGTGTTAATGTGAATGTGACACCGGCTAGAGTGGCTTGACCATCATGTAAATGAAGCACAAAAAAACGAGCCAACTCATGATGAAACTGAATTCTAAAAACCATCTCACAAAATTCATAGTAGGAATGGTGTTGGAAACAAGTGATGGCAAGAGGGTAGGTCTGTAACTCAGAAAGAGTGGTTGGTTCTTCTCGAATATGTTTGCCACCTCTATGAGGCCTCCTAGGTGCATGTACCTCTGTAGGTGAGTCACTGTGTGTCTCCTCTTCATAAGCATATGAGGGATCAGATTCCATCTCTGCTAGGTGGATGAGCTGTCTTGATGAGAAGTAGGTGATTTATGATGTTTTTTACTTCTGCCACCAAGGGAAAAGTGATATGAGGGACTATAGAGGGAGGGAAAAATGAGGGATTTAGGGACTGTTGGGACAGGGTTTAGTTAAGGGAACAGGGAATTAGAGAGTAATTTGGGAGCTTTTGGTATAGGACTAGGGTTTGGGAATTTGTATTTGGGATTTTCGGAAATGGGAATTGGGGTAGGAATAGATGATGTTTTAGGATTGTGTGAATTTAGGGAATAGGGGAATCAGGGAAAATGAGTGATGGAGTGGAAAGGTGAGGGAATAACAAGATTGACTTGGCAGCCAAAACAACAGTTCAAACCCTAGGCAGCAGTTTCCTTTGAGAGATTTCAAGAGATAGGGTTTGATTTCTTTTTAAACCATCACCATAAGACAACCACCATAAATTGCATAAAAAATTGTTTCACTAGCAGTGATAAAGGCTCAACCTACTTGCACAAATGAAGATCCAAACATTTTGGGCAATTTGGAATGAGTTGTTGAAGATTTTGGGCTTGCCAGCTCTATGCGTTGCGCCTCAAACCCAACGCATCGTGCCTGTTTAGTTTAACACTGGAAATCGTGGCCGAATGCACCGCGCCTTTGTCTTGGGGCAATTTTTCATCGATTTCTCTTGCTTGCTCTAAAACACGGCTTTGCTTTGCTTCCAACTTTGTCTTTGTGTGAAAATGAGCATTTCAATTTGAAGAAATAACTTATATACATGGAGCCTTTAATTTTTATCTCAGAAATACCCACTTTCATAATGTTTGGAATTTGACTTTATCTTTTAACTCTGTTTTTCAGCTTTCTCACTTTATTTAAGCTTATGATGAAATGAATGACTTATGTTTTGTTTTCTTTGCAGGGTATTGGAGCTACTAAGGCTAGGAAAATGACCAGGGTTACAGATGAAGTGATTTACATATGAAGGAAATAAAATTACATGAATTTGCACGATAAAATCTAAAGATACCCTGTTTTTCCTCAAAACAGAGTTTTGAGGAAAAACATATCTCTGAACACTTGATTATGAAATTTATTAATGCTAGAACCTCCTCATGTGCCTGCTGGTTATTATTGGACTTTCTGAAACCCTTTTTGATAAAACCCTAATGAAACCCTAGACCTAAATGACAATGAAACCCTAGAAAAGACTTCTGCAATCTTTAAGACAAAAAGGTGACTGTATACAATTTTTTATGAATAAACATGAGCCAGCAGGTAAATGACATGAGGGAAACTGTAGGAGAAGCCACTAACGTCAGATGATCCATGCGCCTAATGGAATGCAGCTGACTGGGTGAGACACCTAATATGCAATGCAATAAGAGGATTTGATCTCTGATGGAGGGATGAAGATACTAACGCTAACATTGGCTCCAATGGGGACGGTAGCTCCTTGGAGGTGCCAAGCACTAAAGATCTCTAGGAAAGCAAGCAGTGCCTTTGTCCATTGGGCTATGGAGTCAATAACTTCGACAAATCGAAACCAAACTCTTGACTCAATGACTCAATTTTAGGACTTAATGTGACTCAAAATTGACTCATTTTCAAGACTGAAATTGACTGAAAGACTGGAGTCTATCAAACCAAACCAAAACTGAAATCAAACCTCAACTTTAGCCCCAAACTGAAGAATGAAAATAGTACACACTTGCAATGGAATTTAAACAAACCGGTATATACAATGATGAGTAGGACAGCAGAAAACATTTCACAAATAATACCGTTTAAGGCTCCAACCATTGACCGGTCCACCAGGATAGTCTTCACCATTCAGCTCTTGCAAAAGGAAAGCATTCTAGCCTTGATATGCAGCAATCTTGTATGGTCCTTTCCAAAGATTTTCAAATTTTCCATGTTTACCTTTCTCTTCATTCCTTACATCCCATTTCAGCACTATGTCTCCTATTTCAAAGTTTTTGCCTTTGGTTTTTGGTCATATATCCTCTTGATTCTCTCCTGCAGCTTGAAATTGTTCTAAAATACCTCCTCTCTAGTTTGTTGCAAATGAATCATTTGATTGATCCTCTGCTGCAAACTATCATCTTCGTTGTCGGCTTCTTGTAAAAGTTTGACCACCGGGACTGCTAGAGAGGTTGGGAAGACTGTGTCCACACTGTACGAAAGCTCAAAAGGAGACATGCCTATAGATTTCTTTTGACTTACCCTATCTGCCCAAAGTGCATTGACCAACTTTTTGTGCCAACTTTTCTTGTTAGTTTCCAGCAGCTTTTTGATAATCCTGACAAGAGATTTATTTGAGGATTCTGCCAATCCATTGCCTTGAGGGTAATAGGCAGTCGGGTGCCCCAAAGTGATTTGATACATATGACAAAAGTTAATCATTCTTTTTTATTTAAAGGTTGCTGCATTGTCAGTGATCAGCTAATTTGGACAACCAAAACGAGACAAAATGTTGTTTTCAAGAAATGAGATAATTACCGAATCAGTAACCTGCCTTGTGGAAATCGCCTCAATCCATTTGGTGAAATAATCCGTTGCTGTGAGGATCCACTTATGTTGCGCTGAAGAAGAAGGATGGATCTCACCAAGGAAATCCAAACCCCACTGCTGAAATGGAGCACTTACTTCAATGGGCTTGAGTGGTAAAGGCTGCAACTTCCTCTTACCTTGAAAAATCTGACATTCGTGGTAGCTGGCCATTGTTTTGTACACATCAACAAAAAGATTTGGCCATTAATACCCTGCTCTGAAGATTTTATTGGTTGTTGTCTTCCTGAAAAGATGTCCTCCGCAATCTCCCTTGTGAAAGTCTTCCATAATCTGTTTTGCCTCTTCTTCTACTAAACAATTCAGCAAGACACCACCAGGCTCTTTCCAATAAAGTGCACCATTCATAATACAAAACTTTGCAGCCTTCAATTTCAGTGTCCTACTTTTGTTCTTAGCCATTCCGAGTGGTGATGATAGATTTTGTAGTACATAAACAATGTCCGAATACCGAGGAGAAAGAAAGAAAATTCCTGATACCTGAGAGGGCAGATTGTCTTCATCTTCCTCAGACATAGCAGCAATTAGATTAATGTCCAAGGCATGCAAATTTGACTCAGCCATTAGTTTAGCCAGCCCCTGTCCTTTAATGAGCTTCGTCAGTTTGATTTCCACGTCATACTCTAGCAAGGCAGCAATCCATTTGCCTCTTCTTCCTTCCAGATCTGTTTGCACTAAGACATCCTTAACAAAAGCATTAGGGACATAAGCAAGGATGTGAGAATGCAAAATATAAACCCGAAAATATTTCAATGTTTTTACCAAAGCAAGGGCCTGTTTTTCAATTATATTGTACTTCAATGCCGCATCCCTTATGGTTCTGCTAAAAAATGCAATTGGTTTCTCAAGCTGGTCTCTTTTTTGCATCAAGACCGCTGCCATAGTATGATCCGAGGCAAATGAGAACAAAATAAAATCCTGAGTATAGTACAGGCTGATCAAAACTGGAGCTGAAGAAAGAGCTAATTTCACCAAATTGAAAGACTTAACTGCTTCCTCAGTCCACCTTACTGCACTATCTTTTTTGAGCATGTTTGTGATTTCTCTTAAATGTTCTGCAAGATTGGGCACAGAGCGACGTAAGAAATTTATTTTACCATTGAAGGATTGGATTTCTTTCTTACTTCATGGGAAATCAATCTTTTGAATGGACTCCACCCAAGCTGGATTGATGCGAATGCCCTCCTTTGAGATAATATGCCCGAGAAGCTTGCCTTCATCCATGGCAAACAAACTTTTCTTTGGATTAAGAGAGATGCCATACTTCCTACACCGCTGAAACACAATCTTCAAATGATAAAGGTGATCTTCATATGAATTAGAGAAAATAGTCAAGTCATCAAGATAAACAACTAGAAAGACATCTTTTTCATTAGCAAATGCGATATCCATCGCCTACTGAAAGGTTGCACCAGCATTTTTCAATCCAAAAGGCATCTTCGCATAATGAAAAGTTCCCCACAGAGCGATGAATGTTGTTTTGTCTCTATCATCCTCACGGACCAGAATTTAGTTATAACCCAAATAACCATCGAGTAGCAACATGCAGGATGCTCCAACTACTCTCTGAAGTATGTGATCCATCTTAGGCAATGGATAGTTGTCTTTCAAGGATACTTTGTTCAAATTTCTAAAATCAATACATAACCGGATCTCACATGTTTTCTTGTGGATGGGCACCAAGTTTGAAATCCAATCTGAAAATCTTATGGGTACTATGATACCAGCTTTATACAACTGATTCACTTCCTTCTCTATTGACGGAAGCAACTTCGGATTTATTCTTCTTAACTTCTGACGAAATGGCCTTTGATTTGGCTTGATTGGAATGATATGCTGAATTATGCTTGTGTCATATGCCTTCAAATCTGAATAATCCCAAGAAAATACATTAGTAAAAGACGATAACAAACTGATATACTTTTCTTTTACCTGTGGAGGCAACACCTTTGATAATTTTACCATCTTAGGATTTTTAGGTGATCTAATGTTCACATCCTCAACTCTGTTCCTGGTTGGCAGCAAACTCGGTTTTCGAGGCACATCATCCTGATCAAATAGCTCCTCTAAAGGTATTATACCTTTAGGAATGATGTTGTCTTTGAGCTGCAAAACTTCCATTTGATTGACTTCTATATATGCTTCACCATCATCGTACTCCACATCAATAGAAGTGTCTTTGAACTTACCTTTATTTTGCAGAAATTCATCGATCTCATCATCATCTTGGAACACTTGCCAATACGTTTGATTGTCGGGGACAGCTGGGTGATGCTTCACATGAATCTCAAACTTGTTGTTTGAATTCATCGGAATTTTCAAATTACTTGCTGTTGTCGCAAGTGAATCTATAATGACATTCTGAGCACGGGGGACACATGTTAAAGTATAATCAGAAAATACTTTCAAGATATCCAACACCGCATTGCGGTAGGCCCACATTCGAGGATGCTTAGCTTGGTATTCCCCTTTCACCTGATTGATAACTAACTCAGAGTCACCATACATTGAAATCCTTTTAGCATTCAATTTTCTAAGAACTTTCAAACCAGCAATTAAAGCTTCATATTCAGCCTCATTATTTGAACAGTCAAAAGCTAGTTTATAAGAACAGATCCTTACATTGCTTGGCACTTTATTTGGGGCGAAAATAGGGCTGCGTATCCAAATGCCAATTCCAAAACCTTTCCTTCCTACCACGCCATCAAAATCCATGCTCCACAGGCCTGCTTCATCCTCTTCCAAATGCTGAAATTCTGTTTGTTCTCCTTGTTGTCCATTAATATGTTGCTACTGTCGGAAGGATGATTGCTCAGTGGTAATATCAAGTCTTTGCCTTTCTTGCTTTAAGACTTCTCTGAAATTTTCAGTGATCTTGGGAATGTCTTCTACTTCAACTACTTGGCTATTTACATCATTAAAGCTATCTGAATACAAAACAAATGATTCTAAATCAGTATGTATATAGTTGATTGGATGATTTACCGGCTTCTCCTTGCTAGTAATCATGTACTTCATTTTTTGTTCCCGGTATAGTTTCCTCATCTGACCAAACACGGGAATGGTAGCATAGGAGAAATCAAGCTGCATTATCCATTTAATCTTTTCTCCCCAAGATCTGGAAAGAATCATGCCAAATCTAGGAGGTATATCTGCCACAACCACGTCCATCAAAACATTTCTAGCTAGAATCTGATCCAAACTAACCACCAAATCCTTGATAATACCAATGCACCTTACTCTACTAGAATCAAAAAAGTAAAGGTCATGATATTTTCTAGTGATATCCAATCCTAATATCTCCATGATAGCCTTAGGCATGAGATTATGAGAGGCTCCGGAATCAAACATAGCATTATGTAACACAAACTCATGCACCCTGAGACTGATATAAAAAGGAGCGACATCACTATCTTGAGACTGACCTTCCAATGCTAGCCCAAAAATCAACTTGGGACTGTCATCCTCCATGTTCACCATGTCGGATGATGGATCTAAATTCAAAATTTTAGACACCTGACCTTTATAATTGTTGTTCTTCATCAACTCAGTCAAAGGAATGGATATTTTTAACATAGAAATTTCATTTTCTAAGTTAAAAAATGAAACTTTTTCTACCTCTTTCACTAAAACATCCTTCTTTTCAGTTTTCTCCTTTGACACATTTGGCTGATTGGGTCTTTCACTTGCTGATGGCGTTTTGTTGGTGTTAGGATCAGCTATCTCTTTTCCCTTTTTCTGCACATTGGGAGGATCATTCTTTGACGTTGCTGCCTCCTTCCTTTTCTGAATTGGATTTACGGGCACATCTCTACTTCAGAGTGAATATTGTCACTGCTGAGCTGACAAAGCATTCATGTATCCTCTTTCCTATTCATCGAACTCTTCCTCAAGAACTATTTCATTTGCCAAAATGAAATTTTCATCCCTTTGCTCAACTGAATTCTCGAAGTACTCTTCATCTTCAGTGATGAAAATTGGCATATCATCAGGTGTAAAGAAATGATTCTCTTCTCCGATTACATTCTCCTCCTCATCTGATTCCGGACCATGTACAAAATTCTACTACAAGGGTGTCTTCACCTACTGCTACGCTGCTTGATCTTGTGCTCGTTGCTCTCTTTGTTTTATCCTAAATTGTTGTGGTTGCTAGCCACAGAAATTAGGATTTCTGACTTGTGGTTCAGATTTGTCAATTGTCAATCTATCAAAGATCTTCTCCATCTTCCGAAGCACTTGATCTGAAGTGGAAACCTCTTCCTTTATTTTCACCTTCTTTTCAGCCTTTGCTCTAGCTCTCTTGGCAAGGAGATTAGCTTCAACGCTGACTGCAATTTTCTGCATGTCTTCCAAAGTAGCCGGATCTCTCTCTCTTAATTGATAGGCCATATCAGTATCAAAACCGTCTGGAAACTTAATCAAGGCCAGCCCCATAGGTGGCTTTATATGATCAGGAATTGCATTGTAAACTGAATTGAATCTAATACAGTAATCTTGAACAGACTCACCAACATTCCGCTTGATGTTCTCATATTCAGAAAAGATTTGAAGAGGACTTTTCTTCACTTCCCAGTGATCCAAGAATTGTCTCTGTAAATTAGCCAATGTAGTGATACTTGTAGCTGGCAAATCTTTGAACCATTTCCTCACTTCACCACCAAAGGTTTGTACAAATAGTCTCATGGTCACATTTTCTGCATCAATCTCATGGAGGTCAAAGAAATCTGTCATCCTGTCCACATGTTGTTGAGTCGTAACACTGTGAGGAGTGCCGTCAAAGAATGGAATTTTACTTTGATAATCGGCGAGCATATCATCCAAATTTTGAGGTAGCACGACGGGTGCAAAACAAGCAGCCATTACTCTTGGTGGATTTGCAATTAGTCTTGGGGATGTTGGGGGATATGAGGAGGTGTGTGTGGAGGCGAAGAAATTTTGGATGCTTGAGGAGTAGAAGGAGTAGACAGAGGTGATACTACTGCAGACTTTTGATCAGAGATAGTAGGCTGCATGGGAATGGTGGGAATGAAAGGCGGTTCGATGGGAATTTTTGAGCTAGATGCAATTGCAGATGACCCAAGGGTTGCAGAAGAAGTCTCTAAGAAATCAGCAATATCAGAAGCCACAATTGAAGTCTGGAACTGATTCAAGATATAATCGTCAATGGATTTATTGGCCCTTTCAGTTTCAAGATTTCTAGCAAACTCAGGATTTAATGCAGTTGAAGCAACAAGGCTTTTAGATTTGGTTTCAAACAAAGACAAATCAAACTGTTTGTCAAACTCAAGCTCTTCAAGATCTTCAAAAACGACAGGACATGAATGAGATTTGAACATGGGAATCACAGAACTTCCTTGGCGAAGGATTCTTCGAATAAAATTGGGATTTTTGTACACAGGAGGGGGATCTGGATCTGGATTAGCTCTGGTATATCTTCTGGAAGCCAGTGTGCTATTATTTCAAAGAAATCAAATGGACATTAACAACATGTTCAGCCTATCAAATCCTGAACTTTCATCCAAAAGCTTATAATTATGAGATGTACTGGGGTGACTTGCAAGTTAGATATTCTGTTTATAATACTAGACTAGAGATTGACTGGAGTAGCTTTTATCTACTTGCGCTAATGCAAAGAAAAAGCGTTTCGAAGGCTACCTAGCTAATCTTCAGACTCCGTCTGTAGTTTATAAAATGAAGAACACTAACAAACAACAATCTCTTACCTAGTATGGTCGCCACTATCTTAGTGCCTAGATTTACCTCAGGCTGAGAAAGGTAGGATCCAGGGCCAACATCAAACCACGCTTAACCTAGTAGCTAGCCCTACCAAGTCGGGAGAGGGCTCTCTCTGGGTCAATCTCAGCAAAATATAATCACTAAAGGCTTGAGATGACTGATATAACTACTGATCTTAGGCTAGGTATGTGTGCAAGAGAGTTTTATTGAATAAAAAATGTTTTTTCTGGCTCAAATAGAAAAGCAGATTTTGGGTGCAGGGAATGAGGCTCAGTTTTGCAGAGATCTTAATGGGGCAAGGTAGGCAACTGATTTTGGCACTTCAAATCGAATGAGGAGGAGGGACTAGACAGGTGAAGAGTTGAAGAGGGCAAGAGAAACCATGGATCTTGTCCAAACAGCTGAAAACATCAAGAAACTAAAGCAAACCTCAAGTAGAGCACTGCAATTTCAATGGATTCTACTTACACTCTTGTTTGATTTAGTTAGGAAGAAACAAGATAGATAATGTCATATATAACACATAAAAAAGTATAGAAGAAAGCATTGTACCAAAACAAAATGCCACAGGGATCCCAAAGAGTGTTGCAAACCTTAGTCTCAATTCCTTAGCTAAAATGTTGATATGAGTGTACAATGAAGCTCCTTGCTTTCTCAAGAGTCCAACCATGCTAATGACTGAAAAACAGCATAATATAGACAAACCATAGCTCATCCTAGCCTCTATGGGTCGAGCTCACATGTTTAGGAGCTGTTTCAACTAATTCTAAACTGAGAACTATAAATTAGGCAATAGAACAACATGCCTCTAGAAACAAGGGAACTGATTAATTCAGTTTCAAACAACTTTTTAATAGATGGATCTACCCCCATAAGTGAAAATTTGACATATTTACATCATGATCCATCCATGTACATTGAATTACATCACAAATTTGACACTAAGCATGTGAAAAAGTCAAACTGGCAAAAGACAGGCGAAAAGCAGAGCATTCCTGGTCAAACTGGGCCAAATTTCCTCTATGTGCCGCGCCTGATTCTTTATGCATAGTGCCTGTTTGAAGCCAGTTTTGAAGGCCTTAATGGTGTCCAAATTTTCTCCAAGTGTTATTTTTGGAAATATCTTCTTGTCTATTTTCTAACCCAAGTGGAATTTTTCAATTTGGTCTCCATTTGCCCTCCCAAATTCAGTTCTTCCAACACTACTTCCTGTGTGTCAAAATAGGGGCAGTGAGGTCATTTTTGAGTGTTTTTGACATTTTTGAGGGCTCAAAACCTGTCCAAATTTCTTGGCCATTGGTAGGCAATCATATTTTTTCATGAAAAATCCAAAAATGCTGAGTTTTTGTGATTTCGAGGCTCCTACCAAAAGCAAGCGCCAGGTGGCATGGTGCATAGGGTAGAAAATCCTATTTTTTGTGCCAAAAAATTAAAAAATGCAAAAATTGCCCCAAATTTTTTGAAATTTGAGCTGGGTCTTCTCCATCAAGCATTGTGTTGAGCCAAGGATGCCTCAGCCAATATCTAAAGCCCTTCATGCTCCGTTCGCCTCTTTGATGCCTTCTTCAATTTTTCCTTTAAGCTCCTGATTCTAGCTTGGCACACCATATTCCTTGACAAATAATGATATGCCATGTTTCTCAACATATTCTTCTCATTGATGACCTTTTCTAACCTCCTCTCTAAGTGAATATTGGCTCTTTCAAGCCATGACTCCCGATCGGCATTAACCTCCTGTTCAAGCAAAGTGAGCTCCACCCCCCTCCTTTGGGCAGCTTGGTGATTCTCCCAAATGTTTTGCAACTCCATAATCACTTGTTAATCTTCAAGCTACTTATTTCTTTTCTCTAGGTTATTTATTGTCCATTTTTCCCTCTTAAAGTTGAGGGACAAGACATTGATGTCCGCTTGCTGCTCTTGGATGATTTCTTCGAGATTTGTGCTTTGCGGGCCCACATCGGTATCATCACCCTCAATGAGAATGAAATCAGTCTCCCGCTCACCTAATGGTCCTTCATCCTATAATGGCCTCTTGCCTTTGTCCTGAACCTATTGCGCTGATGATGGAAGCGAGACCCCTCCACCCCAGGTGCAGATAATACTCGCTTAGCTGCTGTGAACAACCATCTAGTGCACTTCTCATAAGTGATAAACACTAGCATACTAGCGCTTTGTGCCTCATGACTCGCATGCTAATATGAAGGTCCACCTGTCTCATGTAAAGGCTTTGAAGGTCCCCGAGGAGCTGTGAAAAACTCACGAGAAATGAAGTCCTCCCAAGTGATGCCCTGTAAGCCAAGTTGATGAATGACCACAATTTTAATGAGAGCAAAATGATATATACTGTTGAACTGCTGCTGAGGAGTTTTGTGTTGTACTAGGGTGGTCATCTTCTCAATGTTTCAGCACATGAAGGGGAGGTTCATCATCCTCACCCTGGTAAAATGCATCAACAGCCTGATATGATAAGCATATAAACGGGAAAATTGGCCCTCACAGCTAAAATACTTCATTGTCAATTTCATCAAAGGAGCATAAGAATCTTTGAGGTACCAGAAAGGAAACACTCTGCTAAGTTGTCTCAAATAATCGGGCTTGATGTATGGTTCATAATGCTGCCTGTCAATTTGCTACCTCTTGTTCCATTGTTCTCCAATGTTAGGAATACCGGTTGCTAGTGAAACAGATTCTAGTGTTAATGTGAATGTGAGACTGGCTAGAGTGGCTTGACCATCATGTAAATGAAGCACAAACAAATGAGCCAACTCATGATGAAACTGAATTCTAGCAACCATCTCACAAAATTCATAGTAGGACTGGTGTTGGAAACAAGTGATGGCAAGAGGGCAGTCCTGTAACTCAGCGAGAGTGATTAGTTCTTCTCGAACATGTTTGCCACCTCTATGAGGCCTTCTGGGTGCATGTACCCCTGTAGGTGAGTCACTGTGTGTCTCCTCTTCATAATCATATGAGGGATCAGATTCCATCTCTGCTAGGTGGATGAGCTGCATTGATGAGAAGTAGGTGATTTATGATGTTTCTTTGATTTTTCCACCAAGGGAAAAGTGATATGAGGGACTGTAGAGGGAGGGAAAAGTGAGGGATTTAGGGACTATTGGGACATGGTTTAGTTAAGGGAACAGGGAATTAAAGAGTAATTTGGGAGTTTTTGGTATAGGACTAGGGTTTTGGAATTTGTATTTGGGATTTTGGGAAATGGGAATTGGGGTAGGAATAGATGATGTTTTAGGAATGTGTGAATTTAGGGAATAGGGGAATCGGGGAAAATGATTGAGGGAGTGGAAAGATGAGGGAATAACAAGATTGACTTGGCAGCCAAAACAATATTTCAAACCCTAGGAAGCAGTTTTCTTTGAGAGATTTCAAGAGATAGGGTTTGATTTCTTTTTAAACCATCACCATAAGACAACCACCATAAATTGCATAAAAAAAAATTTCACTAGCAGTGATAAAGGCTCAACCTACTTGCAAAAATAAAGATCCAAGCATTTTAGGCAATTTGGAATGAGTTTTGAAGATTTCAGGCTTGCCGGCTCTATGTGTTGTGCCCTGTGTATGCACAGTGCCCATTCAGTTTAACAGTGGAAATCGTGGCCCAAGGCACCGCGCCTCTGTCTTGGGGCAATTTTTCACCGATTTCTCTTGCTTTCTCTAAAACACGGCTTTGCTTTGCTTCCAACTTTGTCTTTGAGTGCAAATGAGCTTTTCAATTTGAAGAAATAACTTATATACATGGAGCCTTTAATTTTTATTTCACAAATACCCACTTTCATAATGTTTGGAATTTGACTTTATTTTTTAACTCTGTTTTTGAGCTTTCTCACTTTATTTAAGCTTGTGATGAACTAAATGACTTATGTTTTGTTTGCTTTACAGGGGATTGGAGCTACCGAGGCTAGGAAAGTGACCAGGGTTATAGATGAAGTGATTTGCATATGAAGGAAATAAAATTACATGAATTTGTACAAGAAAATCTAAAGATACCCTGTTTCTTCTCAAAACAGAGTTTTGAGGAAAAGCACATCTCTGAACACTTGATTATGAAATTTATTGATGCTGGAACCTCCTCATGTGCCTGCTGGTTATTATTGGACTTTTTGAAACCCTTTTTGATGAAACCCTAATGAAACCCTAGACCTAAATGACAATGAAACCCTAGAAAATACTTCTGCAATCTTTAAGACAAAAAGGTGACTGTATACAATTTTTGATGAATAAACATGAGCCAGCAGGTAAATGACATGAGGGAAACTGTAGGAGAAGCCACTACCATCAGATGATCCATGCACCTAATGGAATGTAGCTGACTGGGCGGGACACCTAATATGCAATGCAATAAGTGGATTTGATCTCTGACAGAGGGATGAAGATACCGACACTAACACATGGCAAGAAATATGTCAGCTAAAACCAAAGAAAACTTGACGAACGACGTGCAACATACCTAGGGATTGACTAGAAATGATTGTGTAATCTTTCCTGGGAGGCCGGGAGGCTGGCTATGGGAACTGTGCCAAAGGAAATCTGGACTACTTGGAGGCTGGTTAACTGTAGGAATTTCACAACGCACAATCCAGATTGGCCTGTTGGCTGCTCGGATTGCACAATGCATAATTTCCGCTGGCAAGGGTTGTAGGCCCAATGACTGCTTTTTGCAATTTTCTATGCCAGCCATCACTGCCTCTTAGAATTGCACAATCCAAGACTGAAGGACAATCAATGAGAAGAAATGCACATTTTTTGAGAGGAAGGCAGAGCCTTTCCTCTCAGTATTGCGCAATTCTCTCTTGGTGAGGCAGAGTATGGGCTAAGGTTGCCTAGACCTGCCGACGGGAAACTGAAAACAAATGGGGATGTTAATCCATGGAAATACTGAGTGTAATCAAGAGTGAATGATTGTGCATGCAAACAGTAAATGAAAGATTCAAAAAGTGGAACAACATGCATGTGTGTGAAGCAAGTCACCGAAATGGTGACCATTCATACAAAACAGTTTCATGCATGCGACAGTAGTGAGATGGTAACAAAAATTGAAATGGTGCTAGTAAAAGCTCATATGCATGCAAACGATAACAAGCATTCACAGAAATCAAGCAGACAACACTCACACAAGCCAAAACTCAAAACGCGACATAAATGTTGCAATAGACAAGTTAAGTGGAGATACACAGAAATAGATGATCTGAATGTGTCGAAGACTCCTTGATGTGTTGTGGGATTCCAAAGCTCCAAGATCAATGTGAGGAAGTGAGCTCTAAAGCTTTCAATAAATAAGTTTGAGGCTCATGACGAGCATGCCAAAAATCTATGAAAAAGCAACACTTGGAGGAAAGATTCTAAAACGATCTTTGCATGTAACCTCCAACTGCTAAAAATAGGTCCCTAAAATCTATGGATGCTTTTTGCATGTTTCTTTTTGCTATTTTGAGAAAAAGCAGTACATGCATGCAAGTTAAGTTTTCTCAGTCCTGAGTGGAACCAGTCAACCTAATGACACATGCAACAACCTGCCTAACTTAGGGTAACTTTTGCATAATTTCTGGGAGGAAGTTGGGTTGGCTGCCCAGAGGGATTGTGCAATTTCTAGGCTGAGTAGCTGACTACTACCCAGGATTGTGTAATTTCTAGGCTGAGCAATCCTACTGGGTCGGATTGCGTGGTTTTCTCTGGGAAGGTTGAGTGGCAGGGTTATGTAGTTTCTGAGCCCAATAGGCTGCCAAATAGGATTGCACAATTTTGGAGGGAAGATTGGTTCCCCTCCAGAATCACACATTTTCTTGAGAGAGATGTTAAGCTAGTAGCTGGGCCAAGTTTGGGGAAGCAACCTGTGAGAGGATTGAAATAAGTTATCATGCATAGGCTGAAAATCTGATAGAGAACCACTGAAGCTCATGTACTTGACAATGAAAGACATGCTACTAAGGATGGTTGGTAGGGAGGCTCAAAAACGAAGCTAAGGCAAAATTTTGGAGGGTGGTTGTAGCCGCTACAAAAGAATGGTTGATGGATTGGTTCATGTCATGGTTATCTCATGTATTTACATGTAATTGTTAAATTGATGGATGCAAGACCTAATTTATGTTATAATTGTTCAATGGATAAGGTGGTGATCCTTCTTGTCATGTTTCATAAGTGTTTTCAATCATTCATGCTATATCTTGTATCCTAGACCTGTAAGTTGTATTGATGCCAAGTGTTGAAAGAATTCCAGTCCTAGTTGGGGATGGTCAGGCCTAGTCTTGAGGTTTATTTTTGGTTTAGTAGTCTTTTCATCATGTCTTTGATGGATTTTGATAGTTAAAACAAGTTCTGGGTAGTGGCCATAATTCTGGGCTAGAAAGGTGCCTTGAATTATGTGGACATTAGGACAAGTCTACTGGGAAAAGTCCTTGGACGCTAGCTTATAGGCCTGTGAGAGCATCCAAAGGTCCCTAGATGATGGCATGCATATAACATGAGAGCGCCCATAGCTCAAGAGGCATAAAATATTAGTGTGACCTAGGGGCAGGATGTTTCAGTGGTTGAGATCTCTAATGGGGTTGTTGTTATCTAATGTGTAAGGTTGGTTGATGTGTTCTATCAATTTGATTTCCTTAAGGTCACCAACTAGGTTGAATCCCTTATGTTAGCCTCTCTCATCGCATGTTTACACCAGTTGGTCGATTACTTAGGCAGATGTGGGAGGAGGTCATTATAGATTGGTATCAGAGAGTGGTTACACTCTCGTTGGGTGAATGTCTTTGTCATGCATTCATGTTGGTTGTACATGTGTCAGTCACCCTTGTGGTCTACGTGCTTGTTGCATATGCATGGTCTTGGTGATGGTTGTAGTGATGTCACCATGTGAATAAGGATGTCATTGTGTGAAGCATGTCTTCATGAGTGTATGATTGGTTACATGTTGTTATATGTCACTTAAATATGTCATTTTGTATGCTTGGTTACATTCTCGTATGTTTGGTTACATTATTCCATGATTGGTTACATGCATCCTTCTTGTAGGTTTAGTTACAAGTATTGTCGTTCATGCTTGGTCATATGCGTTCATGCATGTGTGTGGTCAATTATGCATTGATTATGCATGTTAATGTTTGCATGTCGTCAAGTATATAGTGGTGTTATGGTTTTTGTTGTCATGCATGTAATCATGGTATGTGTGTAGTTGATATGGTCATGCATTGATGAGTGGACTCTAGCTAGACTAATGGTTACATGGTTATGTGCTTATGTATCATATGCCTATATGTTGTTACGATTATTTTGTACTTGTATCACATTGATTTCATGATCTTGCAGATGAGATGTCTTGCCAGAACTATGCTAAGTTACATTGGTTTATTGTAATTTGCTTTAGATAACATAGTATGCCTTGCAGGAAAGAGATCAAATGGCTAGCATGATCGTAGACTACAAAGACTCTCCCTATGAATTAAATGAGTAGAATGGTGTTGGATTCTCTTCTGATTTGGAAGATACATTAAGAAGCTTGAAGGAAGAAATAAGTGTTGGGTTGTATTATATTATTTCCACGACTAGCCCACGTAGTTAACCGGGGATTAGAGGGGGGGAGGTCACAAGGGGTTTTAGGGGTACCCGTAACCCCACTTTATGTGGTATTGGATGCTTCGGCATGTATAAATACGTATTGTAACATTGAAAGGAATATAATGAAAAATCAAGCTGGTAGTCCCGGTTTTGGGATCCATGGGAAAATCTCTATGTATATGTGTTTTATGTGTTATGCTCTCACTATTGTTTATTTTCTGTGTTTTAGAATCCGTATGCAGGTAATTTCTGTACGGGGTTAAAACATACAATAAGGATTTGTAAGGTGGAAAATGACAAAATCATGCAAGCACAAGAGAAACAAGTAGAGGTTGATTCAATACTACTTCAAAGTTTGTTAGACATACAGCAACAAGGACCACTTCAGATCAGCCATGAGAACAAGGACAAAACTAACGGGGAATATCGAAATAGGTCTTACGGTGGTCACAAGTCAGGTAGAGATGACATGATCAGATATGGCATGTTTTTGGACACTCTGGATAGGAGAGGTGATGGAAACAAGTATTATTCTAGTTCTAGTTCTAATAAGCATTATCATCATCATCATCCTTACGGGAGGAGTGATAGGGGATACATTCTGGATGAGTTTAAGAAAGAAAACCCACCTAGCTTTGATGGAGAGATAAAGAAATGATAGGATGTAGAGGCATGGCTGCTTGGTAAGAGGAAATTCTTCATATTGCATGATTATTCGGGAAAATTGAAAACAAAGATAGCCACTTTTAGTCTCAAAGGTAAAGAAGATATTTGGTAGGAAGATGTGAAGAATGTTAAAGGTATACATGAGGATGATTTGGCTTGGCATGAGTTTGATAGGCTCTTCAAGAAGAAGTACTTGTCAGAAAGATACTTCGATGAAAGAGCTAAGGAGTTTTAAGAGTTACAGATGGGTTCCATGACAAATGATGAGTATACTAATAGGTTCTTGGAGTTGTTGAAATATGTGCCTTACCTCAAGGAGGAGAAGGCCAAGGTTAAGAGTTTCATTGGTGGAATGCCTGTAGCATACAGAGACCAGATTGAGTTCAATGAGCCTAGATCCTTAGAGGAGGCCATCCAAAGTTGAAAAATTGTTATGAGCAATCGAAGTGCAAAGTTGAGCCTAAGCATGACTTGAAAAGAAATGAGAAAGATGAAGGAAAATGACAACCAAAGTGAGGAAGACTTCAAGATGCAAGTGAGAAAGAAAATGTAGTTCCTTACAAGTAGTTCAATATAGCTGAGAAAGGACATGGAGAGGAGTAGGCTAAAGGCACTAGTATGGAACCATTAAATTGTTGGATATGTGGTAAGAATCATCCTAAGAGGGATTCTTTGTAATATCAAAATGGTGGTAGACCCCAAAACTAGAGTGCTTAGAAGGCACATATAGTTGAGTATGTGGGACATAGCATTCCTCGTACCTATGCACTTGTGGACAATAGGTAGGTGGATCATCAAACATTTATCATTGAGTTGGATGGTAAGCTTTGTGATCAAGTTGTTTCTATTTTGATTTATCTAGATCTAACTATAGTTATATTAATCCTGACCTGGTGGATAAGTGTGGTTTCAGAAAAGAAGTGCATGCATAATCTTGGTTGGTGCAGTTGACTACGGGTACAAAGAAGATAATTCACCATTGGGTAAGAGCTTCTGCATTTGAGTTAGATGGTATGTCTACAAAAAAAAAATCAATGTACTTCCATTGGGATCGTATAATATTATTTTGGGTATGTATTGGTTGTACCTTCACAAGACCAAAGTGGATTTCTTAGACAAGGCCATTGAGTGTGTGGATGATAATGGAGAAAAGAGAACTTTGGAGGGGAAGAAGAAGCCTACATCAATGAGGATGGTTACCACTATGCATGCTAAGCATAGTTGCAAAAAAGGTTGTGTGATGTTTACAATTAACATTTCTAGTGGAAAAGGTAAGAAAGTTGGCAATGGAGATGTTTTGAGTAGATACCCAGTTCTGCAATAGTTTTAGGATGTATTTCTTGAGGATATTACAAATTTTCCACCCCATTTGGAGGTAAAATTTTCTATTGAGTTGGTTACATGATGCAGCTCTGACATAAAAGGAACCTTACTAGATGAGCACAGATGAATTGGTAGAGTTAAAGCTACAGTTAAAGGAGATTCTTAACAAGGGATACATTAGGCCAACTATATCACCTTGGGGTGCACTAGTGTTGTTCATAAATATGAAATATGGTAATATCGGATTGTGCATTGACTACAGGAAGCTAAACAAGGTAACAATCAAGAACAGGTACCCATTGTCGAGGATCAATTATTTGTTTGATCAGTTAAAGGGAGCAGTAGTGTTCTCTAAGATTGACTTGAGATCGACATACCATCAAGTACGCATCAAGGAAGATGATATCTTCAAGACTACGTTCAAGACTAGGTATGGGCATTATGAGTTTGTTATCATTCCATTTGGTTTGACTAATGGTCTAGCTAAATTTATGTGTTTGATGAATAGTGTGTTGTGCCCTTATTTGGACAAGTTTGTTATTATGTTCATTGATGACATATTGGTATATTCTAAAAATGAGGAAGAACATGGCAAGAATTTAGTAGCGGTCTTGAGATTTCTAAGAGAGCATCAATGGTATGCTAAGCTTAGCAAGTGCAACTTATTTCAGACTAAGGTACATTTCTTGGAGCATGTTCTCTCCAATGAAGGAATTGTAATAGATCTAGAAATGATCAGGGCCATCATGGAGTGGGTAGCTCCCAGGAATGTGGATGAGGTGAGATCTTTCATGGGGTTGGAAAGTTATTATAGGAGGTTCATTAGGAACTTCTCGCAGATTTCTTATCCCATTACATCATTGCAGAGGAAAGGTAAGAAGTTTGAATGGACAAATGAATGTGTAGCTAGTTTTGGGTAGCTCAAGCAGTTGTTCACACATGTAAGAGTGCTAAAGATTGCAGATCTAGATAATGAGTTTGTAGTGTGTATAGATTCTTGCAAGAGAGGAGTTGGTGGGGTTCTCATGTAAGAAGGAAAGGTAGTTTTCTATGAGTCACAAAAACTGAATGAGCACAAGAAAAAATATTTGACGCACGATCTTGAGCTAGCAACGACCATACATGCATTGAATATGTGGAGGCATTATCTTCTTGGTAGGAGGTTTGTACTGATGAGTGACCATAGTGGTTTGAGGTATTTGTTTGACTAGTCAAATCTAAATGCTAGGGAAGCAAGATGGTTAGCCACCCTCAGCAAGTTTGACTTTGAGATCAGATACATGAAAGGGAAGGAGAATCAAGTTTCAAATGCTCTTAGCAGGAAGGTACAAGTAAATCATATATAATCTATGAGCTCTTATGGGACAAAGTTACAAGATAGGATCTTGTAGGTAGGACAATGAGATGAAAAGTACATGCATATCATGCACAGGTTACAACAAAGTGCAGGTACAGGTGCAGGTGCAAGTACAGGCACAAGTGTAGGTAGAAGTATAGGTGATAAGGATGAAGACTATCATCTTATGATAGATGGTTCGGTGAGATTCACGGACAAGATCTATGTACCAAATTGCATTGATCTCAAGAAACTAATCTTGAGAGATTACACGTCAAGACATACTCAGGTCACCGAAGATATCAGAAGATGTTGATGGCGATGAATAAGTTCTATTGTTGTCTGAATATGAAGAAGCAACTCGCAGCGTTTATGGCTAGATGTTTAGATTATCAGCAGGTAAAGGTAGAATGTAAGCATCCAAGTCATTTACTATAGCCTATAGCAATTACGAAATGGAAATAGGAGGTCATTTCTATGGATTTCATTACAGTTCTTCTGAGGACAGTGAAATAACATGATTCTACTATGCTCTTGGTTGACAGGTTCAACAAGGTATCTCACCTCATTCCAGTAAAGGCTACATATTCAACTAGTGAGGTAGCACAAGTTTTCATCAGAGAGAGAGTGAGATTACATGGTGTTCCGAAGAATATTGTGTCAAAAATGGATGCAAAGTTCACTTCCAAGTTCTGGAAGGAGCTATTTGTAGGATTGGGTATAGATTTGGCCTTCATTACAACTTATAATCCACATACAGATGGAAAGATAGAGAGGGTCAAAAGGATCTTGTAGCGTATGCTGAGGATGTATGTGATGCACTAGTAGAGGATATGGGAGGAGTATCTTCCATTGGTTAAGTTTGTATACAAGAATGGTTATCAGGAGTCATTGAGGATGATTCCTTTCGAAGCATTTTACAGGCGGAGATTTAATAATCCCATCAACTGGAGTGATCCAGTGAATAGGGTAATTATTGGATTGGATATGTTGGAAGACATTGAACAAGAAATGTAGGTTATAAAGAAGAATCTAAAGGAAACACAGGATAGATATAAGAGTTATGCGGATCAGTAGAGGTTGTTCAAGGAGTTTCAGGTTGGTGAGCATGTGCATTTTCACATCCAGCATAAGAAAAGCTCTTTGAGGATTGGATCATGTGCCAAATTGGAACCATATTATTGTAGTCCTTTTGAGATCCTTGAGAGGATTGGACCAGTGGCCTATCAACTTGCACTACCTCCAACAATGAAAGTCCATGATGTTTTTCATATTACATTGCTTAAGAGGGATATAAAGGATGTTGATCATGTTATTAATTGGTCTATATTGCAGTTGGAGAAAGAAGGAGAGTTCCAATCAGAGCCTTAGTGCATATTGCAGTGGAATCATCTCATGCTCAGGAACATTTCCATAGAGCAAGTTAAAGTGAAGTGGAAGCACTTTGGGCCTGAAGAATCTACAAGGGAGATGGAGGATCAGATGTAGGGCCTGTATCCTTCATTATTTTTCGGTTGAGGCAAAGCCATTATGGCATGGTGTTTCGTATGGTTTTTTGTTATATGTTTAGTGATTTTGGTATGTGTACATATGTATATGTATGTAAATACTACCATGAGCTATGTTATAAAGCTCCAATAAGCGGTATGTTTGTTATCTTGTCATGTTGTCATGATGTCTTTCTTTTAAAAAAGTCTTTCATTGTAAATACTGCAACGAGCTAAACTATAAAGATCCATGGGTAGTATGTTTTCCTTTCCGTGCTTTTGTTGACATCTTGGTGTGGTTAAACACCGAGGATGTTGTTCCCTAGGGGGGAGGGTTCTATAACGGCAGTGGTGAAAATTTCATGTAATAAAAGTTAATAAAGGAAAAATAAGACCGTGGTGAAAAATAAGACCGTGGTTAAGGGAAAATTACTCCAAGTTGAACGATGGGCTAATATATCATAGTGGGCATCATTGGATGTGTTTATGGCTAAGGAAATTGGAAAAGGAATTAAAAGGAAAAAAGGTATTTTTGGCACATTTATTTATGAAAATAAAGGAAAATAGGAGAAAAGTAATGTGAAAGGTTACAGGTTGCATGTGAGGAGGAAAATAAAGGAAAATAATGGAAAATTAAGAAAATATCAGCCTCATTAATAAAAATGGCTTCTGAGGATCAGTTAGTAGCCTTTTGTCAGTTCAAGTTTTGGAGCTCTCTCATTAATCTCTCTATCTCTCACTCTTGGTCATTTAGATTTTTCTTGGAGCACTCTAGCTGTGGATCAAGGAAGGAAGAGCAGGATTAGGTTGCTTTAGCAAGAAGACTTACAAGTAACATATTGCATGTGTGATTTTCTCACTAGTTTTGACATGCATAGCTTTGCATGTTGGTGTATGGTTCTATTTCTCTTAGTGGCATGGTTTTGTCGAGTTATGACAGTGGTTATTAGCCTAGCCTTGCATTTTTCTAGATACCATGGTATGTTGCGATGTTTATCTTGGTTTTGAGATTCCTTTTATCGTATGGATTTCGAAATATGGGGCGGAAGTGGTCTCAAGTTTCATTCCCAAAGGTCTAGGAATCCTTTGATCAGTTTTGTAGGGAGACATGGAAAATCTTGAGGGAGAAGTATTGGTTTAGGGCCTACTGGTCCAGGTTTGGATTGTAGTAAATCCTAAGAGAATATTCTTGATTTAGGGCCTAGTGATCCAGGGTTGGATTACGGTAAAGCCTGAGAGACAAGGGGATAGAAAATTCCTCAAGGATAGTGGTGGATTCCAGATGGCATTCCAAGTTTGGTTCGGTTGTGATCAGAGCACTGGTTTTGGTGTAATCACAGTTTAGTGAGGGTGGAGGTGGTTTAAACTCTAGATTCCCATAACACCCTCATCCCACATCTACCCAAGCAACTGGCCAACTGGGGTAAACATGAGATGATAGTATACTATGATATGATTCGGCCTCCTAAGTCACATTAAGGAAGTGGAAACGATGGAAACACAACATACAAACATTAATCATCAGCTACAAGACCCTTAGGAAACAATCCAATACCTTAGACAGCTTACCTTAGGGACCCCTTCAACTTTTAGACAACTTAAGCCTTAGTTGTTCCCATGCTATAGGCATGAGGGTGCCCAAAAACCCAAATTCACTCACACATGCTTTCCTGCCAGTGACCAAAGATCAAAATTTTCAGTGTTATGCCAGCGATTCTAGGATTTGAGCCACTTTTTCAAGCCCAGAGACCATGTCACTACCCAGAAGTGAGCCACCTCTTCAAATTAGTAAAATAACATGGAAATGATAGTAATAAAGAAAATGATTGTCCAAGACCTTGAATGGACCCCTACTAGCCACAACAAACATTTTGTCAAACATATTACAAATGTGTAATCTACAGGTGTAATTAACAGTTCCAAGAATAGGGGTCTAGTACTTAGATGAGAAAAGCTAAGAACCATTGATGCCTCAACACATCAACTACCATTCCATCCATTAGGTCATAGATACATTGATCATTCAATTACAAGTAAAAACATGATGAGAGCCACACATGGTTGTTGTCATAAAACATATACATAACCATCATAATAGGGACAAAATTATCCATGAAAACATAGCCATATAAACCACATATAATCCATCATAATACTCATAGGAATACAAGGAGAAATAACCTTTCATTAATGATGCAAAATCAAAACCCAGGATGGGACTTCCACATCCCACCCAACCGTAGAATGGCTGAGCCAAATCTCTCTTCATTCATTCACCCCCGTGCCATATTCCAAGAATTAATGTGGGATATCATAAAATATATCAATTAAAAACCATCTAGGGCTTCTAGAGGTCATCCACCTCAAATCGTCGAACAATGATTCCACCTCATGGTAGAACATCACAACATAATCATCGAATCGGTCTCTATCCTAGCCATTTAGGGCTCTAGAGCATTTGTTACAACCAAGGCTCCAATACTAGTAACTCAAGCCACATCTACCACTGGGCTCTAGAGTGTTTTTCCAACAAAGGCTCCAGGACTAGTAAATTAACCCAAGCTAAGGAAATATGAGAACCAACCGAAAACAAGTAATGATAGTAAACCCACAATCACCATGGCTATATAGGAAATGGAAAGGATAGGAAATCCATTGTCAATCCAGAAAATCCTCCATGCCAATGATAGTTCACAACCTAGAAACCACATGCACATGTCAAGAATGCCAAAACAAGTGAAGGAAACATGCATTCAACTCAGTAGCTGCAAGCAAATCTGATGTAGTTATTGATCCTGATTCTTTCTTGCACTTTCATCCTCTTCCTTTTCCTTCTTGCTCCAAGTATCCAAGTATGCCACACCCACCAAGAGTGCTCCAAGAAAAATCTAAGTCTCCAAGAGTATGATAGAGAAAGAGAATAATAAGACAACTCCAAAACTAAAATGACAAAAGGTTACCAATTGCTCCTTAGAAGCCTTTTTATGAATAACACCTCTATTTTCTTCATTTTCCATTATTTTCCTTCATGTTCCTCTTCACATGAAACCTATGACCTTCCACCTCCCTTTTTCCTAATTTCCATTAATTTCATAAATAACTGTGTCAAAAAAACCATTCTTCCTTTCCAAAGCCTTAGCCATTGCCTTTAACAATTTCCGTAGCCTTAAACAATCACAAGTGATCCCCATCACTAGGATTTTTCCCAATATTCATCTTGGAATAAGTGTCCCGTCATCCATGGTTATTATTTTTCCTTTATTTAATTTTATTACATGGAATTTTCACCAGGGATGTTACAGAACCCTCCTAGTGGAGGACTGAATTTGAAGCCAATCCAATTGGGCTTCAAACTTTGCATAGAGTGTTTATACAGTGGCACTCTCCTCATGGCTTCCCTCATCCTACTTGGGGAATGATACTCCCTGATCCATAGGCTGTGTGGCAATTTGTTCCACCTTCTCATGCACGCATGAATGCAGTTATCTCCAAACAATCTCTCCATGTCCTCGAAATGAGCAATAGCTTGGGCCTGCTTATCCATAGAGTCTAGAAAAACTTTAGGATTAGCTGCGAGGTGTTGGTGGGCATAGATGAGAGCCATGGGTTCTGTTGGTTCTGCTCTAATTATCAGGGGTTCATTCAGCTCTTTTGCCATCATTTTCTAGATTTATACTGCCCTTTTCTCTTCATGGCTCATCCAAGATGCCATGGCCATGAGCTGCAAGTATCCCAACGCATCATTTGGATCCCATAAGTTCATGTCAGTAAGTGCCATTTTGTGCAAGTAAAACTCTGCTAGCTTCGCTCTGTCCTTAGCTGAACTGTGATCACATAGATGCATGAATTAGCCATAATCCTAAAAAGGTATTGTGCCCCTCTGGTGCATTGTCTTGATCTGAAATTGGAGCCACTGATCCTTGAGGTACACTACATATGATTTGGCTGGCTGCCTGCACTATAATGCCTCCATAGCCTAGCTAGCCATGCAGGCTAATTGGGCTTCCTTTTCCTGTAGCTGCTTTCTCAAGATCAACACCTCATTTTCTGCCTAGGATTCCATTTCCTATTGCTATTTTATTAATGTCTCACTATTTGCTTGGGGTTCCTCTTCCTGTTGTTGTCTTTTTAATATTGACAGCTCATTTCCTCCTCGAGATTCCCTTTCTTGCAGCTGCTTCTTTAGTATTTCATTTTCTACCTCTAATTGAGCTCTTCTGATGCTTTGTGTGTGCCTGACCATGCTCAATTCTTTGCCCATTTCCCTCAATTTGTTTTCCATGTGCCCAATGTCTTCCACTCCTTTTGATTTTGAAATCTGCATCCATGTATGGCTCTTGACTCTTTCCTTTTCCAGCTAGAAGAAAAGATGGACTGCAAACTTTTATGGGATGATATTCCCCCCTTCCAGAAGGTTGTAGTAGGAACCTAAGTTAGGCTAAGGTCCAGGCTCTGGTATCTCTTTTGCCTTGTCTTCCTCCTTGGTCTTTTCTTCTACCTTATTTTCAAGTTTTTCAGTCTATTGGAGCTTTCCCAATGTCTCTTGTAGAGAGGTATGCGCCTCCTGTAGGGCTATTTTGGAGTCCATTAGTTTGATCCTTTCTTTCCAAGTAGAAGTCTTAGGACTTCCTCTTTCGTAAGTGATGGGGGTTTTGGAGGGAGATTACTCCTTTGTTGCAGTAGGGACATCCTCAACGATGATGGGCTGCTTTGAAGGTGGTTGAGGCTTCCCCATCTTTATTGTGGTGCTCTTTTGAGCCTTGAAGTACATAGATGGTTGTCTCTTCCTTTTTCCTTTGGGCTTGGCTGGAGTACTAACTGTAGCAAGAACAACTACTGCCTCTCTTGCTAGTGTCTCAGGAGACACTTCTTCTTGTTGTGCTTCTTCTTCATCTACTGTTTTGCCTATTTCTGGTGGTTTTGTGTCTGTTGTCTCTAATTCTGTTTTCTCCTTTTCTTGTTTAGTTTCTGCCTTTCCTGTGGCAGCCTTTTTCTGAACTGTCTTAGGCTTCTTCTTTTCAGTTCTTGCCCTCTTCTTTCTCTTTGCTGTGGTTTTACCCTTTTCTGCTTTTGATTCTTTCTTCTTCTCTGCTTTAGGCTCATCTGTGGTGGTGTCATGTTTCTCCTCTCCTATCTGGTTTCCTCCTTCTTCTGTGTGGGGTTCCTCTTCTTCATGGATTTCCTTCTCAGCTTCCCCTTTTTGTTCCTCCTCTTCACTTCCAGATGGACTAAGGTCATCAGTGAGAAATTTTATATCATCCTCTTTAGTCATGCTCCTAAAAATCTCCCAGGCTATGGGGATTGTGTAAGTGTGGAGGGCATCCTCCACCAACAATTTAATTAGCCCATGGTGAGCCAATTGGTCTGGAACCCCTGACTTTAATTTGGTGCTAGATTTTATTAAGGATTGGAGGAGAAAATATGGAATACTGAGTTTTCTATATGAAGGAAGGTCCATGCCATATCTTAATTCATGTAATAGTCTTAAATGATACCCATGAATTATGTTGTATCTGCCTTCACAGGAGATGTATTTCACGATCTAATAACTGACCTCACCCCATGGATAAGCTATACCTGTCCTCCTGATGCCATTCTTATCCTCCACAGGATGTTCATTAGGCTGGAAAAAGGTCTTCTTGGCAACTTGGCCCAGTGGTTTTTCTTCCTTGCTCCAGGGGAGTCCAAGTGGGAGACTTGTAATCCTGCTGATGAACTCCGGTGTAAGTTCAATGGTTATACCCCTAAAACTGATGGTGGAATGGGTTTTTGAGTGAGGTTCTAAAGACAATAAAAATTCCTCTATGACTTCCTTATCATACCCATGAAACTTCTCAAAGAAAGGCATCCAATTTGCCCTGGTAAAGAGGGCTACCACTTCTAGATGTTCATGTAGCTTAGTTGAATTCAGAGGCTCCTTCCTCATAAAACCCCATATCATGATGTCCAAATACTACTGGAATGTCTTAGGTGAGGAGGAAGGCAGCAAATTTCAAACCCGGAAATAGAGGAACAGCTAAGGTTTTCTTTCTGGAACCAGAGAGAGATTTTTTCATGTTCTTCCTTTTTAACAAAAACAAATTGCAACTTTCCTCCCTTCCAAACTCTGTTCTTAAACTTGCATTAATTCTCGGTCTGTCTGAGCGAAACAATGTCTCAAAAAAAATAGAGAGCATACAGGGCAGTATTTTTTCCTTTCACAAAATGAGCAAACCACCCAATGCAAGTTCACTTCTTTTTACGGGCTTAATTTTCTAGAGTTGCATCATCTCTTTGCATAGGAGAGTACCATGAAGGAGAAAGAGATAGTATTTCAGTGCAAGGAGCAAATGGAGAAACTATATATATTTTTCAAACAAACACAGGCAGACTCTGTTCTCACTTTTCCCTTCTTTTCAACTCAATACGTTGCTTCGAATCACACCACCTTTTGTATATATATGGAAATGCAAAGTGGGTTTTACTGAGACGACCTCTTTCTATCCAAATCTATCATGAAATCCTAAGTTTTCCTCTGCGGTGCTACTCACTGGCCTTCCTGTAGAAAGGCTCCTATAGGACTCTGTTTCCGCTCCTGTAGAGTCCAATAATGGTTATGAAACTAGTAGAGAGTGACTATTCCAAGGCTCTGGAGGTGGTAGGTAACTCGTTGCAGTTGAGAGAACGATGATACAAATGAAAACAAAGGTTATGAAGGCATCGACTGCAGCGTACTTAAGCTTACGGGAGAGAGTTGCAGTGATGATATGAGGTGGTAGGAAGGGTACGTTACCCTCATCCAGACCATTGGTCCCTACTTCGGTGCCATTATGAAACTTCATGCCGCCTGCCCACAATAATTCCCATCATTCGCGTTTCGACACTGCCACTACCTGTTTTGAGTTTTTCCCGAGTTGACTGAACACACGTGCCGATTGTACCCACTGAGCCCAGTTTGAACTAGACGAGGGTGGTTGTTTGAACTAGACGAGGGTGGCCAGTTAGCTGGCCACCGAGCTCGTTTAATCGCAACCATCTCACTTGTCCATGAGGTTTTTAAATTATACTCATGCAATACAGGAACGGGTTTAGTCACTTACCTGTTAGTAGCTACTATGTTGTTGCATGCTTAGACTTTGGCGTTCTACTCATGGATTGTTGCTGCTAGCGCCCGTGGCTTCTGAATTGGTGGCTCAACTACCTCGTGCTGGTGATCTTTAATCAGGACCAGTTCCTTGTACGTTTTATCATCTATAGCTGCACTGACCTTGCCTTTGGAGCTCTATTTTTAAGGGGATCAATTGTTATAGGAATCCTACAGAATTTCCTGTAACTGCTTCTCCCTCTAAAACTTTTGGCTGAGGCTTGAGCAGGGAATGGAGAGATAGCTGGGGAAGGTTTTGCCAGTCGAGGAAAAGCAGCTAGGATGCACTAGGTAAGAGTTATGTTAAGGGTGTGGCTTGTTTATTCTTCATTTTTTAAAAAGAAAAGAACAAAAGAAACAGGATTTCTATGTTTTCTATGCAGGGAAGAAAGAAGAGAGTGGAAATGCAGTGGTGTAGGTATGGAATGGAGAGTCAGGAGGATGAATGGTGGTAGGGGGGTCTATAGGTCTTCTGGACAAGTTTCTAGCCCTTTGATCCTTTTCTTGACTTGATTTCGATCTTTTTGTGGTTTCCACAGGAGCCTCCTGTAGAATGCACAGAGCCTCTTGTATGATGCATAATTTCCAGAACAGGTGAGACCAGGGACTAGGAAAAGACAATAGTGATGGAGAAATGGTCTATCAAAGGTGTATTCAGCTTGGCCATGTCCCTTTTTATTTTGTGGCCCTCCTGCAATTTGCAACGCATTCAAAAGAAGTTAATTTTTCTGTTCCTGTTTTTCTTTTTTTCTTCTTTTTTTTTTTTTTGAGATAGTTGGGGCAACTCCAGGAGGTTTTCACCCTCACTGCATGCCCTGTGTGCCTCCAAGGGGAGTTTTTCACCCAGGGATCTTTTATTCTCCTCATTTTTTTAATTTTTTTTTTTTTTAAGGTCTGGGTGGAGTGGAGGCAGAGACCTACTCCACTGCCAACACTGTTTTACTCATATTCTTGCTTGGAGGGGGGATTCCTATAGATTTTCAACTTATTCCCATTGACAAGCATGGGGATGGCTTCTTCATTGATGGTTCGGATCAGAACTGAACCATTGTCATTGCACCTTTCTACTGTGTATGGTCCCACCCATCTTGTCCTTAGTTTGCCCTTGAAATCTTTATACCTTGAATCATACAGCAGCGCCCAATCTCTTTCCTGGAATTATTTCTCTTTGAGGTGTCTGTCATGCCATATTTTCCTTTGAAGCTGGACTACCTCTGAGTGGAGAAGGGCCTGCAATATTTGTTCCTCTAATCCATTTAGCTGAAGTAACCTTTCCTTTTATGCATGGTTGAGATCTAAGTCCAGCTAAGCTACCATCCTTAGTGTGTTATATTCAAATTCTATTGATAGAAAAGCCTTCTTCCCATAGAACAGCTCATAGGGTGTGAACCTTGTGGCGGTTTTCCAGGTGGTGTTATAGGCCCAGGTGGCCTCAACCAATCGATCTGCCCAATCTTTTCTACTGCTGCTCACTACCTTGGTCAAAATCCCTTCCAAAGCTCTGTTAGTGACTTCCACCTGTCCATTTGCTTGTGGATGATAAGGGGTGGAAGTTCTGTGCTTAATTTTGTGATGTGTGAGCAGGTCTTCAATCAAATTGGGGGTAAACTGACTCCCTTGATCTGTGACTAATTCTCTTGGATATCCAAACTTGTAGAATATATTCTCTCTCAAAAACGCAGCTACTTTTTCCTCTGTTGCTGCCTTTATCACCTTTGTTTCTACCCATTTTGTCAGATAATCAGTGCACATGATGATGTAAGATTTCTGCTTTGAAGGAGGGTTGACAAGACCCACAAAGTCCATGCCCCACTTCTCAAATGGCTTGAAAGTCACTTGAGGCTGCAAGGGCATCTCATCCCTTGAAGTAGGTTTCCTCATCCTTTGATATCATTCACATTGGCTGATATATCTCCTTACATCTTGATGAAGAGTGGGCCAATAGTAACCTACTTGCAAGATTTTGAAGGTAGTCCTCTTTGTAGCAAAATGGCCCCCACAGGGCCCATCATGACAGGCTAGGAGAATGTCAAAAACTTCCTCCTCCCTGACACATCTCCTCGAAACCTGATCTGGGCCAAGTTCGAAGAGATTTCCCCTAATCCAAGTGAAAGGAACATTTTTCCTCACGATCTTGCTCTTCTCTTTTGAGGACAGGTGTGCCGGAAATTGTGCGGAAACCAAGTAATTTGCTATATCAGCAAACCACAGAGAGAGTACTGAGATAGAAAATAGGTGTTCATCTGGCATTTGATCATCCACCATTCCTTCTTCACCTGTAGGCAGATCTATTCTAGACAAAAAATCAGTGACAACATTTTCCTTACCTGGCTTATCAACAATGGTTAAATCAAATTGCTGCAATAAAAGCAACCATCTAATAATGCGAGCATTTACATCTGGTTTGTTCATTAAATACCTAATGGTAGCATGATCAGTGTGTACAAATGTTTGATAGCCAGTGATGTAGTGTCTGAACTTATTTAGGGAATTGACTACAGGTAGGAGCTCCTTTTCGGTTACAGTGTAGTTTAATTATGCCTTCAACAAGTTTCTACTTACAAAATATATGGCAGAAGGCAGTTTCTCATAAACTTGCCCTAAGGCTGCTCCTATTGCTTTGTTCGAGGCATCTATATGAATGTGGAAAGGTAGGGCCCAGTTTGGGCTTCTCAAAATTGGGTCAGTCACCAGTTTACTTTTGAAGGTATCCAGAGCCTCTGGACAATTGTCAATCCATATGAACTTAGCATCTTTTCCCAAAAGACCAAACAATGGAGAGGCTATCTTACTGAAATCCTTAATGAATCTTCTATAATACCCTACTAAGCCTAGGAAACTTCAAACATCTCTTACCCTTTGAGGAGGTGGGACCCTTTGGAGATGGAAATTTTGTTGGGGTCCACCTGTAATCCTTGCTAAGAAATTGCATGACCTAGCACGGTCCCTTCAGTCATCAGGAATTCATATTTTTTAGGACTGAGGGATTGGTTCATTTCAATACACTTGTCCAAAACTTTTCCCATGTTAGACAAAGCTTCCTGGAAGTTAGAACCATAAGGGGTAAAGTCATCCATATATATTTCGACTGCATCATGAACTAGTTCAGCAAATATACTCAATACTGCTCTCTGGAAAGTGGCAGGAGCATTGCACAATCCGAAAGGAAGGACCCGATATGCAAAGGTACCCCAAGGATAAGTGAAAGTGGTCTTATCTTGGTCTTCCGGGCTGATTTGGATCTGGTTGTACCCAATAAACCCATCTAGGAAGGAGAAAAACTTCTTCCCTACTAGGCCATCTAACACTTGATCTACGAAAAGCAAAGGAAAATGGTCTTTCTTGGTGGCCTTGTTTAGTTCCCGATAATCGACACAGATTCTCCACTTCCCATTTTTCTTTAGCACTAGCACCAATGAAGAGACCCATTTGTTGTCAGAGATAGGGTAGATGAATCCTGCATCCAGTAACTTTTGCAGTTTTTCTTTGACAATGTCCTTAAGGGCTGGATTCATCCTCCTTGGAGGCTACTTGACTGGTTTGCAATCTTCCTTAATGTAGATGTGATGGGTACAGATTAAAGGGTGCACTCCCTTCATCTCCTTATATCTCCACGCAAAAGCATCCAAGTGGTTTCTTAATAAGCAACACAGTTCTTTCTCCTACGAGGTGGATAGGGATGAGTTTATTTTCAAGGTTCTTTCTGGCCGAATTCCATATTCTTAACTCGCAGAGAGTTTGGGTCGGCTACACAGAGATCAACTAGAGGATTGGCTTGGGTTTCTTCCACCAACTCTTCTAGTGGCAACACACTAGGGGGTGGATTCTGAATCGAATTTTCAATATGATCATCCTTGGTTTGTGCCCCCCCCCCCCCGGCAAAGGTAGCTTCCACTGCACACAGTGGTGTGGAATAGACTTCATCCTCATCTTCCTCCTCCAACTAGAGAGGTAAATCATGTTCTAACAAAGATTAGGCAGGAGGATATAGGACTAGCTGTTTGGACATATGCCCATTCTTGATTGTCATGTTCACAGCTCGACAACTGATGTAAGCATCTGCAGTAGCCAACCAGGGTCTTCCCAGGATGAGAGGATACCTAGTGAGCTTTGCCTTTGGCTGGAGAATGAGGAAATCAATAGGGTACTCCCAAGAATCGATGGATACCATTACATCTTCCACAATCCCTTTAGGGGTCACGGTGGAGCGGTCTGCTAACTGTAGTACTATTATGGTCTTTCTCAAGGAGCCCTGAAGGTTGAGCTTGAGCATAATGTCCTTGGACATCACATTAATGGCAGCCCCTAGATCAATCAGGGTATGGGGGATTATGGTTCCATTGATGTGGACATCGACTGCAGGACTTCCAGGGTCTAGATATTTCAGAAAGATTACCTGCCCCAACATCAGGTCAGACAGTTGTCCTATGACATTGATAGTTGAAGCATCTCTCCTGCACCTGCTTGGATTCTTGAAGCACTTCTCCTTGATAATCTTGTTGTACATAGGCACATCCTTTATGTCTTGGAGAAGTAGTATCTTTACACATAATTGTTTTAGTTCTCCCAGAAGTTCAGTTTCTTCTAGGGTAGGTTGTGTTGTTCTTGATAATCTCTTAGGAAAGGGTGGAGTGGCTTTTGGTTCACTTTCCTCTTTTTGTTCCTCATCCTCCTTAGGGGAAGGTTGGTTATGTGGGAGAACATTCCTAGATCATAGGTTAATCTCCTGAATCTCCACAGCATAGTTCGGGCATGATGTTTCCCCACTATATACCTATTGGGCCTGTCTGTTATTTGGGTTCGGGTTCGGTTGAGTAGGTATTTGGGGTTGCCTTGGTGGAACAGGAGGTAATGATTGTGCTTGAGCAGGTGGTGGAGGCAAAAGAGTGGGAGAAGAGTTGTACTGGGGCCTCCACCCCTGATGAGGTGCATTCCACTGAGGCTGTCACTGAGCATAAGAGTGAAATGAATGAGCAGTTGGTTGAGCATGGTATTGAGATGGATATGACCAAGGAGGGGGTGTGGACAAGGAAGGATGAGTAGGGGGACCCCAAGAAGGCATGGACGTGGCTTGATTGGGATTGTAATATGTTTCAGATGTCTAGTGCATTCCCTGCTAGTAAGGTCTGGTCCCATGTGGCCTTCTTTGGTTCATGAAATAGAGTGGTTCAGTGGCTCCTTTGGCCCCCTCGTATGCAAATTTAAGTTTGGGCAAGGAAGGGCACTAATTCGTAGAATGGTCTTCTTCACATACTGAACGCACTTCTATAGAGTTCAATGGACATTTGTTCCTAGGATGCCTTTTGGTGCATCTAGGACAAAAAATTGCCAAAGCCCTCTCTGCTTCCTCTTGTTTTCTTTTGATATGCAGGGTATCCATTTGCATGGCAAGAGTCTGCCTCATCTCACTCTTGAAATCTTCCAGAAGATTTTCAAATTCACCTCTAAGGGATGAACTGGATGAGGATGTACTAGCTAAGGGTTGACTTCCCCTACCTATCTTTTTGGTTGCCCTAGAATGGTTTTTAAACACAGTCTTTATGTCTTCATAAGGTAGTTGGTAGATGTCCCCCCCGGCCAGCAAATGGAGGGTATCTATAATGTCTTCCGGGACTCCTCTGAGCAGGACCAACTTCAGAGATTTGGGGTCAAGTGTGCACCTAGCCCATTTATAACTGAGCTGAAACCTCTCTTCATAATCTTGCAAGGATTCATCGCTTCCCATGGTCATTCGGGAGATTTCTTCCTTGGTATCCTTTGACCTATAGTATTCCCGGTATTTGTTATTAAAGGCTTCCTGCATCTAGGCCCAAGTTGTGATGTTGTTTCCAGGTAACCCCATGAACCAGTGCAGTGCTGCATCCTTGAGGGTAGAAGGAAACAGTTTCAACTTCTGCTCATCTTCTGCATAGTCATAAGTTCGACAAATAACCAAAAATTCAAACAAAAAGGTATTAGGATCTTCGATAGTCAACCCATGGAAGTGAGGTAAGGCTGAAGGACTTATGTTTTTCATTTTAGTGTCCCCATTGGTCTCTCGGATGGGAAAGGTACCCTCTACTCTTTCGCCATTCCCTCTAATGTTTCTATTTTCAGCCATGGTCTCAAGAGGAATGGTTTCTTGCTCTTCTTCTACTATAGGATCTTTGTATATCTCTGGTGGTTCACCTATAGGTTCTTCTGGATCACTGCCACCGAAGAAGAGAGAAGGGTGACTTTGTGATGTGGTGGGGGTGTTGGGTAGGAATTTTCCTGAATTATCTCTGTTCCTACGAGGCATGAAAGAAAATCTCCCTTTGGGTGATTTTTGTTTTTCTCTACTTGCACCTGTAAAACTGAAATGGATTGAACAACAAATTGCAACTAGCTGAAATGAACTTGCTGAAATGAAATTGTAGAATTGAAATGAAAGCAAGGAAATGACTAATCTACTTTGCTGAAATGGAAATTGCAGAATTGAAATGAAAGCAGGAAATGACTAATCTATTTTTGCTGAAATGGAAGTTGTAGAATTGAAATGAAAGCAAGAAATGACTAATATATTTTTGCTGAAATGGAAATTTCAGAATTGAAATGAAAGTAGGAAATGCCTAATGTACTTTTGTAGAATTGAAATGAAACAACTACTCTACTTTCGTTGAAATAAACTACTTAGCAGAATGTTGTAGTAGAAAATAGAGGAAAAGCAGTAATCACAAAATATTTTTCTGCTTCCCCGGCAACGGTGCCAAAAAATGGTGAGCACCAATATTGTAGCAATAATTCTACAACTCCTGAGGCTTCCTACTTTACTTTTATCAACCCGATAGTTTGTAACAAACTTGGAAGCGACGGTGTTGTATGCACTAGTACTAGCTCTTACTGCAGGCTGTCACTTGGTCAGCTGGTGCAAGATCACTAGGAGCTTAAGCCAACTTCCATCAATTCTTAGAAGAAGCTTTTAACTGTGATGAAAGAAGCTAACTCTACAGAGGCTATTCTATTTCCAGAAAGAAAAGGAAAACTGCAATGTAACGCAAACCCTAGCAAACCCTAATTTATCCACTGACCCTACTTTTCTAGGAAAAGAGATGAAAACTGATGAAATGAGTGCCATTGACTACTATAAGGTAAATTGCATTTATTGAAGCTACTTCTGAAAGGAAATGAGAAGAAAACATATTTTTGTGCTTTCGAGTGTTTTTATGTGAAATTATTATGCTTGTGATTGTGCAGAGGCTTGGTGGCAAAGGAAGATGGATTTGGTTTTTGTAGAGGTGGGGGGAGGTGTGGAGAGGTCCTAAGAAGCCCCTAGTACCCTTCTAAAGACTCCCATTGCAATTGGATTTCGAGAAAACACTTACGGGGGATTCTACAGGAGGCTGCAGGGGATCTACAAGAGGATCTACAGGAGGAGGTTGAGAGCTATTTTTGAAAGTTTTGAAGGTGGAAAAATGATGGAAAAGGGTAACTGAAGGCTAGATGAAGGTGTTCAGGTGTCTGGAGCTTGTCAAGGAAGATCACGAGGGAACATGATGGTTGGATTTGTTCAAATGGAAAGAGGGAAGCTTATAGAGAAAAAAGCAGGAATTAGGGAAGATTGGCGAAATGTTGCGAATGACTTGGGGAATCTGTGAAAATTGAGCTGGTTCTAGCTACTTTATGGATGTATGGTGAGCTGAGGTTTCCTGCAAGAGATCTACACATCTACTTACAAAACCGATCAAAGAAAGAACTAACTACCCTATGAAAACAGAAATTTCTCTAGCTTGACCTAATTTCTGACCTACAAACAGGAAATACTGAACAGTAACCTTTGAACAGAAAAACATACAGAGAGATCTATTGTAAAAGAACAAGAAATTATCTAGGCAACTGAATCTGAAGCAACACATTAACCTTTGAATCAAGTCATCACACTAGAAATTGCATGGAAGAGAAAAATTGTGTTTTTGGTGGCAACAATGGTGTCAAGACCTCAAATCATGATCCCAAGAAGGGAAGAAAAGAGATCAGGGCATGTTGGTTGCCTTTTTTATTTTTAATCTATCCCTGTATTAACCTACTTCAGCAACTAAAACAAAAGTAGCTATGCAAACCATCAAAAGAAACCTATTCTAACATGGAAAAATAAATCTATCTAACAGATATTAACCTGTGAACTGAAGTAAAAACATATAAGTACAAATAAAGAGGTGTTGGGAAGCTTGGGTTGGGCCATAACACAAGAGCTTCAACCCTTTGAAAGAGATCAGTGTTGGCTCAAAAACTGTTTCATCTTCATTATCAAAAATAGCAGTCACATTACATAAATTGTTCTCAAAAAGGAACTCGAAAATGAGCTGAAAAAATGCTACACAAAAGTGTGAAAATTCTACTAATGAATGGCTAACCTACTGAGGCTCTAAGCCCGCTTATTTATACAAATGGAGTCCTCCAACAGTCCTCCTAAAATCGAGGAACTCAGCTTCCCAGAACTGGAGATAAACAATAGTCCTTCTTTACATGCTCGGTTGTCCCTTGGATACATCAATGTGGACCTTTGTGCTCCGAGTTGTTGATGGAGGATTCAAGGAAAGGGGTCATAAATGAAGGATATACCCCCCTACAAATCCTATTCCCTGTTTTTCTCAAGTATTTGCTGCCATTTTCTCATAAGTCCCTTGACTTTTGTCCAAAATTGACCAAAAAATCTGCATAAAGCACACATTAGACTACATGGAAAAATGACTAACCCAATTCATGCTATTAGCATAAATATATTAAAAACATGCAATAAACTAATGAGGATGGTGGATGAAGTCAAATTAAGAGGAAAAATGAGCCCATATAATTACCCATTTCTGGGGCTCATCAGAGACCCTCCAGCAGTTTGCGAAGGAACACCAGATGGTGTTGGGGGCTTTCCGAGTGCAGATACAGGAGTTGTAAGTGCGCAGTCGATAGGTGGGTATTGTGTCAACTAGCCTTGCACTAGGCAAGGTTGCGGCTGAGGAAATGTTGTGCGCCCAGGTGACTAACACTATAGTGCTACGAGAGGGAACACTCGTGACAAAAAATGAGGCCGATAGGCCTATGGTTAGTGGGCTGAAGGGAGTTAGAATAAATATGATTGTGCTCCCTCGAGAGACGCTCTATGTTTTGTAGGATGGAGTTACTGCAGAACTGCAAGCTAGGGAAGGTTGCAAGCTCCAGGTAATGAGCGAGCAGCACATTAACATCGAACAGTTGATCCTGCAACGTGACGAGGTAGTGGCACAAAACAGACAGCTGGTACAGGTGGTCAAGGAAGCCTGCCAGATGGTCCGAGAGTTGTCCATCCAAGCAGAGGAACCAGTGGAGGCGTGCATCTGGAAACTAGCAGTAGAGGTGCGCGAGGCAAAGGAAGAGATGGCCAAGGTTTAGCTGGAGCTGAACCTTCAGATCATTGAACTGCAGTTGAAGGTGCAGCCTTTAACTCTGCCATAGATTAAGGAACAATGCACTAGCGCCATTGCAGCAGCCATAGCAAAGGTCAATAGTGCAGTGAAAGACTGCACCAAGCTATTTGAGGACTCGTTCGAGGTTCTCACTACTCTGCAGGAGGACCCGAATAAACAACGCCTAGAAATAGATGCGCATGAGCTACAGTAGCAATATGATGAAGTAAAAGGGATTGCGCAGACGGTTTCCCTTACATAGAGACTCACGCAGATGTAGCATGCGAAAGTGCTCAAGGAGCTAGTGGATGTTGCTCGACATAAGGAAGCCTTTTTGAAGGCATGCATACAGTCATGGATTGATGAGGCTTTTCTCATTACAGCCTATATTGAATCAAAGGTCACATAGATGCAGGGAACACAGGAACAGATTCAGGAAAGCAGTTCAGCTACAGCGGTTTCTGAACAGCACATCCAGGAAGCACAGCAGGAAGCCATTCAATGCGCTGCCGATGTTGTAGCAGTTCAAGCAGAGTTGAGAGGTCTTCGCACAAAGATCTCCACACCGATAGAGTGGCTTGAGGGTGAGTTGAGATGTTTGTGTTGGGGCCTATTTGGCGCGAGATCACCAAAGGGAAGTTTTGGGGCTGAGAGCCCAGATTTTGGTCACAAATTCTAACTTCGTTGTAAAGACTCCACATTTTGTGGGTGCAGAGCGCGTAGCTTGTAAATGAGGCATAGGGTTGTCTGCCCTTAATTTTGTAATGTAATGTCAACTATAGAGATCTACCCATGGTCCGCGGACCATGGGATTGTATAAATAGAGCAAGGTTCTAAGTGTAAATCAGTAATGGAAAGGACCAATGGATGATCATGGAATAGAAGAATAGTGTAGTATCTGAAGTGCAAATTCTAGTATTGGGTCGTAGAGTACGAGAAGGCTTTGTAACTGAGTGCATAGAGGCCTAGTAGTCGGCAGCTAAGTCCACGCACCCCTACAGCTGAGTGCGCAGGGAAAGTTGAGTCTGTAACTATTGGAAGCATTAATAAAGAGAAGTTTTATATCATTCTTGTGTATTTATTTCCTATTTTCTGCATTGAATTTATTGGGTATGAATTGCAATTCTATTGTTTATATGACGTGTGAACATATGTGATTGTGATAATTAAGTAAATGTGAGATAAAGTATCTGTTTACGCGAAGTTAGCTAAGATCTTTAAAAATATAAGCAAGACCCGTGGTAGAGTTTGGGGAAATAGCACAGATCGTTGCCATAGTAGCACGAAAGCACCTCAACCCTTGGTTAGGGTTGCGCGAATGCGATTATAACAGATCGCGAAGGTCTCACAGGTTAGCACAGTGCACGAAGTGACTTGCACAAAGGTAGGAACAGTTGGACTAAATCGACCCCTCAGACATCTCAAGGGTGCAAAAACTTGGTTCCAGCATCCTCCCATACTGCTTCGAGTGAGACTTCAATTCGTGCTCTGCGAGCTGATGCTAAAAGGGCCAGTATCATAGGGATTTGTTTGGCTAAATAACTACGAACTTGGATCAGGCCCCATCAAGACAACAGAATGCAAGCCTTATTGCACACTGAAGTGGTTCAGCTACAGATAAAGGCCTAGCATGATTAGAATATTAAGACCAAAGCCTTCTGATTGGCATCCAAATCAGATAAAAATTAAGGCCCATATGTAATGCTCTTAAGATGTAGATAACATTAGAATGCCCAAAAATACTAGATAAATAATGCCAGTAATGAGACAGGATGGAAATATTTGTTATAAGTAGTGAAAATTAATGTTCACTTTCCTCTTTGAGGGAAAACCTCCAGCAGGGCAGAACTCAATTATAACAAGACTCAGCCAAAATTCCCTTGCTATCTTTGACTGTATATAGTTTCATGAGATACAAAACCGTAACTACTCATGGTCCCTTGCATAATGTGGGTTAACCACTTTATTTATTACCTATGGTACATTTATTCATCATCCATAACTAAACTAACTAATTGTGGTCCCTTGTTTATAATGCAGGCCAACCACTTACAATCATTATTAATGTTGGTAATAGTTTATAGGATTTATTTACTAAATTAACTAACCATGACTCTTACAGGGCCCCTTGGCCCTTGGAAATTGTTGGAGAATAGTTGTTGATTGCTTTGTCACATCTTTTGGTAAAGTTCCTTTCCACTAGATGCGGAATTCCTTGATAGTGCAATCACAAAGATGTATTTCCATTGAATCTAAACCTACCATTTTTAGTCGGAGCCAAAGAGAACCTTCCTCGTCCAATTCAAGTAGTATGGTCTAAACCTTGCAATTGTGTCCCACTACTTTCTTGAGGTAAGAGACATGGAAGATTGGGTGGATTTTTAAAGTGACAAGTGTTGGGTCTCCAAAATGTCATCTTTCTCATCATCTTTTCATTCATTTTTAACCATATTCGATTTAATTATAACCTTACACTAAGACCATGTTCATGATCATATATGGGTTTATCATTATTATTTTACAAAACATTATTTTCGTATTTTGAGTGAATTTATGGTTAAATATTATAAAAATAGCATACATTCACTTATATATAAAAGTTGGATGAGTTTTGTGATGTGTGTAGACATATTTGAATATTCTAGAAAAGTCATATTTCGAGTCTAAGTCTCAAATTCGAATTTCCTCTTCAAACTTTTGAAGATTTGAGGAATATTTGAGATAATCATTCAAGCACATTTGATGGAGAAAAATCTTGAAAGTTTTGATCAGATTTCTTATCAAGTATTTTAGAGATTTGTGAGAGGATATGTAGAGATGTTACTTCCTAGATGACACATGGTTGTAACCACATATTTGTGGATCTATGAGATATCTATGGATCTAGGAGAGATTTGTGGATCTACAGTTATTAATTACTTATCTTAGTCTTTCTATAAATAGGAGTGCCTTGTCCATTCAAAAAAAGGAACTCTTGGAGCATAATTCCAAACTCTGATGGAGTAAAATACATTTGATAGGTTCTTGTGTTATTTGTTTTAGAGTATTATATTCTTAATTTGTTGTAAGATATAGTTTTATAATTCGTGTAGTTTCATAATATATGTTTTTTATATTAGTTTTCTTATGTTTTAATTTAGTTTCTTTTGAAGATCAATAGTAGCACTTTGTTTAATGTTGCAATTATGAGCTCTCAACACTTGAGAAAAGATGGTGATTTATATTAACAAAAAATTTTCAAGAATCCAACTTTGGACGCAGTTTTTGGCCACAATAAGACAAATCATGACAAACTAAAGCATGGGGCTTTTGCCGAATGGGCCAATTTAGTTGCAGCAAAGACATGTCTTATAAAAACTGCACAATTTGGATATATTCGAGGATCTTTAAAACGTAATTTTTCAGATTTTGTGTTGTGACCAACAAATATATCAATAGAAAAAAGAATTTGAACTATCCATCAAATTAAGAAAGAGATCACTTATTTTGAACCTAAATCAATCTAGTTTCTTAAGTCATCGAAATTCTCTAACATTTATCTAATCTTTTTAATTAATAAATAATTTACATTTCAATGATCACTTAGGATTTGATTTATTTATTTGTTTTAGATGCTTTATTTTCAAGTTTCTAGTTGTCACTTCATTCTTTTCCATATTTTCATATCATATTTATATATATATATATATATATATATATATATATATATATATATATATATATATATATATATATATATAATGACAAGACATTTTCATTTGTGATTAGAGTTGCTTTCCTTCATAGAAATAGATTTCAAATGTTTTCTAGATTAAATTTACAAGCTTTCATAGATTCAGTTTACATGCTTTCCTAGATTAAGTTTTCAATGTTTTCCTAGATTAATTCTTTACTACTTTTCTAGATTAATATTTCATTTCATGTCATTTAATTTGTTTTTATAGAGTAGAAATTTCTCTCATTGTAATTTCTTTTCTCAAAATTGAAAACTAAAATCCTAGCACATACTCTATCATATACTTCACAAATTTACAATCCCACATTGACAATGTAATGTAAAGTAATTTAAAGCACAATTAAATTACCCAACAGCTAAAAAGGCTAGTTTGTAGGTGACTCATCCAATACACTAAATCACATGATAAGGCCCATAAACTTTTGGAGCTAAATTTTGGAAGCACTTTTCTTTGAGAGACTTCTACTTATATGGTTGGAGTCAAAGAAACACTTGTTCACCCACTTGAAAAGACCTTTCAAAGTCAAGTTGGTCATCATGATTCTTCATCCAGTTTTGAGCTTGATGGAGATTATCCTTTAGAAGAGTGAGAGTAGTAGCTTAGTTCTGAAGCAGTTAATCAACTGGCTTCTGTTTGGAAGATCTTGGAAGATAAGAATTTGGTGATAGTGGGAGTTGGCCATACACCACCTCATACAGTGTCATCTTGGTTACTTCATGATAATTAGTATTATACCACCATTCTACTAAAGGTAACTATTATCACCGGGCTAGAAAGAATTGGGTTGTCTCAACCTTTAACCTAGTGTAACTATTTCAGACCACTTGCATTAGAAGTTAGCCATTCCACTTTGAGAGGGCTCTCTCAAAAACACTCATCAAAATTACTTGAAACAATTCAAACAACAAATGACTAACTCTTATCTCTTTTTGTGGTTTTGTAGGTGAACAATGTAAACTTTGAAATGGGAACTATAAACTCAAAATGGGAACTCTAGCCAAAAAACCCTGCAAAAACATGAAAAATAGAGCTAAAAACAAAAGTGTGTATACTGGAACGATGGTTTTTTTAGGGTCAATTTTGAACATGCTTTAAAAATGGCAGCGAAAACGAATTTTTTGTGCAAAAATTGTGCAAAAAACACCCTGAAAATGAAAAGTGTTGATACTGGAATGACGGCTTTTTTAAGATCAATTTTCAACATTTTTAAAAAATGCCAGTAAAAGTGAATTTTTATGTGCAAAAATTATGCAAAAAACACCCTCAAAATGAAAAGTGTTGATGCTGGAATAAAACTTATTTTCTTCTCGGGTAAATTTTCAACATTTTGAAATAATGGTGTAAAAGATTTTATCATGACTCGGAAAAGCATTAAAGTTTCAAAAGAATAATGAAAACATAAAATTAAAAATTAAAACAAAAATTAAAACAATGAAAAAAACAATGAAAAAAACAAAAAAGAGTTTAAAAAAAATTGCAAAACGTAATTAAAAATATATATTAAAAACAAAACATAAAATTAAAAAAAAAAATCAAATATACAAAAAAGACCAAAAAAAAAAAAAACAAACATAAAAAAGATTTAAGAAAAATAAAAAATCAATCATAAAAATGTTAAAAAAATAATTAATCTATAAAAGATAAGAATTAAAAAACTAAAAAAAATTAAAAAAAATATATAAAGAATTAAATAATAAGAAAAAACATATTTTCAAAAAAAACAACATTTTTTTTATCTAGTAAACCATAAAAAAATTGCAAAAAATAAATAAATAAATAAATAAAACTATAAAATTAAGTAAAAATAGAAGAAATTTAAAAAGCATATACAAAAACTAAAAACAAAAAAGAAAAAAAGAAAAAAAAAAACCAAGCTAGATTGTTGAATTTAAGCTTCCGTGATCCATATCAAATCTTTTGAGAAGATTTTTTGGCGTAAATCACATTCGAATGCATTTGTCCACGCATTTTGAACCAACGAGTGTGGTTCATCATCAGGACAAGTCTCAAACTAGATTAAAAATTATAGAAAAATAACAAAACAAAAACAAAAAAAATTTAGAAACTACTAAAATAAAATAAAGATTAAAAATATTTTCAAAAAAACCTAAAAAGACAAAAATATATTCAAATTAAAAAAAAATAATAATAAATAAATATTTTTTTTTAAAATATATGTATTTACAAATTAAAAAAAAAAAAACATATTTTTTTATTTAAAAAAAAAAAAAAAACATTTTAAATTTTATATTAAAAATTTTAAAATTTAAAATTTCAATTTAAATTTTTTTTAACATTGTTAAAAAAATATATATTTTAAAAACAAAAAAAAAAATTAAAAAATAAATATTATTTGTTTCAAAAAATTAAATGCATTTTTTTTCTAAAAATTATTTGTTTTTTTTTCTTTTTTTTTTCATATCAATTTTTAATCTTTTTAAAAAATTGGTGAGGCTTGTAGTCGTACCACCCAGGGCTGCACACCCACGGGCTGTAGCTGGGCAAGCAGCCGCGCCGGCCAGCGTCGCGCCCCCATGGGCGGCCAGGTGGCGGCTGGCCGATTCCCAGAATCGACCAGCCGCCCGTGGGGGCGCGGCTATAAGCCTAACCCATTTGAAAAAAAATTGATATTAAAAAAGAAATAAAACGAGTATTTTATTAAAAGAAAATGCATTTAGTTTTTTGAAACAAATAATATTTATCTTTTTTAAAAATTTAAATGTTTTTTTTTCACTTTTAAAATAAAAATTACTTTTTTTTTAACAATGTTAAAAAAAATTTAAATTGAAATTTAAAATTTAAAATGTTTTTTTAAATAAAAAAATATGGTCTTCTTTTTAATTTTAATTTTTTTTAATTTTATTTTTTTAATTTGAAAATAGGCATATATTTTTTTTTTTTTTAAATGATTTTTTGCTCTTTTTTTTTAATTTATATATACATATATGATTTTTTTTAAATGTTTTTAATCTTTATTTTAGTTGTTTTTTAATTTTTTTTTCCTTAATTTTCTTTTTTTTTTAAATCTAGTTTGTTTTTTTTTTAACTTTTTTTTTAATGTTTTTTAAAATTTTTCTATTTTTACTTACTTAATTTTACAATTTTTTTTTTCCAAATTATTTTATGGTTTACGAGATTTATTTATTTATATATATATATATATATATATATATATATATATATATATATATATATATATATATATATATATATATTTATTTAGTTTTTTTAGTTTTTTTTTGTATTTTATTTATATATATATATATATATATATATATATATATATATATGATGTCAAAAAAAATTGACATAGAAAATTTTAAAGCACAAAAAATGTAAAATAGAAAATTTTGAAGTAAAAAAATAGGGCTTTTAAAACGTAATGTACATAAGAAAATTTAAAGTGCCAAAAACTATGCTCTAAAAAAAATATGTGTGTTCTGCATCACCTCTTCTCAAAATCGGGTCACTTTTTTGCTATATCTACGAAACGGGTAATACTATCAATTCTCATTTCAAAGTTTACATTGTTGGTGAATAAAAATTTGATGACTACCACCATTGGGCATGGAGTCAAATTAAAACAAATTATGGCCAACAACATCGTTTGGTGGGAGTTGAGGCATCTATAGCTTTGAAACTGATATCAAATTAACATCCCTAGTCATACAATGAAGGAAATTGGAGCAATTTGACAAGATTTCCAAGTAATCAAAATACTATGTAAAACTGGAAACAACATGATAAAAACAAATGAAAGCCATGACATGAATCTCAGGTACAAAAACATAGTTATTGGAAATTTTCTATTAGAGGATCAAAAGATTACAAAATGTCACTTCTTCACATTTTCCATCAACCCTTCTCAAAGTCAAAACCCCACTTATTTATAGAGAAAATACCTCTTTACATTATCTTTCCACCTGGGCCAAATTCGATCCACTATATGAGAGACCTATTCCTACTTTTCTTCTAACTAATAGAGTCCTCATAGGGATTTTCTATTTTACAATTGTTGGAATTCAAGTATGACTCTACTAGCTTTAAAGCTATAACCTCTTTTTGTTGATGTAGATAACTGAGCCCAACTGCATGCTATATTTCATGGAGTGTCATTACATCTTCAACCTATTGTTAGACATCAACTAAATTTTCTTTTTTGTGGACTGCCTTAATGAGCTGGCTACTATGTTCATGTGGATATGTGCTAACTTGGCATGCTGAAAAATAAGAGTTTAACATGCTGAAGTGGACACCCTTTATCATTTATAATCCATCTAGAGCTTGAATTTCTGATATTCAAAATATTCAAAAAGGAAGAAAAAAACCATTTTTTTATGATTTCGTAGCAAAAACAACGTTTTCAGTAGTTTTATAGCAAACTTTGTAGCAACTTCAAAAAACACTCTTATGTTACCTCTTTTCTTTCTTTGTTGGTTCGGATGTCTTCTTTGATGTTTATAAGCTAAACATAGGCCTTTAGAATTATCTTTGCTAAACTTTAGACCAGCCTTAACCTCCATGGAAAGCTATAACAGTTTTGTAGCAAATTCTCGGCTTCATTATGGGTAGTTGCTACGAAAGTTCCAAAATTCTGAGTTTTCCTAGTTTTCATGATTCTTAATGTCTCCTTATGACTCCTAATATCATGTTGACTATATATATGGCCGAGTGTATTGATTTAGGTATAATGAAGACAAAATTAAAAACTTTACCATATCATGGAGTAACACTTACTTCAACAATAATCTTGAGGTTTCTCTTTTTGAGCTTAGTTTGAAACATTTCAATTTGAGTTTCCAGTGCTGTGACTTGTAGGTGTAGGATTTTTCTATCATCCTGTAACCAGCTATTCCCTTTATACATATGTTCCATCATTTTTTGTAAAGGTAGAGTCCTCCTTATCATCTTTTTTTATTTATATGAAATTTCATCATGAAAATCTATCTGTCTCAGCACTTCATTTTGGTATTCATCAAACTCAAGCTTGGTCTTGATCACTTCTTGTTTTTCCTCTCTTAGCTGTTCTTGTAGGACCTCTATTTCACTTTTTTCTTTAACAAACCCCTTGTCTTTATTTTTCTTTCATGGTTTCTTTGATGATTATGTTTTGTCCAATGGTGCTTCAGGTATCTCTTCAATTTGCTACATTGATCTTGTGACAGGTTTTCATGGCCTAAAAATGAAACCATGTTCTTATTAAGTAAAATCTAATTTCTTTTGTCCCTTTCTTTTCTTCTTGGTTTTAGTTGGGATTACTTCTATAGGGTGCTCAACTAGACTTTCTTCAATGTCTATAGCTTCTAGAATGTCAGTCAGTTTGCCCTTGTTTGTACTATGTTCTCTCTTTTGTCTTCTGGTCATTCTCCTCTTAATACTCGTAAAAGCTTCAATTATAGGTTGCCCTATCACTGGTTGTTTCTCTGCTCTAGGTGTTGTAGATTTACATTTTGGAGTTTTTCTAGAGGGGGTAGCAACATCTAGTTCATATCTAGTTAGGAAAAAAAAGGTAATTCAATCTCTGTTCAATCTATTTAACTCTTCAACTTCTAACAATTTGATAAGACCATGATGAAAAATAGAGGTATTACTTGTATATGGTTTAGCTTGAACCTTGTCAGCCATCTTTCTTAAACTTCTTAAGAGGTAGAAAGGGATATCTAAGGGATATTTACCTGTGAAGTGGAATAGAAACCTGAAGTGGTATTGATATACTATATGGAACCTTCCTTCACATGTAAAATACTTTTGAATAACCATCAGCAACTTGGAATCATGCTCCTTAAGGGAAGTCCACGTGATGCCCGTTGTCATATCAATCCCCTGATGTTCTTCCTTCAAGAATTCATCACAATTCTGTAACTGGAACTTCTGAACTTTAAACTATGTTTCCCCTCACCTTGGGATTTCAGTAGTATGAGAAATGGTGTTTTGGGATACATTCAAATTTAAATGCCAACGTTCATGCCAATCCCTGTGAAATTGAGGACGAAATCTTTAGTGATTTGCACATGAAAACCTCGTAATTTTTGGCAAAATCTAAGACATCCCACGTTGGGAAATGACTGTGAAAAATTTGGGTCTTCTTTAAGAAGTTTCATATCTTTGGGCTTATAATGTACTACATCCCCTCCTTTGTATTGTTTTCTGGTTGCCATGCTTATCAACACATTGAGAGTTGTGTGTGAGTTTCTTCCTCTTCACCTGCAAACCAAATTTAGAACACCTAGAACTCACTCAAAACATGGCTAAACTTGTTTTGACAACGTAAACCCTATTCCACGATAGCACTTCTGAACCTTTGATAGCAGCAGATGGTATAAAGTGGAAAAGGAGAGGTAAGGATTAATGAAAAGAAGTGGAGGACACGAGAATAAAGGCTTTTTATTACTCAACACAACTATGACATCACTAACAATCATTTAAAATAATATTGTTACACAATAATGGACTTTCATAGTGAGACAAGTGTCAGAATGTACCGTTTTTCTACGAAACTGTGAGGGACTTTCATAGAAAATTCTTGGTTTTTTGAACAGGAGTTGCTATGAAAGTTTGTAAAATTGTCAGACAACTCAATTATGAAGCGATGACCTCAATAAAAATGGAATCATGACCTTTCCTCATTTATTATGACCCTATCAAACACTAAATGTACCATGTGACAAATTCTACATGAACCTAAACATAAAAAACCTATCTAAAATTACTAATCAAACTGAAAATTATTTCTAGGGGTTATCATGGATAACAATAACCACTACACCCATTGATGTTGTTTGTTCAAAGAAAAGCACCATAGGTAGGTCTCGAAACATTTCTGTACTAGTCCGGTTTGACCATCCATATGGGTGTGATATGTTGTACTCATTTGGAGTGGTGTTCCATGTAGTTTGAATAACTCCTCCCAAAATTTTCTAGTGAAAGTAGCATCTTCATCAAACACAATAGAAGCAAGCATGCCCTACAGTTTGAAAATTGGGGGCATGAAAAATTGAGCCACCATGGTTGGAGTGAATGGGTGTGGTAAGGAAACAAATGGGTGTATTTCGAGAGGCAGTCAACTACCACCATGATAACTGACTCATTGCATGATTTAGGGAGACCTGTAATGAATTCCATAGAGACATTCATCCATATAGAATACGGTAGTAGCAAGGGTTGTAATGTTCCTGGTGTCTTCAAAATTTCCCCTTTGTTGCATTGGAAGATGTCATCTTTAGCTACAAATGTAAGAATTTCCTATTTCATGGCAACCCAAAAGAAGGAGTGGCATGCACAAGCATAAGTCTTCTAAAAATTAGAATGGCTTGTAATAGGTGAGGAGTTCATCTCCCCTAAGGTGCAGGGTTTGGGTGTGGAGTGAGGGGAGAGAACCATATGATCCTTATATCAAAGAATATCTCCCTAGAAAGTATAGAACACCGGGGGGGTTAGGATACCCTTGTAACCTTTTTATTATCTGGGAAAGAGATGGATGAGTAAGCCATTCATATTGTTCCTCCTCAATCCAAGATTGTATGGGAAAATATAGGGATAAGAGACTGTCATCTTCCTCAATTTTTCTAAAAAAGGCATCAGTCACAAGATTGTCTCGAACCTTCTTATAGACTATCTCATAGTCATAGCTCAACATTTTGGTAAGCCACTTATGTTTTTGTAGACAAGATAAGTTTTGCTCCAAGAAATACTTCAAACTATGATGGTCAGATTTGATCTGGAAAATTTTCCCTAGAAAGTATGGTTTCCAAGTGTCTACTACATGTATGATGGCCATCATCTCCTTCTCATAAGTAGATTGACCCAAATTCCTTCCACTTAATTGTTGTCTTGTGAAAGCTAGTGGTCGACCTTATTGTTTTAAAAATGCTCCAATGTCGGTTCCTGAGGCATCACATTTAACCACAAATGGTTTGGTGAAATATGGGAGGCCAACATAGGGGTGGATCTCATGGCTTATTCGATATTTGGGAAGGACCTTGAGTTGTTTTTGTCTAGAGAAATGTATTTTTCTTGAGAAGATTCATTAAGGTTTGGTGATGCAACCATAACTTTTGACAAAATTGTGATAGTAGCCCATGAGGCCCAAAAATCCCCACAAACTCTTCAATGTCCTATGTTTGGGCCAATATTGCATTGTCTAAATATTTTTTGGATCCACTTCAATGCCTTCATGGTCCACAATGTGTCCCCAAGCACTCAACCTCTTCCATTCCAAAAGAACACTTAGACAATTTAACAAATAATTTATTATCCTTCAAATTTTGCAATATCTTTTCAGTGTGTTGAAGATGTGTTTTATTGTAGATGAGTATATAATCAAAACAAACCAAGACAAAATTTATAAGATATGTATTGAGAAGGTGATTCATGAGACTTTGAAAGGTGGATGGTGCATTATAGAGACCAAAGGGCATCACCAAAAATCCATAGTGACCTTCATTAGTTCTCAAAATTGTCTTGGGAATCTCAAGTTCCTTCATTCTAAGTTGGTGAAATCTCGAATAGAGATCCAGCTTGGTAAAGGATTGGGCACAATGGAGTTCATGAAGGAGATCATCGACTACTAGAATGGGAAATGTATCCTTGATGGTGAGCTTATTGAGGACCCTAAATTCAAGACACGTGCCACTCCCCATATTTCTTCAATACCATGACCACTCGGGACGAATACAGGATGGTGTTGGGATTAATAACATCTACTTCTAGGATCTCTTGAATAACCTTTTCAATCTCATTATTTTTTGTGAATGGGTACCTGTAGGGGTGAACATTTGGTGGCTATTTACCTAGAATCAAAGGGTTTCTATGATTATGCTCACCCCAAGAGGGGGTAGCTCCTTGGGTTTTTCAAATACCTATTGGTGGTGACCCAGCACCTACTGAAAATTGGGATGAATGGTGGCAGAGCTTGATTTAATAGCTTGGATTGCATTGAATTGAAAAACTAATCCATGGTGGACCTTTCTTAAGATCTTCTCCATTCTATGTGAGTTGATGATAGTAGGAGAGCCTCCACGGAGGCCCTTAAGCATATGAGTGTGTCCATTCTGATTGAAGCTCATATATAGCTACTGGTAGTCCATGTTAATTGGGCCAAATGTCATAAGCCATTTTGTTCCAAGGATAATGTCGCAACCTCCCATTTCACTACAAAACTTGTGGGTTTTATGGTGATAGTCCCCCATCTGAAGATTAATGTTCTCACAACATCCTTCAAATTTCATGGCTCCCTATTACCTATAAGGATTTGAAAACTGCATACTTCCCACACAAAACAATGAACTACCTCTGTTATTTGTTATGAAAAAATTATGCATGTTTCCAATATCAATCAATACCACAACTCATCTATGCTTAATTAAGCCTATTATTTTAAGTGTTTGTGGAGAAGATATGTACGCTAATGCATGGAGTGATGTAATTGGTTCATCTGGTATTGCACTAATTTCTGTTACTTCTGTTAGGGTCCTAGTGTCTAGGGATCAAAATGTCCTTTCCTCTTTCTATTCATTTTGAGGGTTTATATGTCATTTTAGCCTTTGAATCACTCATGCAATAGTCTAAGGAGTCATAGTCTAAGGTCACATGCAAGTTTTCCATGTCATAAAGGGGTCTTTGAATACAAAATAAAATTTGAGAGGGTTGAGAGTCCATGAGAGGGTCATAAGGTCATATTTCCAAATCTGTACTCATGAGGATAAAAAGTTCTTTTCATGGGGGTCTTATTTATCACAAGTCAAAATCATGACAGTCAGTTAGAAGTTCTATGGGTATGTTAGTGGTGTGTACTATATCCTCCCCATGTTACCATTCCCATGTCATTATTCCCTTGTCACCATTCACAATTCAACATTCACCTTTATGTACTCCCCCATGCACCTTTCACCATCATATACTCCCCTAATTCACCATTTATCATCATGTCACCCCTAAATTCACACTTCATCATCATGCCATTACCCTCCTGTTGGAAATACTGAGAGGGGGGATGAATCAGTATTTCTTTTTTCGACTAGTGTTTTACCAGTTAAAAAATTTATATTCAGAACACAAGATGAACAACAAGAATAAATGCTTTTATTAATATAATCTTTGTAGTAAAACATATACAATATATAGATGGTTGCAATCAGTTGCCAAGCACCAACTTGGACTTTGGTGAGGCTCCAACCTCCAGAGCTCCAACTCTATTTCACCAAGGTTCCAATCTTGGACTTAGGAGCACCAACTCCCAAGGACTTATATCCTTCTTACTTCTGAGCACCATCCCCAAGGACCCCAATCCTTCCTACTTTTGAGGCACTAGCCCTAAAGACTCCAATCCTTCTTGCTTCTGAGGCACCAGCCCCAAGGGTTCCGACCCAATCTTGTCAAGGCACATTTGATAGTAATGTTCTTCTCTCAGAACTCTTCATTACTGAGTTCTGTTTGTTTATAGCTTCACTATAGTCTCCATGCTACAGCATCAATGACAATCAGGCTTCTTATGAAGGAGTTTTTACAACTCTTCATCCTGCCCACACAGAGTCTCCAATAGCCTTTGTGCTCTCTGATAATGTCTTTACACAGCTTTAGTCAGTCTACTATTAGATGCACTAAGGTCTATATAAAGAACAACTTTCTCTTCAAGCATCTATTTTAATGTCACAGTGAATGCTTCAGCATGACTGCTTCTCATCTGGCTACTTCTCCCTTCAAACAATGGTTGACAAAAAACTTTATTCACTACATCATAAAGTTATTCTTCACGCTCCATTGCATACCTGATTTATTCATCATAGGTCTAAGTCTTTCATAGCGTGATATGATTAGCAGAGATGCTCATCCTTTGAATGCCTCCTTTCCTGTTAGTCCTTCGGCCCTTTCCTGTACTGCTAGACCCTCACTCTATTCTGTTGGACCCTCTGCTACTGCCTCTATTTTCCCCATATGTTTCAACAACACAACAGCCTTCAACCACACCTCCTGTTCTCAGTTTTTCCTTTTTTTTCATTCCTCATGCCTCTGTCTATAGGTTTCCTCTCTTCGCTCACCCTTTGGCTTCCTCCTCAGTCGCTATAGATTCCTCTACCTCACTTGATCCTTCAGGTTCCCTTCTCAGTCGCTGTGGCTTCCTCTGCGTTGTTCAAATTCACTGATACTCCAGGGTCACGTAAATTCATAAGAGAGGTCCAAAAGAGAACATAGAGAAATCATGTTCCACGTTACACCATAACAACGTTCATTTTTCCAATCATTATGGACATACACAGGGCTTTTTAGTTTAACGGAGATGTTATGTCCCAATCGCAATGTCAATTGCCATGATTCACCCTAATGAACTAACATTCAGCCTCCTGAACCATCAGAACAGTTATCATAAGCCTCTTGGACTAAAAACCCCGCACAAGCCAAATATTCAATTACATAGGAAATATGAGCAAAACAGGCAAAAAGACTAAAGGGCAGACATCAAGAGATATTACACCCGCATCTACACTGTATTGGGTCCGCAGTGAAGTCACAATCGATGCTTGTAAGAGGAGAGGGCTTTGTGTATCATTGCGATGGGTGGATGCAATACATTATTAAACCATAGCACAATGTTGCAGCGGGTTCGCGTGTATATGTATCACAATCAGGGGTTTCCCTTGGCGGAGGTCTGATGCGATATCGCTAATCGCTATTGGCGATTGCAATTGGCCGCTTAACACGTTGTAACTCCAATCCCGAAGTGTGGATGCGATATATGTCTACAGTCGCAAATCGCAAGGTCTAGGTCTAGACCTTAACGCAGACCACTCACTCATAGCGATGTGATATTATGTGCCAGAATCGATACGACTCAACACTCCTGTGTATAAAGTTTCAAGTCTACTTTCCACCTCTGATAGTGTATTTTTAATACAGCCAATTCTTCCACCTCCGATAATGTAAAGGCATATTGTATTTGCCGATAGTGTATTTACCATATATGCATAGTTTTTGGCCACCGATAGTGTTCATGCATCCATTGCTCCTCCGATGGCTCCCAATAGTGCAATTGCACACATACATGTGATTTGTGCTCCTAATAGCTCCCGATAGTTGTTAAATGCATGCATATAAGCTCTCCAACGGCGCTATTTTGCTCTCTGCTTCCTCCATTTGCTCTGTTTTGTTTTGATATATATATATATATATATATATATATATATATATATATATATATATATATATATATATATATATATATATATATATATATATATATATATATATATATATATGGCTCCTCCAATATTATATATTTCCGTGCTGTAATACTCCTCTGTTAACTGCTCTTCCATTGTGTCCTCCGCTCTTCCTCTATGCTCCTCTGATCGGTCTTCCTTTGGATTCCGAACCTTTGGCATATATTACTTCTCTTGTAGCTTTGATAGCTTGTTAGTGCATATATAGATGGGATTTGGCCTCTGATAGCTCCCGATTGTGTAATCTGCTTCCTCTGATGGCTCTATTTTGGCATATATATATATATATATATATATATATATATATATATATATATATATATATATATATATATATATATATATATATATGTTATATATTTATGGATCCTCTGTTTTCTCTGTTTACTACTCTATTTGCTTTGTTTTCTCCTCTTGCTCCTATGTGGCTCCTCTGGCTTGGCAATGCCTCTCTTGCTCTAATATTCTGCACTATATCTCTCTTGCTCTGATATTCGACAATATGCTTTGATATGCCTCCTTTGTTAACTCCTCCGTTAACAGACTCTTGCTTATGGCTTGGCTATCATGATGGCCTTGCTCCTGTCTCTTCATGGATCTGCTCTGCTTCCCCTTACCTTCATATCATCATCTAGTATCTAGAATATCTCCATATTGACATCAATGACAACCTAGGTCAACAATCCCCCCCTTTGTTATTGATGGCAATATTCTTCTTCACTCCCCCTTTGACATCAATGGCAAAGGAGTGCTTAGGGACTCCCCCTATCAAACTACTTTTGTTCTTCATGAATGGTAGATTTTCATGGGTCTGTGACTCCCCCTGTCATGGTGCTCTTCTTCTTTTTATTCAAGATAGAAGGATTGGTGCTTTATCATCAATTAGCACATTATTCCCTCTTCATGTCTCAGAACTACTTTACCATGGCTTCAACAATGCTTAAAGATGCTCTTCTTCAATGCTTTCAATCAGATTTCAAATAGCCATACACCAAGTGTCCAAGTCCAGGCATTTATGCTTCAATCCATATTGTTGTCTCCATAGGCATAATTGAGAGACCTTCATAGTCCGAATCAAGAGGCACTGCCACTGAGATTGTCTTTTTTTCTATCTTTCTTCAGATTTGAGTTCATTTGTGTCTCTATGCTTCTTCCTAAGTCACTACCATCCTTTCCTTGTGTTCTTGTGCATATCTCAGCAAGTTATTTCCTCTTAGCAGATTTAGATATCCAATCTTTGACTGTCTTTTGAATTCATTTTTCTGATTTGCATCTTCTTGCAATGCTTCAGTTCTGTTATATGTTGGCAACTACTCTTACTTCAAACTCCATTCCAGATGTATCTGTTTGTTTGAAGATTGCCTTTATTAGTGTCCAAAATTTATCTGTTCTCACATTAAATCCTTGAGTCAAGACATAAACTTCTGTGATAACAACACCATAGTTGTTTGCCCTATTTTCTCTAACATTAGATGACATTCTCTGTTGTTCCAAATACTACTTAGTGATTAAGTGGAAAGCATCTTTAACAACAATCCAAATAATGGTTACAAGATAATATTCTTCAATGGAGTACTCCTGAGAAATAATCTTCATCAAAGAATGATTGTTAATATAGCTCAACAAGGATTTCATAAGGACCCTTTCACTAATAGCTTTAGCAATAATGATCAAGAATCACAGGCCCCCCCTAACTGTATGCATCATCTCTTTTGGTAGAGTTCCCATCAAATGCTCAGATTGTCAAAATTCAGGCCAATGACATATGTTGTTGGTTGGAGAGCTCAAGGGACTTTCGGGTTGTATTTGCTTCCTTCTCCATACTTGTGTAACTTTCTTCTTTTGCATGGTTCTAGCTTGTGTAAGAGCCCAAGTTAAGTTACAATCATGTGCCATATGACCAATGTTATGACACTTGAAGCATTCTACCATTGTTCATGAATAAGAATTCATGATTTCTTCCTGCAAAATTGTTTCTTGGAGATTGTTGGGGACTATAATGTCTATCCCTATGAGATGGTTAGGGACCATAACATCTATCTTTATGATATGCTTTATAATCTTTTTCCATGTGACCAAAGTTTGTATAAGAATAACCATAACCAAAAAATGAACTTTGGTACCTGGGAGATGGAGATTTCCTTGATGTACTTCTGAAGCCTTTCTACCTTGAGATCCTTTGATGATAACAATTTCCTCTTGCATCTTTGACATCATCTACATTTCTTCTTGGAGTAGGATTTCTTCTTGGAGCAGGATTTCTTCTATTGTAGCCTTGATTTTTCTCCTTGCCTTTGCCAAAATTGGGAGAATCACCATTTCTTTCTGGCTTCTTGACATCCCTTTTGTTTAAAGCATTTTCATTCTTGTTTGAGGATTCACCTGCATACCCGAGACTTGATTTATCAAATGGACATCTATGATTGTTGATCGTGTCATCCGAGGCCTAAGAGCTCTTCAATATTTTGTTCATCCCTTCAAACTTTGTTCTAAGGGAGACAATCTCTTCTTCCAATCTTTCACACTCACTATTCTTCTTAGCAAGTTGTTTCTCAGTTTCTTCCTTGATACGAGTAGCTTCATGTGCTTCTAGGTTAAGGGAGATGATATCTAACTTCATTTTGAATATTTCTTCATTCTTTGCTTGACTACTCTTCATTTGTTCCTTGACCCTTGTAGCTTTACATGTTTCAGCCTTCAGAAGCTTGATGATAGATTTTAATTTGAGGATTTCTTCATCCTTTGCTTTCAATTGATAGATCATGGTGTTTCTTTCCTTCTCTAATTCATCAACCTATCCTTCTATGACTTCCAATGCTTCCATGGTATTTTCAGCTCCTTTTGCTTGTTTCCTTGCTTCTTGTAGTTGAGACTTGAGAGAGGAGACCTCTACCTTGTACTGACCAATCTCTTCTTAAAGTTTGTTCAAGATTTTCTGCCTTTGTTCAAGTTGACTTGACAAGGTATATTCCCATTGCTTTGCTTTATCCAATTTTTTTTTCATAGGTATGACTTCTTCATGATGCTTTCTTTTGCTTTGATGAAATTCCTTCTTAAGCTTAGCAAGCTCTTCATCCCTTTCTTGTACTTGAAGCTTGACAAGGTCAAATTTCTCCCTTATTTGATCTTGGTCACCAGCTAGTGCTATCTTCTTAAGTTCCTTATTTTCCTTTTTCAAATTGTTAATCTCTTCCATGGCAGCCATAAGTTGAGCGAGGAGATCTTCTAAAAATATTTTTCATTCTCTTCATCTTCTAGGTCTGCTTTAGCCATGTTGTCATCATTCTCATGTTCAGCATCTATGATGGGTTCTGGATTTCCTTCTAGATTTCCATCATCTTCTTGACTGATGGTCATGGTCAATGCTCCTTTTGAGTGAAGATCATGATGTTTGTCCCATATACCTTTTGTTGATGAATATTTTCCTAGATTGTTCTTTGCAGAATCAAGTATCGCATTCAAGATTGCCTTTATTGCGTTTGCATTATACTCCTTGGATTCTTCATCCATCCTGCTATCAGTAATCACTGATTTCCAAATTTCAATGCCTTGAGTCTGTAGGAAATTTCTCATTCTTTCTTCCCATATATTAAAGTTCCCATTGAGCCTTGGAGCCTCCTCAAATTGGTTGTCTTCTATTTTAGTAGTAGAGGGACACATCCTTAGGAGGATTGGAGACTTTCTTCCTTGACTTCACCATTTGTGTTCTAAAGATCAACCTTCAGACTATTAAGCTTTGAGTGAAGGTACTGGCTCTGATAACAATTGTTGGAAATACTAGGGGGGGTGAATCAGTGTTTCTTTTTCTGACTAGTGTTTTACCAGTTAAAACATTTATATTCAGACCACAAGTGAACAACAAGAATAAATGATTTTATTAATATAATATTTGCAATAAAATAGATACAATATATAGATGGTTGCAATCAGTTGCCAAGCACCAACTTGGACTTCGGTGAGGCTCCAACCTCCAGAGCTCCAACTCTATTTCGCCAAGGTTCCAATCTTGGACTTAGGAGCACCAACTCCCAAGGACTTCAATCCTTCCATTTCCTGAGACACTAGACCCAAGGACACCTATCCTTCCTACTTCTGAGGCATCAACCCCAAGGACTCCAATCCTTCTTACTTCTAAGGCACCATCCCCAAGGGCTCCAATCCTTCCTACTTCTGAGACACCAACCCCAAAGACTCCAATCCTTCTTACTTCTGAGGTACCAGGACCAAGGGTTCCATCCCAATATTGTCAAGGCACATTTGATAGTAATGTTATGCTCTCAAAACTCATCATTACTAAGTTGTGTCTATTTATAACTTCATTGTAGTCTCCATGCTACAACATCAATGACAACCAGTCTTCTTGTGAAGGAGTTTTTACAAATCTCCATCCTGCCCACACAGAGTCTCCAATAGCCTTTGTGCTCTCTGATAATGTCTTCACACAGCTTTAGTCATTCTACTGTTAGCTGCACTAAGGTCTATATAAAGAACAACTTTCTGTTCAAGCATCTCTTCTAATGTCAGAGTGAATGCTTCATCATGACAGCTTCTCAGCTGGCTACTTCTCCCTTAAAACAATGGTAGAAAAAAAACTTTATTCACTACATCACAGAGTTATTCTTCATGCTCCATTGCATACCTGATTTATTCATCATAGTTCTAAGTCTTTCACAGGGTGATACAATCAGCAGAGATGCTCATCCTTTGAGTGCCTCCTTCCCTGTTGGTCCTTCAGCCCTTTCCCATACTGTTGGACCCTCACTCTATTCTACTGGACCCTCTCTAGTGCCTCTATTTTCCCCAACTGTTTCAACAACACAACAGCCTTCAACCACACCTCATGTTCCCTATTTTCTTGTTTTTTCATCATTCCTCATGCCTCTGTCTATCTGTTTCCTCTCTTCACTGGCCCTTTGGCTTCCTCCTCGGTCATTCTAGATTCCTTTGCCTCGCTTGATCCTTCATCTTCCCTTCTCTGTCATTGTGGCTTCCTCTGCACTGCTCAAGTTCACTGATACTCCAAGGACACGTAAATTCATAGGAGAGGTTGAAAAGAGAACACAAAGAAATCATGTTCCACGTTACACCGTAACAACGTTCATTTTTCCAATCATTATGGACATACACATGTTTTTTCAGTTTAACGGAGATGTTATGTCCTAATCACAATCTCAACTACCATGATTCACCCCATTGAACTAACGTTCAGCCTCCTGAACCATCTGAATAGTTATCATAAGCCTCTTGGCCTAAAACCCCACGCAAGCCAAATATTCAATTACATGGGAAATATGAGCAAAATAGGCAAAAAGACTAAAGGGCAGACTTCAAGAGATATTACACCCACATCTATAATGTATCGATTCTGCAGTGAAGTCACAATCAACACTTGTAAGAGGACAGGTCTTTCTGTACCATTGCAATGGGTGGATGTGATACATTATTAACCCATAACACAATGTTGCAGCGGGTCCGCATGTACAGGTATCACAATCGGGGGTTGCACTTGGCAGAGGGCCCATGCAATATCGCCAATCGCTATTGGCGATTGCAATGGGACACTTAACACGTTGTAAATCTGCTCTTGAAGTGCTGATGCGATATATGTTGGCAGTCGTAAATCGCAAGGTCTAGGTCTAGACCTTAACGCAGACCACTCACTTATAGCGATGCGATATTATGTTCCGGACCCGTTACAACTCAACACTCCCGTGTATAAAGATTCATGTCTGTTGTATGCCTCCCATACTGTATTTGTAACATAGCCAAGTCTTCCGCCTCTGATAGTGTAAAGGCATATTGTATTTGGCAATAGTGTATTTTCCATATATGCATAGTTTTTGGCCACCGATAGTGTTAATGAATCCATTTCTCCTCCGATGGCTCTCAATAGTGCAATTGCATGCACACATGTGATTTCTGCTCCTAATAGCTCCTGATAGCTATTAAATGGATGCATATAAGCTCTCCGATGGCTCTATTTCTCTCTCTGCTTCCTCCGTTTGTTTTGTTTTGGTATATATATATATGTATATATATATATATATATATATATATATATATATATATATATATATATATATATATATATATATATATATATATATATATGTATGTATGTATGTATGTATATATATGGCTCCTCTAATATTATATATTGCTCCGCTCTAATACTCCTCTATTAACTGCCCTTCCATTATGTCCTCCGCTCTTCCTCTATGCTCCTCTGATCAGTCTTCCTTTGGATTCCGAACCTTTGGCATATATTACTTCTCCTGTAGCTCTGATATCTTTTTAGTGCATATATAGATGGGATTTGGCCTCCGATAGCTCTCGATTGTGTAATCTGCTTCCTCTTATGGCTCTGTTTTGGCATATATATATGTTATATATATATGGCTCCTCTGTTTGCTCTATTTTCTCCTCTTGATCCTATGTGGCTCCTCTGGCTTAGCAATTTCTTTCAAGGCCTTTCTTTGATACCTTCATACTCTTCATTTTCTGATATGCCTCTCTTGCTCTGATATTCTACAATATGCTTTGATATGCCTCCTTTGTTAACTCCTCCATTAACAGACTCTTGCTTATGTCTTGGCTATCGTGATGGCCTTACTCCTATCTCTTCATGGATCTTCTCTACTTCCCCTTGGCTTCATATCATCATCTAGTATCTAGAATATTGCCATATTGACATCAATGAAAACCTAGGACAACCCCTAAAATCATAATCCATCATCATAATTCATAATACCATAACCCCTTTACTCGCTGTTTACCTTCATTTCAAAACAAAACAATAGGAACTCTCAAAATTTCAAAATTTTTGAAACTGCACTTATTCACTCTCCATTTTCCCGCTCTGAGAGGCTTTGATAGGTTACAGGGTAGAAGGTTGAAAGCTTGCAAGGGGTCAAAAGCTAGTGTTTGGAACTCAGGTGGAAAGAGGTCATTGCATGACTGTTGTGAAAATTGAGAACAACCATTTTGGAGGTCTAAAAGGATGGAGGGAAGCACTCATAGGGTGCTACATCATCACTAGGTCATCTCAAGCACATCTACACACCACCATTGCATAAAACCATCTGCAACCATATCAAACATGAAGGTTTTCTACACTCTACTACGAATTTGTTGTGAAACTAATTGTTTTGGTCATCATTTTCAAAAGCGATTTCTGACCAAATGGTAAATAATTTAGAAAAAATGAAAGACAATTGTTTCCAAGAATAGGCCAGATAACAAAAAAATCCTTTCGTTTCTTCACAGGTGTTATGGTTTTGGAGATATGCAACACTCTTGGAGGCTTATTTTTCAAAAATTAAAATTCTGCATTTTCCTCCTTTTCAATCATTCTGTTTTGGTGTGCTTTTCAAATAGATGGAAGTAAATTTTTATAAAATAAAATAGCTTTATGTCAAAAATGGGCCAAATAACAAAATCCTCTCTCATTTTTTGGACATGTATCATGGTTTGGGAGTTACATGTGTCACTTGGAGACTCATTTTCCATAATTTCTTATGGACAGAATTCTGATTCTTTTTTTTTAAATTCGATTTGTAAATCTGAATTTTGGTAGGTTGGAAGTATGTTGGGTGCTATAAGGATGAATGATATTTTTTACTAGTCACTATAATTAGTTTGGAGAAAGAGCTTCTAATACAACTTCAGAATATTTTTTTGTTGCGCAAATGGTAAGCAGTCAGTTGGGAGGTCTGCAAAGGATAAATATGATATCTCAGAGGTTCTACACCAACACAAAACCATTTCAAGCATACCCATTAGCTCGATTTTCTCCAGGATTTTCTACAACCATGTCAATCTTGAAAACTTACTGCACCCTATTGCGCAACTATATCAGTTAGGCCTATTTTTTCATATTGGTATTTTGGGACCTTCTAGAAGTATGTTAGTGAGTGGATAGGTGTGGATAGGCATAGATATGTTAGTGTAATTGATAAGTCTACACATGTTGTTTCTAAATTTTTGTAAGCTTTAAAACAATGATGTTTCCAAAATTATGATAGATTCTATATTGTAGGTTTTTTCTTTACTATAAATACATTGTATCAAGCCTGTTTTACTTTTATGCAGTGAATTAGACCACCTTGAGTGGTAATTTCGAATTCCTCCTTGTATTTAATGATGTAAGAATACCAAAAAGAGGTTGGTTAGAGTGTGAGAAAAAGACTTGTGTTCTATACATTTTAATAAAACATTTAGTGAATGAAATAAGGACAAAGTGACTTGTTGCAGGAATTCAAGTGTTACTCCTTTATGGTGATGTGATTTTTTATTTTGTTCATTACCTTCTCTTATTTCCATTCATGAATGTCTTACTTCATGTTTAGTAAAGAAAAAGTTGATTTCAACATTCAATGTTTAGTTGCTTTTTCATGGCTTTCTAAGAATTTTAATGTTTATTCCTCAGTAAACATCTAAAATTCCCCCCTTGGTGAGGTTCTTTAGGGGTTTTTAAGTTCACTATTCCTTTGCTCGCCCTCCTACAACAAATTTTTATTTAAACACTATAAGACTGTCTATATTACTCTTATTGCAAGAGATATTCATTATCCCATTTATTCGCTGAAAAAATTAGTTGAGAGCGAGTCCATGCTCAATGGATTTTGTCTTGCACCTACCATCAAACCTCTAAAACAAAGTCATTTCTTTGTGTCTTTAAGAACTAGCCTAAAATCTAAAACACTCAGTTATCTAATTGACTGAAAAATCCTATAGAGAGGGCCCTCTCTGGAGTTGGAAGGGTTAGGTTCCCATTCCATGAGTGGTTTGTTGCTACACCTATTATCCTTTTTTAAGCATAGAAGTAATTATAGGGTGCTAACATTCTGCCATTGTTTTTGGGGAATGAAAGGATCCATCTTCCCCGGGAAAGATCTTCAAAGTTTCAGATTTGATTATTGATGGTGGACATCATTTAGACACATGAACGCTGAACAATTCACCTGGTGAATCCAATCAAGTTTCAACTTGATCTAAAGACTCCACTGGCAACAAGATCCAGAAATCGGGGTTTACTGGTGACTCCGCTGGTCAAATATGAATGCACAATCCAAAAGGTATGCTCCCATGAATCGAAATCACATTCCAGGATTTCCAAAACACATCCCTTTTATAGATTGGAAATCATATTTTCCAAAGTTCAAATATGAGAATGGTGATATGTTGCTTTACATCTTATCAAATTTCATATGCATTCAAAAAGGCTTAAAGTTGAATGGCATGAATATTGCCTCATGAATATGTTCATGGCTACTCTAGAAGGAAATGCAAGGTCATCGTATGAAAAATTACCAGTTTCTAGTTTATGTTCTTTAAAGAATTTCCATATAGTATTCTTTGAAACTTTTAAAGAGTCTTATCCATCTTTATTTCTAGTTCAAAATTGTTGTGGACATTTTGAGAGTTTCATTGAAAATTTGGAAAGCTTGTATGAAAATAATGAGTTTATGGATGACGAAATATTAGAGGCCCTTCCTCAAAATCCTTTTCATCGCCAAGAAGAAATGGTAGCCTCTCTCTTGAATGAAAATGAAACCGAGCAGGATTTTAATGATGAAAATCATGTTCCATCTTATGAAGTTGATGAAAATTTGAAGAAATCTTCTCATTCATTTTGTGATCAAAAGTATGATAATTATTTTAAACAACAGAAGGAAATCATAAATGATGAGGAAAATTTCCATGATATTCAGGTGGATTCCCAGTAGGCAATAATTTTTTCCTTAGTTGAAGATGAAACTAATCAAGAATTTTATGTAAATGTTCATGTTCATTCTCTTGACATTCATGAAGTAATACAACATGTTTGTTCTCTTTAGCTTGATGAACATATTCAACAATTTTCAAATGCCCAAGAAAGGGATAAGGATAGTAGATCAGCTTGTTCTTCATGTCATTCATTTTATTAGTTTTCATTTCATGAAAAAAATTACCTAGAGTTGCAAGGAAATAATGAAGAAGAGCAGGTTGTTCTAGACCCCGTGGATGTAGACATTTTTCTATTCAAGATGTGGTTTCCACCATTGAAGATTTGAAATAACATACAAACCTTGTCTATAATATGGATGATAGGAAATAACAAATTGTTTCATTACAATTTGGGAAGGATCAACCGAATAAAGGACTTCGGGATCTCCAAGACCCTTTTTCCAATTTGTTGCAGTCATCAAGGAAGATGGATGTTCTTGTATTTATGGATTCTGGTTATTAGATTCAGTTAAATTTTGTGTTGCTAATTGTAAACATTTTCTTTATATTTAAGCAAAATTAAAGCAAAGTCCAGTCGTCAAGTCATTTTCTTTCATGGTTGCACTGGATGTTTAACTTCACTTGATCAAGCATCTTGTGGATCAGATAGAGTGAGTAGGTGTGTGAATAAGCTTAGCCCTCAGAGCATATTTTTTAGTAGTGTGAATTTCCAGTAGTTTTTCTTGGTAGTTTGGTATTATTTTTCAGTACTACAGGTGTGGGTGGCCATCATTGGAACATGAAGCCCAAAGTGAAGGCACTAATATCCCGGTGATCTATTTCCATATGTAAGGTAACAATAAATTCATTCATAAGCATTTGAGTCTTTTTATTTTTGACACCATTGCCCAATGGTTAGGCTACTAGTCTGCGGTGTTCTTGGCACCTCACTAGGAGGTTTCCATCCCCATTATAGACAAATTTAGGTTCCTAGCGTCTAGGGATCAAAGTGTCTTTGCCTCTTTCTATTCATTTTGGGGGTTTATATGTCAGTTTAGAATATGAATCACTCATGTCATAGTCTAAGAAGTCATTTTCTAAGGTCACATGCATGTTTTCCATGTCATAAAGGGGTCTTTAAATACAAAATCAAATTTTAGAGGGTTGAAAGTCCATAATAGGGTCATAAGGTCATATTTCCAAATTTGTACTCATGAGGAGAAAAAGATTCATTAAGAGTTAAAGGGGTATTTTCATGGGGGCTTATTTAGCACAAGTCAAAACCATGATAGTTAGTTAGAAGTTTTATTGGTCTCTTAGTGGTGTATATTATATCCTCCCTGTGTTACCATTCCCGTGTCATGACTCCCTTGTCACCATTCACAATTAATGATTCACCTTTATGTACTCCCCCCTTTCACCATCTTATACTATCATCATTCAACATTTATCATCATGTCACCACTAAATTCACACTTCATCATCATGCCATTACCGCAACCCCCCTAAAATCAATGATCCATCATCATAATTCATAATACCATAACCCCTTTACTCAAAGTTCACCTTCATTACAAAACAAAACAATGAGGCACAAAATTTCAAATTTTTTGAAAATTCCCTCATTCACTCACCATTTGTAGCCCACGCTCTAAGAGGATTCGATAGGTTGCTGGGCAGAAGGTTGAAAGCTTGCAAAGGGTCAAAAGCTAGTGTTTGGAGCTCAGGTGGAAAGAGGTTGATGCGCAACAGTTGCAGAAACTAAGAAAAACCATTTTGGAGGTCTGCAAGAATGGAGGGAAGCACTCGAAGGGTTCTTCATCATCACCAGGTCGCATCAAGCAAATATAAACACTCATCCTTGCACAAAACCGTTTTCAACAATATCAACAGTGAAGGCCTGCTACGAATTTGCTGTGAAATTGACATTTTTTACCATCATTTTCAAAATAGTTTTCTGACCAAATGGAAAATAATTTCAAAACAATAAAAGTGGTTTTCTCCAAGGACATGAAAAATAGAAAAAACCTCCTTCCATTTCTACATAGGTGTTATGGATTTACATATATGCAACAAACTTGGAGGCCTATTTTTCAAAAAATAAAATTTAGCATTTTCCTCCTGTTTTAGTCATTGTGTTTTGGCGCACTTTTATAACAGATGGAAGTGAATTTTTAAAAACTAAAAGAGGTTTATGTCTAACATGGACCAAAGAACAAGAATTTCTTTCCTTTTGTTCACAGGTATCATAGTTGGGGAGTTACAAGTGTCACTTGGAGACCATTTCCCACAATTTATTGCTGACAAAATTCTGAATATTTTTTTTTGTTGAAATTCAATTTGTAAATTCGAATTTTGGTAGGTTGGAAGTATGTTGGGTTATATAAGGATGAAATATATTTTAGAATGGTCACTACAATTAGTTTGGAGAAGGAGCTGCTAATATAACTTTAGAATCTTTTTTTGTTGCGCAAATGGTAAGAAGTCAGTTGGGAGGTCTGCAAAGGTTAAAGATGGTATCTCAAAGGTTCTACACCAGAACAACTCCATTTCAAGCATACCCATTACCTCATTTTTTCCAGGATGATCTGCAACCATGTCAAACTTGAAAACCTATTGCAACAACTGCACAACTATATCAGCCAGGCCTATTTTTGCATATTGGTTTTTTGGGACCTTCTAGAAGTATGTTAGTGATTAATAGGTGTGCATAGGCATAGATAATTTAGTGTAATTGATAAGTTTGGACATGTTGTTTCTAAATTTTTATAAGCTTTAAAAGAGTGATGTTTCCAAAATTATGATAGCTTCGATATGATAGGTTTCTTATTTTCTACAAATACATTGTCTCGAGCTTGTTTTACTCCTATGCAGTGAATTCGACCACCTTGAGTGGTAATTTTGAATTCATATTTGTATTTAATCATGTAAGAATATGAAAAAGGGTTTGGTCAGAGTGTGAGAAAAAGACTTGTGTTATGTACATTTTGATAAAAAAATTAGTGAATGAAATAAGGATGAAGTGACTTGTTGCGGGAATTCAAGTGGCAGTCCTCTATGGTGATGTGATTCCCTATTTTCTTCATTACCTTATGTTATTTCGATTCATGGATGTCTTACTTCATGTTTAGTAAAGAAAAAGTTTATTTCAGAATTCACTGTTTAGGTGCTTTATCATGGCTTGCTAAGCATTTTAATGTTTATTCCTCAGTAAACATCTAAAATTCACCCCCAGTGACGTGCTTTATGTGTTGTTAAGTTCACTATTCCTCTTCTTGACCACCTACAAAAAAAAAAAAAAAATCTTTAAACACTATATGAATGCGTATCTTGCTCCTATTGAAACAGATGCTCATTATCCCATTTATTCACTGAAAAAATTAGTTGAGAGTGACTCCATGCCCCATTAATTTCATCTTACACCTACCATCAAACCCTTAAAACAAATTTATTTCTCTATGTCCTTGATAAATAGCCTAAAATTTAAAACATTTGGTTATCTAATTAACTGAAAAATCCTATCGAGAGAGCCCTCTCTTAAGTTGGAAGGGCTAGGTTCCAATTTCGCAAGTGGTTTGTGGCTACCCCTATGATCCTTTTTTTAGACTCGAGGTAATTAGAGGGTGATAACAACTTCTTCAGTGGCCATTTTAGTTTCTTCTTCCTCCTCCCCAAGCACTTCAACTAATGGGACCTCATCTGATGGGCTATTGTCAGTAGCATCAATCTGAAAGAACCTTTTTTTCTTTCATTTTTGGCCTAGTGAATATTTTTCATCACAATAGTAACATAGTCCTTTTCTTCTCCATTCGGCCATTTCGGCGAGCGATGCCTTTTGAACCTTAAGGTTTTGGGTGTGGAGACTAGTAAGGTTGGGACATTCCTTTGATGGAAATGGTGAACGACTAAATTGAGCATTAATAGTGGCTTATACATCTAGAGTTTTTTAGCAAGCATCCAACTAATTAGCAGGTTTATTCATTTGAACACGTGCCTAGATGGCTTCCTTGAGGCCATTGATGAAAAATTCCATATAAAATAAATCCCCAATGCCCTTGGTCTGGATACCTAGTTGCTAAAATGTCGTGATGAATTCTCATATTGAACCAGTTTGTTTGAGCTTAGTAAGGCAACCTAGAAAGTGATATTCCTTATCAAAATATGCACAAATGGCTTTAGAGAATATACTCTATGTTGGCTTTCCTATGTAGCATTTCTAATGCCATTTCCACCACTACCAATGTTCTTGGTCCATGTAAAGAGCTCCCACATGTAGATTGGCTTTGTCATCCAAAATATTGTTGAGTTGAAAATATTGTTCCATTTGTGCCACCAAAACTGTTGGGATAGAACCATCAAATTGTGAATGTCAATCTTAGTCATCTTATTGCTAGAATATTGGGGCCCCTCTTGGGAATGACGATACCCCTCATATCGATGGTGCCTATATTCTCCTTCCATGTGGGAATCGAAAATGTTCCCCTCCCTCATGGGGTCTTTAACATTGGTGTACTATTATATGGCTTCTAGGGCCTTTGCAACTACATATTGGACCATGGTGGTGAGGCATTCTTTTAGTTTTGTTACTCTTTTATCAAGATTTTCCATAGTTTGAGCCATCGTAACTATCATACAATTTCTTGGGTCAAAATTTTGGTTTGCTTAAAATTAGCATGGCTACAATGGGTGTGAGACAAGGATTTTGTTGATGTAGGTCACTTGAAAGAACTTCTAAACTAACTGGGACCATTTAACAAATGGAGGCTTACTAGTGGATGCTATAATTATGATTAACTTGTCGTCTTGAATCTTGTGGGATAGGTCTCTTACAAGTGGATTTTTGGGTCCACTAGACACCTTTTTTTCCTTTTTTTCTTTCTTTACTCTGATAGGATTATTACTCCCAGTTGATGAATACTGTGGTGGTCAAAATTCAAAAATATCAATAAAGAAAAATGTGTAGGAATTTGGCAGTTTCAATTGATTAATACTATGGCAGCAAAAACCCCAACTTTTGGATACTACGAAATGTGTAGGAATTTGTTTATGCCATCTAATCAATATCGTGACAGTAGAAACCCTAACTACTTGATACTGCAAAATGTGTTGACCAACGACAGGAAGTGAGGGAAATATGGCAATAAGGAGTATGATGTAAAAATTAGGTTGTATATTTGAAACTGTTCATGAAGTTTTAATCAAAATCATAAGACACAAACCTACACTACTTCTTTGTGGACATTAATTCACAATTTAGAACAAAAATATCAGACATGCAAGAAGCAATAACACACATGAAACAAGTATTTTTATCTAGGGAAATAAATCTACTAAAAACTCCAATCCTTGCTTGCAGTAATCAAATGAATAGATATGTATTACAATTTCTTTGATCAATTGAGCTTACCCTACGAGTGAAAAACCTATCTCTCTGCTCAATGAAGGCCTCTGACCCAAACCTAGTTAAATTTTTGACTTGGCTTGAGATCCTATTTCATTTCATTGTTCCTTGAGGAATTAGACCCTATTAGTTTACAAATTCCCTCAATTGAATTGCGTAATTCCTTTAGGTTGATCATCTGACTGCATGCAACACTTGTACACTCAAGACTAGTCTACAACTGATGTTACACTACCTTTGAATCTCCACCTCAACTGGGTAACTCGAATTCTCCTCATGCACTAGCTATTTTGGGTTGATTTATCGGCTAACTCGATTATCATTGAGTTTGAGTGAAGTCTCACTGCACAACTTGACCCTCCACTAGTTCCTTCAACAATTGGAACTAGTTTAACTGAAAAGCAACCTGAAATAAATGACCTTGATCCCTACAAATTAGCAATCACACATGCAAAACTGAACTTTAACTCCTCCAACTTGAATTTACTAAGAAAGTTGGGTGACACAAGCCATGTCACACAAGTTAACATCATCCAAGTGTCTGCTAATATGGAAATTTGAATTTTCTCAATTTAATCAAGGAAAAATGAAATTGAGAATTTATTGCTGAAAATTTTCAATGCTCCCTCTCAGCAAGAAAGGGATTATGAGAGGATTCTTCGGCGAAAATCACATCACATTTTATTTTTCAATGCATTTCAAACCCACAAGTGTGGTTCATCATCAAGACGAGTTGAAGAACCAGATCATAGCTGCATGTTAAGATTAATTGGATCTAGTAATAAGATTATGGTGTCAATTAAATTCAAACTTTTACTTTTTAGAATAATAAATATAACATACTAACTCCCAAAAACAAATTAACGAACTACTTACATACCTAGTTTTAACTAAATATCCTGTTAATAGAATGTTGCTCTACCTTAAGGTAACAACTATAACAAACCAACCTAACATTTTTAATTATTTTCTACCCATTAAGTAATTTTTTACCTTATATCTATATATATATATATATATATATATATATATATATATATATATATATATATATATAGAGAGAGAGAGAGAGAGAGAGAGAGAGAGAGAGAGAGAGAGAGAGAGAGAGATTATAGAATATATTTATTATTAAGTAGTTATAAATTGTTAATGGACCAATGCAGTGGGATTCCATTTAGTTAGTTTGGGGTCTTTATTTAACAAAATTAAAAGGTTATCTATTTAAATATATTTCTTATTATTTTATATTCAATTAAGTATTATATAATATCCCTTATATTAACTTGATAACTATTGATCGATTTAATTAAAATGCCTATTAATAGATTATTATTTCATACTCTAGAATTTGGTATTAAATAAAAATTAATTAAATAATTATTTTTCCTCTCCCTATTTCTTGGCCTTGGTACCTAGTCAAACTTAGCCTTTCGTAGTAGCTGTTGGTACAACCTAGTTGTCCAGTTAAATTTCACCATTTGAGGACATGTTCTCTCTATTTAACATGCAGCTATGATCTGGTTCTTCAACTTGTCCTAACGATGAACCACACTCGTGGGTTCGAAATGCGTCGACAAATAAAATATGATGTGATTTTCATCGAAGGATCCTCTCATAAACCTAATATGGATCACAAAAGCCTTAATTCAAGAAAGGGATTATCAACCACCCCTATCCTATGCCTGTGGAACTCGAACTTGCCTCTTCACAAGGCCTTTGTCAAAATATCATCATCTTATTCCTCTGTTGGAATGTACTACAACAACATTATCCGCCTCTGCACACAGTCACGTAAATGGTGATACCGAATATCTATATGCTTGGATTGATCATGAAAAAAAGGCTTTTTAGAGAGTTTGATGTAACTATGACTATCATAGTAGGTTACAATTGGATCCATTATTTGACCAAACAATCCAACAAGTATCTTTCTCATCCAAATTTCCTCACATGCTACTTGACTGGTAGCCATGTACTCAACTTCTGCTAAGCTAAGTGCCACAGATCTTTGTAACCTGTTGTACCAAGAAACTGTTGTGGACCCAACATTGAAAGTTCGACCGTATGTACTCTTTTGGTCTAATGAGCTTCCCGCCCAATATGCATTTTTTAAACCACATAGCTTCACTCCCTTTATCCATCTGTACCATAGTCCAAACTGGGTAGTACCTCTGAGGTATTGTAGAACATGCCTAGATTCCCTCCAAAATAATTTGGTTGGCTTACCCATAACTTGGCTCAGTTGGTTTACTTCATAGGACATATTTCGTCATGTGTTGAAAAGATACATTAGATAACCCACCAACATATGGTAAACAATAACATCCACTTCCTCACCTGAAGTGGCATCCTATTTCATCTAGTTGGTCACTAGAGATGTCTCCATGGGTTTGAAACTATCCATGTGGAACCTCTAAAGTATCTCGTTGGCATAATTTCCCTCAGATACAAATAGTTCCCCATCACATTGCTATACTTCCAATCTGAGTAAGTAGTGCATGAGAACCATTTCCTTCATTTCAAACTCTCTTGCAAGGTCCTCCTTCAAATATCTGATCAACTTCAAAATCGAGTTATCAACATATAAGACAATAATTAAAAACTTACCTTCTACCAATATATGATAGAGGTTTTCATCCACTTCACTTTTCATGAAATCCAAACGAGTGAGATAGCTATCAATCCCGGTGTACCAAGCACGGGGTGCCTGCTTGAGACCATACAATGCTCACTTGAGTCCACACACATAAGACTCCCGATCAAAAGTCTTGAATCCTTCTGGTTGCTTGATGTACACCTCCTCGTTAATAACTCCATTGAGGAATAATGTTTTTACATCCATCTAATGGATATTCCACCCCATTTGTGAAGCTAAATCAAGAATTGATCTGACATATGATTACCTTACTACAGGAGAAAAGGTATCCTCATAGTTGATCCCCTCAACTTGAGAGTACCCCTTAGCCACAAATCTGGCCTTTTACTTTTCTATTCTTTCATCTACTGCATGCTTTACCTTGAAGATCCATCTCAAACCCACAAATTATTTATCTACTCATCTTGGAACCATTTCCCAAACACTATTCTTTACAATAGATTCATATTCCTCCACCATTTCATCAACCCACATAGGTTTCTCTATTGCGTCATTGAGGTAGGATGGATCATTCTCTACAAACTCAGCGACTAGAGACATGTAGCTAGTTTACCAATCTGGTGACCTTCTCTACCTACACTAATTTGAAGGATCACCCACAATCCCCCTCACATCCTACAAAAGCCTCTCTAATTCCTTTTTCCTTTTCTTACCTTCTCTAGATGGTTATGCTTGAGTGGCTATCTCCAATCTATGCTTCTCAACTTGTGGCTACCCCAGAACTTCTTAAGGTTCCTCCTTTGGAGCTAAAAGCGACTCTTGTGGTGGGATCTAAAACTCCTTCTCAAGAGAGTATAACATGGATTTATATTCATCAAATTTTACATCCCTCCACACAACTGACATTTTGAGGGATGATAAGTACACACAGCAGTTGCGGGGAGTTTCTTTGTAACCCACAAATACTCCCAATTCTGCTATCAACTCTAGCTTCTTCCTTGATTCTTTGGATACATGGTAGTAAACACAGGCTCCAAAAATCCTTAAATGCGACACATCAAGCTTTCTCCTAGAGAAAACCTCCTCCGATGTAATGATGCAAAGAATCCGATGAGGAATCTAGTTTTGCAAATAGATTTTTGTGTTGCATGCCTATGTCCATAAATGCAGACGCAGACCTTAATCATGCAACATCGCCCTCACTGCTCCAAAAATGCTACAGTTCTTTCTCTCAACCACCCCATTCTGTTGTGGTTATGGGGTGTTGTCAACTCTCATCGAGTACCTTCTTTTGCACAGAAATTTTTAAATTCATTAAACACATACTCACCTCCATTATCGCTCCTGAGATCCTTCACCTTATTGCTTGTTTCTTTCTCAGCTAGTGCTTTGAATTCTACGAACTTGTAGAATTTCTCATCCTTGTTCCGCATGAAGAAGATCTAACACTTTCATTAAAATTCATCAATAAAAATGATAAAATATTTGTGCCTAGTAGTGAAGGTTGTCGAGAAATGTCCATAGACATCAAAGTGGATCCTTTGAAGGATTGCATGTGCTTTTATGTTCTGTTCATGGAATGTGGTTTTTGTGTACTTCTCTAAATTACATCCTTTGCATACATCCTCCTTCTCAAGTTCTCCTTTGGAGAAGCCCATGGTTATCTGTTGCATGATCTTCAAGGCACCATGATGCAAATGTCCAAGTCTTCTATGCCAAATTTCACTAACATCATGGCTCTACACCTTCTCCGCCTTCTTGCTCAATGCAACACAATCCTCCACATCTAGCTTGTATAGGTTCTTCCCATGAACCTTGCTCTGCTTCACATGTTATGTGGTGATGTGTCTCATGAATTCCTTCCCTTTTCCGAATATCACATCATAACCATGGTCTTCCAAAACTACAATAGAGACGAGATTTTTCTTTAGGCCCGAAATGAACATGACATCCTTGAGCCTAAGGGGGGATCCCAACTCCCTCTGGAAGGTGACCATACCAATCTCAGTCACACTATACCTTCTATTGTCCCCCATATCAATGTGAATAGGAAAATATTTGTCCTCCGAGTTACTAAAAAATCTATATTTCCCATCATGTGTAATGATGACCTGAGTCTAAGTACCACATGCTCCCCATCATTGTATTGGCCATGCATGCAATGACAGTAAAGTCAAGATCAAACTATGAATCCAAAGCTTCACCTACTTCTCCTCGTGAGGAATTCTTTCTTTCCTTCTTGTGTGGACACTTCGTGGCATACTACCTAAATTCATGACAATGGAAGCATTCAATTTTTGAGAAATATTTCTTCTTGCCCCTTTGAATGGATTCTGGTTTGGATTGGGATTTCTTCCCTTTCCATTCTTTGTATTTCCATCCAATGCAATTTTTTCTTCATCCTCACCCTTAGATGATGTCCCATATCTAGTATTCCACATGATTTCCTCATGTACTAAATCAGACCATAATCACTCCAAACTCGGTAGTTTCTCCCTCCCATTCACTGAATCTTGATAGCTATGTCATCTGTTGAGAAGGCCCAAAAGTTTTATAGAAATATTTGGGCACTACAACCCCAAACTCACATGTCCATAAACTAAGGGCTCCTTAAGTCCCTAAAAGTGTTATTTCATACCTTAAAGGATCATGGTGAACTGATTACATCATTTCCCATAAGTTCCACCTGAAAAAATACTTAGAACTAGCCAAAACTGGACCATATAGAATGCTCCATGGGCATGGTGCAATGCATACTGATTGCCAAACTGGCCAGGTGTGATTCATACTGAAATGGCCTTCCGTGGGGTGTGATGAGCGAGAATAGACAAATGGCAGAGACAATTTTCATGGTGGATGATCATGGAATCTTCCAGAAACTTCTCCTGTGACACTTGCCTCTCTGAACTCGCCCAGGGATGAGTAAGAGATCATTAAAATATCCAAGTGGAACCAAGAACTATCAGTGGAATGACACTAATCAAAAACCCAAAGATGACTCACACCCTTGCAAGACATCTATAAATGGATCCCTCATCTGAGAGATCTAGAGGCTGGAACTTTGTATTTTGTAACGAAGTGTTGTTGGTTTGTTGGTGAGAAGAGACATTGCACTGTTGGGAGATTTGCTTGTTCATGAGGTGAAGAGTGCTTCTAAAACTGAGAGGATGATACTGGATCAGACAGCTGGGTTGTAATCCTCTCTTACATTACTATTAATAAAGTTCTTTGTGTTTTCCTCCATATGATCGTGTGTTTATGAATCTTATTGTTTATGAATGCAATTATATGGTCAATGTGTTTCTGATTCCGCATTGTTTATGATGTTTTAGATAGAGATGCTTTGATAGTTTGGTGTTACTTTGACACTATAGGTACTCTTTGAAGTGGGACAAGTAGGAGAGGAGTGGCAAATTCTATCAAGGAAAGGAGAAATCAACATAGGATCAAAGCGGAAGATCCAAGTTGGTCTTCTTTTCTCCTCTTCCATCTATCACACTTAAAGGAACTCTTGAAAAGCTTTCATTGTTTGTTTCTAAGATAGCTACCCATCTTAGTGGGACTAGTAGTTCGAATCGACACTAGTTTTCCCTGAAACAAAATGGCGACTCCGTTGGGGAGCGAATAGTTTGTTTTGTTTGTTTATTGTTTACTTTATAAACTACAGACGGAGCCTGAAGTTAGCCAGCTAGCCTTCGAAACGCCTTTGTTATGAAATTACGAAGTAGATCAATGCTTCTTCAGTCAATCTTTGGGTTGGTTTATCAACTAAATGTCTGACTTACAAAGCATTCTAAGTGCCTTTGTGGTAGCTCAAAACCTCATTAGATCTTACCCTTATGCTTTGCTTTTACTGTCCATCATTGCTTAGCCTAAATCACTGAACTTAGCTGCAAATTTTGAGCAAAAACCAAGCTCAGTTTCGCTCCCTGGCCCATCACACTGTCTGTAACTGTGCAACCTAGATGCATCACACTTCCCATGTATTGCAGGTGAGATGCATCCCTATTTCCCTGTGTTGCAAGTGTGATGATTGAGTGATACTACTTTCTTCTGTGAAAGTTGGTTTTCTCCTCCTTGTTTTCAACTTTATTCAGTAGTTTGTTGTTCATGATCAGTACCTTCCTGTTGAAACCTCCTTCCTTCACATTTTTCAATCTCCATCAGTTAGGAATTGTAAATGTTTTTGTGTATTTGTCAATCATTTACAGTCTTCCTTTGTTGAAAGTACCCTAATTTAACTGTCATTTTTTATGCAAGTGTCGTAATTGTCATTTTGAATCAAAAGAAGAGTGTCGTAAAGTCTTCCTCTTCTAGATAGTTGATTGTACTTTTGTCATTGTACCTGATTTGAGTTATTAGTATTTAAAGTGTCAAAAAATAGTTTTCATTTCGAAATCGAAAAGTGTCATTTTAGTTTTCCTTTCGTTTTGAAAAGAAATTGTCAGTAATGTCTCTTTGAAAGAAAATAGTTCAGATCTATACTTAGCTTTCCTTTTTGTCATTCACACATTAAGAAAGTGGAAAAAAATACATGCATGTGCATCTACATTTTGACTGCATGCAAAATTTGATTTAGGAAAGTGCATTTAGTGTGTGCTCTATGCTCTCTGCTAAAAGAAAATCATTATCTTCTTTCCTTTGTAGCTAGGATTTTCATTGCTAAAAGAACATAAACGACTATTTATCATTTTAGATTGCATATTTAGGAATTTCACATCCACATCACGTGGTGAACCTTGAAAGACAAACTTCTAAGAAAGATCAACTCTAAAATAAATCTCAATGAACATAAAAACGCTTTGGAACCTAAAGCAACACATCTAGAAGTCTAGGCTAGAGACGTGTTCCAGCGTCATAAAACCTGGTAACTATCATTTTCATTGAAGGTTGGGTGATTCCTCCTCTTTGATACGACAACTGCCAGTACAGACTTGTGCTCCTCGTACCGTCGAGTATATATTGGTAGACCACAATAGGCTGATATCCTTTATCCTTAGGAAGTTGTGTCTGCCACCCTATCGAACGTAATGCACTGAACACAGCGTTCGGGAAGACTGAATGCCATACATAAGTCCTTGGTAATTTCTATATCATTTATCACCAAGTTGTATTTTGCAATTTTACGATCGGTTTGGTAAGATCTTTGTCTAGACTTCCAGAGCAGTCACTTTCGTTCCTTTTCGACTCCTTAAAAGAAAAGGTACATCTGAGCACTTTTCACTTCAGGCTTATTAAAAATCGAAGGCGACTAGAGTAACCTTTAGCTTTTTCTCGACTCTTAAAAATTGAAAATGCAAGTTGCGTCAAAGCGTCTTAAAATTTATTTTAATCGAAATAACATCCCTGCTCCTACGATGATCTAAGGTTGAGATAATGGAGTCTACTTATCAAGGGATCCCTCTTGGAGGGAATCCTAGTCCTTTCCCCTCTTGGGGAGATATTGGTTCTCCATATATGGCTAAATTGTCCCTTCCAGGAATCATAATAGGCCTGCCTGTATGGCTTTTCTCGACCTCTGTCATTCAAAACATCGTAATTCCTCAACAATATAATCAGCAACCAGATGATACTGAAGTTACCCCTTCGCCTTCTACTTCGTTTGTTTCTCCTTCCCCTTCTTCCTCTTCGACTGGTGAAACTAGTGACCCTAAAAACCAAGTAGTTGAGAAGAAAAAGAAAGGGAAGGAGAAGAAGAAGAAGCCAGCTAAACAAGGGAACAATAATGCATCATCTGGCGAAAATCCGCACACTAAAGTTTCCAAACCAGAAACTCCATGCGTAATTTGCAAGGAGAGACATTACCATCGAGATTGCCCTTGCATCTCACTAATCTTGAGAGAATGGTCTCCCCATTTGCACCATTTGGTGTCATCAACCCCTGACAGTCAAGTTGACAGCACACCATCAACTAGTGAAAATGAAGTCAATAGACAAAAGTGAAAAGTCAGAGTTCCATGTAGGTTATGTGAAGGTGATCATACTCTTCACCGTTGTCCTTTTCTAGACGAAGCCAAAATCATTTTGGATAACTGTCCTACTTCAGCGCAGAAACTTCCACCTAGATACAAGAAACTCTTGCGAAGTCCTTCTCTAGTTGAAAACCTGATTGCATAACTCAATTGTCGATCGAATCACCTATAATTGAAAGTGAACCTCCTGAGTCCACACCGGACCAAAGTCAATTGGTCGAGATGGTAGTCGACCCAGTCTTGCCTTCAGAGGGCCCACCTTCAGAGGATATAGTTTCCAAAGAGAATGAGAACGACATTGTTCAAATTCTTTTTGGCAATACAGAGTCTAATGAACTTTGGGGCAATCCACCTATTCCTTTACAACAGGAAGAGACCCCCCTAGTTCATGAAACTTATCCAGACATTTATCTGGTATCTCCTTCGAGTAGTCTAGTCATTTTATTTGATTGGAATCAACTAGCAAAACCTCGCTTTCCATCTAATGTACCATTCTGAATCATAGTACAAGTTTACAAAATGATTGTGTTTGGCACTATCATACATGAAGGGGCTTCGGTGAGTATCCTTTCCTCAACTACTTGGAAAGTGCTTGGTTCGCCATTGATTTTTCCTGAGAAAAAAAAATTGTCAGGCTTTAACAAAGGAACTAGTTGACCATTAGGGATCCTTCCAAAGTTACCGATAACTTTGAGAAAGAAAACCGTTCATTTGAACGTGATGGTAGTCCAAGGTCCACTAGATTACAATCTACTTCTTGGACGTGACTATATATATAGCATGGAAGCTATTGTTTCCACATTCTTTCAAGTGATGTGTTTTCCACATGAAGGCAGTCTAGTGCAACTTGTCGACCAGCTTTCATTTCTTGGTTCAAACACAGCTATGAATCAACCACCATCCCTAAATGGTCTCTTCACATCATCAATGTCTCTTCGACCTTCATCCCATCCACCTAATTACCGTGAGTAGTTCAGTGAGTATGACGAAGATTAGGGGGCATGCACCCTAGTCTACATCGGTAGCCAAACCCAATGGAAAAGAAATATTTTCTTGAAAGGTTATAATACTTGCACCAAAAAACATTCCCGTATAGGTTATGTGATCATCTGACACAATTATTTCCTCCGTACGATTGTGAATGGAAGCTCATAGCATTCACCGTCGTACGTTATGTGATTGGATGCTCACAGTAATCACCTTCATCTATTTCGATGGACAAAGCAAAGGAAGAATTTTTGTTTACCGACAGAAACAATCCTACCTAACCATAGGGAGTTCCATTTGGTAACCTGGAAACTCTCCTTTTACTAAAAGACCCAGGGGCATGCAAACCTTCGCATGAAAGTGAAAAACGACCTTTGATTTTCTTAGTTTGTAAGTTCTCAACCCTTTAACCTCATAGCTCGGTCATGTCTAGCTTGCATAAAAAGGTCATGAGCACATGTTATAGTAGTGTTCAAGCTCATTAAAAAATAAATCTACCAAGAGACATTATCAAAAGACTGGTAAGAGCAATGTTCCCGCAAGGTTCACGCTCGTTAAAAAATCAACCTGCACTGAGCACATGTTGGCACAAGGTTCAAGCTCATTAAAAAATAAACCTGCCTTTGGTAAATAACCTTTGTGATTGCTTTGTTACCAGCCCTTTTGAACTTTGGTTGTGTTCCTTCCGTCACTTCCATTCATTTGGCTGACCATACGCTTCCACTTTATTGTTTACCATTTTGAGGAACATCTGTGATGAGTGATTCTGATTTCCATCCTCTTCACACAGCCATGTTTTGAGAAGTTCCAAACTTACCTGGAACCAGCTGCTACCCAGAAATACCACTCATTCCTCAAAAACGAGTCATTTTTAAACTCTTTTTAGACTTGTTAAATATAAAAAGATTGTCGAGCTATAGCCCTTTCCAGATTGTTAATGTAAGGGGAACGCCATCCCTCTCATATGTTTTAATCATTTTGGACTTGAGGGATTATTAAACAAAAATATCGAGTGCTTGTCTTTTTCGGCTCGTTAAAACTATCGAAAAGTCATCCCTTTCATATTATTTTACACTTTTTCGGACTTAAGGGATTATGCCACGAAAAAGGACTATTGGAGTCTCCTTTTTGTCCCTTTTTAAACTCTCTAAACATGAAAAGGACCGAGTTATCTTTGTCGTTAAACTCGTTAAAACAATAGCGACAAACTTGTCCACCCAGACAAGAACGAGTCTCACTGACGCTAGGCTCGCTAAACACAAAGCAACAGGTTTGCCCGAAGGGAAAATTATAGACCAAGCATATGTTATCCTCCTCAAGCTTGTCAAAAATAAAGAGGTACTGGTCAGCAATGATTGGAGAAAATGGGAAGAAAACTTGAAGAACTCTATTGGCAGCAAGTCGCTCTTAAACATGACACTTTCACTCCATCACCGTGATTGAGTTGGGTTGGGTTTTTCCATTCACCATCACCATTGGTCCTCTGTACCATCCATGTGGTTAACGCTACAAAGTCCATATCAGTGTCACCAATATGTTCAAGAGAATTCATTCATAGAATTCACCACCCAGCAAATTCCTCATCCACTGCATTACATCCATTCTTCATTTTTCATGACCACCATTCCTGAACCTTACATCATCAGATTGTTTTCACCTCCACAAAAATCATTTGCTTAGTTTTGCGTCGTAGATGTGGGATACATCAAGGCCCTCCTATGACAGGTCACTTCTTGTCGACATCAACTCATTATCCAAGAAGTTGACTTAGAAACAACCCTTTCAGTACTTTGAAGCTTGCATGCCTCAATGGCAAGTTTCTCACTTTCGGCGACAGGTTTACATCAATGAACTTCGATCGAAAGACTTTGCGTGGTGTTCAAAATCAGCTCATATATTCACACCACATGAATTTTACTATAGTACCTTGAGGGTCATCATCATTATAGGTGACTCCTCTCACGTCTGTTAACAGCTTACATAATTGGCTGGAAATCAGGCGATGTCTTTCCATGTTCGACTTTAGAACATCTTTTCACACGGATCGACTTGTACATTGAGCGAAGATTGGACGACTTTTGAAGACCCCGGATCTAGTTTCATCCATCCAAGCTACGATATATTCAGGAAAATAAGGACATCAATTGTACACAGAAACTACACAGATAGTCATCTAACCTAGGGAAGATGACTCTTCATGCAAAGAATCACCAGTCTACAACAACAGGCGATTGTTTGTCCTATGTACATGAAAATGAATTTATAAAGCTGAGCATGGGAATGCCCGCCTTAACTAGATCATGAAAGTAATATGATGATAATGTATTGTATTGTATCTTATACAGGTCACCTTCCAGTTTGAATACCTCGGATCCTCATGATAAAGCATTTCACCTGACATCAGAAGATTTACGACCTCATGCTTTAGGGGGCAGTTGTTATAGACATATTTGGGCACTACAACCCCAAACTCATATGTCCATAAACTAAGGGCTCCTTAAGTCCCTAAAATTGTTGTTTCATACCCTAAAGGATCATGGTCAACTGATTACATCATTTCCCAGGAGTTCCACCTAAAAAACTACTCAGAAATGGCCAAAACTAGACCATACAGACTGCTCCATGGGTAAGGTGTGATGCATACTGACTACTAAACTAGCCAGGTGCGATGCATACTAAAATGGTATTCTATGGGGTGCGATGAACAAGAATAGACAAATGGCAGAGACAATTTGCAAGGTGGATGATCATGGAATCTTCCAGAAACTTCTCCTGTGACACTTGCCTCTCCGAATTCGCCCAGGGATGAGTAAGAGATCATTAAAATCTCCAAGTGGAACCAAGAACTATGACACTAATAAAAAACCTAGAGCTGACTCATGCCCTTGCAAGACATCTATATATGGATCCCTCATCTGAGAGATCTAGAGGCTGGAACTTTGTATTTTGTAAGGAAGTGTTGTTGGTTTGTTGGTGAGAAGAGACATTGCATTGTTGGGTGATTTTCTTGTTCATGAGGTGAAGAGGGCTTCTACAACTAAGAGGATGATGCTGGATCAGATAGCTGGGTTGTAATCCTCTCTTACATTACTATTAATAAAGATCTTTGAGTTTTCCTCCATATGATCATGTGTTTATGAATCTTATTTTTTACGAATGCAATTGTATGGTCAATGTGTTTCTGATTCTGCAGTGTTTATGATGTTTTAGATAGAGATTCTTTGATAGTTTGGTGTTACTTTGACTCTACAGGTACTCTTTGAAGTGGGACAAGTAGGAGAGGAGTGGAAAATTCTATCAAGGAAAGGAGAAATCAAGTTAGGATCAAAGCGGAAGATCCAGGTTGGTCTTCTTTTCTTCTCTTCCATCTATTGCACTTAAAGGAACTCTTGAAAAGCTTTCATTGTTTGTTTCTAAGATAGCTACCCATATTAGTGGGACTAGCAGTTCGAATCGACACTAGTTTTCCCTGAAACAAAAAGGGATAGGGTTACCAAGTCTTCCTCAAGAACATTAACATGACCCCACTAAGTTCATCACAAAACTGTGTAAACTTGGTCAAATACTGTCAAAATTGTGTCATTCTTTTGCATCATGATACTTCAAAGTTTATCCTTGAGCACCATATTCTTGTGCTCACTAATATTCTCCAAAAATTTCTTTAGTGCTTTCCACATTGCAAATGAAGTTTCTTTTCTGTGGAGATTCAAGACAATATGATCCCGTACTCCCTCCAAGATTATTATCCTTGCCTTGCCAAGATATTTCTTCCATTGAGCAATGTTATTGGCATCAGATGCTTGAGGTTTTGAAACATATTTCTTGATGTATTATAGAAACCAATTTTCATCCAATACTACCTACATGTGGTCCTTCCATGCAAAAAATTAGAGGTGCCTTCCAAGGCATACTCTAGACTTAATCCATTGAAGGCAATATTCTCAACTCTGAATAAATCTTGCTACACTGGTCTTCAAATTCGAATCTCTAAGAAACAAATTTGAATTTCTTGCTCTAAAGTGAATCCATTTCTGATACCATGTGGAAATTAGTTTGTATATTTACAAGTTCTCATGAATTTTTAATCAAAATCATAAGACACAAACCTACACTGCTACTCTACGGACATTAATTCAAAATTTAGAACAAAAATCTCATACAAGCAAGAAGAAACAACACACATGCAACAAGTATTTTTATATGGGGAAATGAATATGCTAAACTCCCCAATGCATGCTTGCATTAATCAAATGAATAGATATGTATTACAATTTCTTTTCTCAACTGAGCTCACCCTACAATTACACAACCTATCTCTTTGCTCACTGAAGGCCTTTCACCTAGACTTAGTAAAAGTTTTTCCTCATCTTGGGATCCTTTTCCTTCCATTGTTCCTTCATGAATTATCCCCTATTATTTTGGAAATTAATTAAATTTAATTGTGAAATTCATTTAGGTTGATCATATGACTCCATGAAACACTTGTACACTCAAGACTAGTCTACAACTAATGTTACATTACCTTGGAATCTCCACCTCAACTGGGTAACTTGAATTTTCTACATGCACTAGCTATTTTGTGCTAATTGATTAGTTAACTAGATGATCACTGAATTTGACTGAAGTCCCATTGCACAACTTCACCCTCCTCTAGCTCCTCCAATAGTTGGAACTATTTTAACTGAAAACAACCTGAGATAACTGACCTTGATTGATAGAAATTAGAAGTCACACATGCAGAACTAAAATCTAACTCCTCCAACTCAAATTTAATAAGTAAACTAGGTGACAAAAGCCATGTCACGCAAGTGAATATCATCCAAGTTTTTTGCTACTTTGGAAATTCAAATTTTCTCAATTTAATCAAGGAAAAATCAAATTGAGAATTTCTTTCTACAATTTTCAACATATTAGGTGTTATAAATCACAATATATGGTGGGGGTCCAATAGTAGTAGTTGGTCTGATATTTTAGAGCACCAACTAAGGAGGATTAACTATGCCCTTAGTCGTACTACCCAACTACCCTTGGTACATGCGATTAATCTCCCCAAGTGTTGTTCTCGATGTATTATAGTAGCAAGGTAATTCATAACCTATCTAAGGTTGGTTTCAGGGTAACCTTGGGGGGATTTCGATATACCATAGGTATGTGGAAGGGCAGCCTTTGTATAGGTGTGGATTGATGCGCTACTACTCAAAGGTGTACCAATAGGGGTTATAAGGGAGTTTAACAGATGTGACAACCTCTTGTAGTTCTTGCATGTGATCTTCCCCAACCACGGGTTGATGCACTTAACAAAACATATTTGTAGTTTAAAGATGTTGGAACATGTCTTTAACCTAAAAATAAAATTCTAAAATTGATGGTGCGGCTAGCCCAGGAAAGTGCTATGATACCACTTATAATGCACATCATAATTTGATAAAATGCTAGAGAAATAATTCCATCAATGAGACAAGATGGAAATATTTTACTATGAGTAGCAGAAAATAATGTTCACTTGCCTCTTCAAGTGGAAACCTCCAACAGAGTAGATCTCAATTACAACAAGACTCAACCAAACTTCCCTTAATATTTTTTACTATATATAGTTTCATGAGATACAAAACCCTAACTACTCATGATCCCTTGCATAATGTTGTTTAACCAGTTTATTTATTATCCATGGCCCATTTATTCATCATCCCTAACTAAAATAACTAATTGTGGTACCTTTTTCATAATGTGGGTCAACCACTTATGACTGTCATTAATGTTGGTAACAAATTATGGATTTCTTTACTAAATTAACTAATTATGACTCTTATGGGGCCCCTTGGGCTAATTACATTAATAAAGGGGTTAAGGTCGGACCCTAACACCATCTAATCTTTCCTAGGCACATTTAACTTTTCCTTCTACACTTAATAATGTACTTTTTAACTTCAATGTGTTCTTAGGAAGGTTTAAATATTATTATCATATCATGTGTGCCTAATACAACTATTATGTAGGATATTGATAATATTTCATGCATATCATAGGAAATCGAGTTTAGAGAAAAATAAGGGACATGATCCCAATTGCAGGATGACCAAAACTCAGTTGGCTTAAAGTAGTCATTTCTCTTCATTGTAGCTATGAGGTCACAAGGAACTAGATCCTACTTTATAGGGATTTTGGAGGGAAGTAGTCCTCTCTTTAAGGAGGCTTCGCCTCAAGCATTTTTGGTATAAATAAAAGGCCTTAGTAGCCCATTAGGGATTTAAAACTTTGGGAGGAGATAGTTAGTAGTAGAGAAAGGATTTATTTCATGTTATTTTAGTTTCTCACATTTCATGTATGAGCACATTTATTGATTAATGAAAGGAACTCTTTGGTTTTCAAACTGATTTTTCTTTAGGGACTTGGCTCTCCTTGAGTTAGGGCCCAACCCGGGTGCTCAAACCCACCTTTTTATACCTTTATTTTTCATGCATTATTTCAGCTAGTCATTTATGTTATTTCAGTGATAAATATTTTTTTCTACAGGTTAATAAAATAGTTTGTTTATGAGCTTTATTAATCATATTGACTTAGTGAATTTACCCATAGTTATTTGATGCAATTTAGTCTCATTTCTCATGCACTCGCCTATTTATATTTTTGTTATTTAATTATTGTTCACATATTTTCGCATTTTGTGTTACATAAATTCTTATTTTTTATAGCTACAAGAAACTCCAAAGTTTCCTTTTTGTTGCAAAAACATGTCCATAAAAAGTACCTAAGCTTCGGAATGACTCCTTAATTCTCCTTTGACCCTCGTCACCTTATTCATCCCTCAAACTGGAAGTATAATGCATAAAAATGTCTCTCGGTTGTTTCCTGTAGCAAAATAAGGGAATCATGTAGGAGTCCATGTATTGCCTTAGAATACCTCCTACTACAAGAAAGTCTTATGATCCTACGGAATGTCATAGAATCAATAGAAAGTCACAGGTATGTTGTTTTCTCTACTTTCAAGAAAGGGAGAAGTATCAAATGGCTTCCTAACACCTATCCAATCCACTAGCATCCCCCCCCCCCCCCCCCCCCCCCACCCTTGAATTTTTCCCTTTGTTGTCCATCATCTCCATCCACAACAATTTAATACCCTAATTTTGCTCCACTCATTCACCAGCAATTACACTTCCCACACCATCATTATCCTCTCTGTAAATTATCAATATTTTTTGATGTATCATAAAATTAAAATCATGAGTCTGAGGATATTTTGTGACTATTAAAGGAAAATAGAAGGCCATGTAGTATCCTTCAAAATCCCTACAAGTATAAGTGTCCATCATGTTTCAAGAGAGTCACTACATGTAACAGTTTCCAACATCTTCAAAGGAAGATTCAAGGAAAAAAATACTTTGAGAAGCTACAGGATCTCTTGTAGGTTGCTATAAGATCTTTTATCCACTAGAAGTAGTAGTAGAAGCACCAGAAGACTCCAACACAATCAAAAGTAGTAGTAGGAACATTAGAATTCCTAGCAAAAAATTCAAAGGCCAAAACAACAGTTAAATATTCAATAGGGTGCTCAAAACAAGTCTCAAAGTCTACAGTAGTAATGTACATGTCACCTATAAAAAGCACTAAAGGTAAGGCACATGTATGCATCTCTCAAAATGAACCCTTTAAACCTATTCTAAGATTGCGAAAACATTAAGAGTGTAAGAGGAAGAGGAATTTATTGCAAAACTTAGTTAACATAAAATCTCAACCACACCTAGTAGTGGAATTCACTATTCCTCCAAGACATCCACACGCGTGAGAGAAGAACAAGACAAAAGGGGAAAGGACTCAAGAAGGTGGTTCGTTAACGCTTAAAAATGAGAGAAGACATGGAAGGTGGGGATAAGATCATCCCTGTGTGTTGAGACCAGTCCCTCACATAACCATCAACAAAGGTCGCTCAACTCAAAGTACTATGAGTTTATCATGCATGAATTTTTTTTTAAATTCCAACACGGACCTGCCATCACCATAGGAGGTCAACACCACTACCGAGGATTTAAAAATAGTCTACTATAGGAACATATAGGTGTTTCTACAAGAGACAAATACTCTATAAAAGAGATAAACAGTTAGCTATAGGAAGGCAATTTTTTTCCTCGAACAACCACCAAAGCCTAAGATAACTTGAAAAGAAAGGAGATCTTCATAGTAAATGTAAGTCAAAAAAATTATCCCCATTTACATTTGGCCAAAGTGTTCAAATTATCTCTATTATCAAGGAGAATTCTTTTGCATTATATAGTCTAAATTTAAACAATGGAGTATTTCGATGGTTTGTTTGTTTGTATTTGAATATAGTTTGCGAAATTATGGATGGTTACATCATATAACTTTCCTTTCCTATGCTTGAATAGAAATAAATTGTGCATCTTTCCTCTGCTATAGAATTCTCTGTTACACAAGAAACCCTAAACTTCTATAGCAACAAAAGACTAATACCCCATTTTATCAAGTTTTCTTACTCCATTTTGTAAAATAATTGTACAAATCCATGGGAGGAGGTTTTAATAAAAGAGAATGAATATATGCCTCCAGGATTCATCAAAACCTTGAAGTAAGAAATCTCTTTGGAAATTACAATTTTCTAGTATTCTTTTAAAGGTTAAGGGGTTATGATGATGACATTGCTTTAAATTTTTATTTGAACCTCCAAAACATTGAAGGGCATGAAATTGTTACTATAATCAAAATTTTAATCATATATCTAGATGAATATCTCATTATCGGGATCACAACTCTCCCCAAGGGGATGAAATGGAGCAAACAAGAAAGGCATGAAGTAATTAATGCTAAGAGGATATTTTTCCTCCCTAATGAACAACCTAAACACAACAAGAATGGTATAATAAGAGAAAGCTTGCCACACCCTTAGGAAGATGTGGCATATTACATCCTAAAGTACATTTCTTATGAAGGAAGATTGAGTATTGTTTATGCCTACCAATTCAAACACCTCTACCAACTCAGATTCCAACAAAACATACCTTTCGAGGAGTGACTTAGTATCCCCCATTTTATCCTTCAATGTATGAAGAAAATGAGCAACAAGGTGAATGAAGGAAATCATAATTATTTGGCCTATCATGGTCTTATAAGGCTAATAATCATGGATGCCCTAGAAAACTTGAAAAATACTATCTCCTTTGTAGAATTCATTGATATGGATAGGCGAGATTTTCTAGAGACCTAAATATAGTTAGAAGAGGTAGAGACAAAGGAGGAAATTGAAGAAAATTGTTAGGTCCCTATACTACTAGTGTAACTCCTTTTTGTTATTAGTACAACCCCCTTATTATATTGTTGTGCCCATGTAGTCCCCATATTGTTATTATTGTGCCCCATAGAAGCCCACTATTGTTATTATTGTGCGCTTACATCATTATTGTTATGTCGGATCTAATTATATTATGACCCCTTAAACTCCTATATATAGAAAGGAGGTCTTGTCATTTTTATCATCTAAGAATTGTTCATTTGTGTAATGTAAAGGAGGTTTCCCCCTCGAATAGGCTTATCTATAAGGCGCTGATCTATCTTTTCTATCTTTTTGTGAGCTGGTTGCATAACATTTGGTATCAGAGCGTTGGATTCTAGGATTTCGCTGCTCCAAACAGGTCATCATGGAATTTTTGCTATAACTTATTTTCTGCGACATTTCAGAAGTGAAAAAAAAAACCATTTGAGATGAAATCTGTCTAATCCGTGGGTCCAAATTTCAGATCTTTTCTCGCTATATTTTCAAAGATATGATCTGAGAAAGTTATGATTTTTGCAAGCTCTAGAATTTCATCTAAAACAAGTCATCATGGAATGTTCGCTATAACGTTTTTGCTATGAAGTTTTAGAAGTTAAAAAGAAAACCATTTAAGAAGACATTGGTCTAAACCTCGGGTCTAAATTTCAGATCTTGGCTCACTATATTTTTAGATATATGATCTGAGGAATTTAGGGTTTTTGCAGACTCCCAAATTACATTCTAAACAGGTGACCTTGGGAAAATCATCATAACTTTCTCTCAGAGAAAGAAATTGAAATTTCGTAAGAAGTTACAAAAAGAGGATACACTGTAGTTTTCTTTGTATATTTTTTAGATCCGAAGGTCGAAACAGTGACACATGGAACGTCGTACAATTTTGCTATGCTGAAACATTATATAATCAGGTCATCTTAGGAGATTGGGCATAACTCTTTCTTCAATAATCAAATTGCGATCAGACTTACGGAGTTAGAAAGAGGACTTAGAGGGCTATTACAAGCTACAAGTTCAAAACTTAAAGATCTGAAATTACAGAGTTACAGTTGTTTCAAGATCGAGCTCCTAAAATAGAGAAAAAACGAGATGAAGAAGTTTGATGGCAAGGATCCGGTCAATTGGATACTATAGATGGCGCAATATTTTGATCTACATGAGATTCAATTGTTACAAAAGGTACATATTGCATCTTTATATTTAGAACCAAATCAATTTTTATGGTATAAAGGTATCTGTTCTCGTAAAGCATTTGTCACATGGTCAATTTTCATGAAAGAAATGATAGCACATTATAGGATATAGAGTGTAACACCTTCTTTAGCCAATTGATAAATCTCGAACAAAAGGGTTCAATGCTAGAGCACATTGAGGAATTTCAAAAATTGAATAAGGGTAAATGATATTCCAAAGAAGCAAAGGATTTATTTCTTCATATGGACATTAAAGGATAACATTCAACATGAGGTTCGTCTTTGGGAACCTGATTCATTGGAGAAGGCATTCAGATTGGCAAGAAAAATTGAAAGTGAAATTATGGAAACAAGTAATCCCACCACTCATGACTATAATTATGGAGGTGTTTTTTCTCCTATCCTTCCACAAACTATAAGATTTACACCACAACAATTGGAAGAAAAAAAGAGAAAAAGGGCTTTGTTACAATTGTGATAGAAAATACACTAAAGGTCATAAGTGTGCTGAGAAGAAATTATTTTACATAGATTATGAAGAGGAGGAAGAAAAGGATCAAGAAACATCAAAAGAAGAGGATATACACCAGCAACTAGCCTAGATAAAGAAGAAATGAATCTGGCCATATCTTGTAAAGCATTGTCAAGAATTACCACTCCTCAAACTCTCAAGATAGAAGGACATATCAAGAAGAAAAATGTTCAAGAAGCGAAAGATGACATTGAGAAAGAACAAATGAATCGACCATATCATGTAATGCATTGGTCGGAATTGCCACTCCTCAAACTATCAAGATAGAAGTGAATATCAAGAAGAAAAATGTTTAAGAAGTGAAAGATCACATCGAGCATCAAGAAATTAATTCGACCATATATTGTAATGAATTGGAAGAAATTACCACTCCTCAAACTCTCAAGATAGAAGGACATATCAAGAAGAAAAAGATTCAACCAGTGAATGATCACATCAAGAATCAACAACAAGTTCTCCAACTTTTAAAGGATAACGCCACTTTGGTGCAGAATAGAATGAAACAACAGGCAGATCAACATCACAGTGAAAGAATTTTTGATGTAGGTGATTGGGTATTTTTATGGCTACATCTAAAGCAAGCTATTTATGAGAAGGAAATGTTGGTAATACTACATGCACTTAAGAAATGGCGACCTTACCTAATGGGAAGACACTTCAAGGTATAAATGGATCATGATAGTCTTAAATAATTTTTGAAACAAAGATTATCCTTAGAAGAACAAAAAAATGTGTCACAAATATGTTGGGTTATGAATTTGAAATCATCTACAAAAAAGGGAATAAAAATGTTGTTACAGATGCACTCTCAAGAAAGGATGAGGATGTCGAAGCATTTTTTTATGCTATTTATATTATCCAACCGGATTGGATAAACGAAGCAAGCGATGAATGGAAGAAGGATGAAGAAGTGTGGCCACCCATTCAAAAGTTGCAGAAGCTCCCAGTTCAAACAATGTTGCCGGAACTTGACGAAGAAGGAAAAATCATATTGGAACCTAGAGCAGTCACAGAAACAAGAACCCGACAACTACGAAATCGATCAATTTTAGAGTATCACATCAAGTGGAAGAATTAACTGGTGAAGATTCCACATGTGAGGACAAGAATTTTACACATAAGCATCAAGAACTACTCAAGCATTGAGGACAATACTTTTTGAAGGAGAGGGGCATGTTAGGTCCCCATACTACTAGTGTAACCCCTTATTGTTATTAGTACGACCCCCTTATTATATTGTTGTGCCCATGTAGTCTCCATATTGTTATTATTGTGCCCCATAGAAGCCCATTATTGTTATTATTGTGCGCTTACATTATTATTGTTATGTTAGGTCTGATTATATTATGACCCCTCAAACTCCTATATATAGAAAGGAGGTCTTGTCATTTGTATCATAAAATAATTGTTCATTTGTGTAATGTAAAGGAGGTTGCCCCCTCGAATAGGCTTATTTATAAGGCGTTGATCTATCTTTTCTATATTTTTGTGAGTTGGTTGCATAACAAAAAGGAAGGGGCAAAGATGAAGGAACAAATTGAATAAAATATAAAGGTAAGGGAAGAATTCAAAACTAAGCCCAAAAGAAAGGGAGAAGAAGTTTAGATAAAGTTACCTAAGCTCCATTTATTAGAATTAGAGGCTCAAGATATACCAGCACCACAGGAAAAATCTCAAAATCCTCACGAGGTTATTGAGACATCAACAAGACCAACAAAGAGGAGAAAGAAGGAGGGAGAAGAAGGAACTATAACTCAAAGAGAAGAAAATCTAGAGGAGAAGGTTGTTTCTACTTTAGCAACCATAAGCACTCAAATGAGGCCCAAAGAACAAAACCAAGAGAACCTTTCGTTTATTTTAGGAGAATAAAATAGAATAAATTTCATTGGAAAACCTCGCCCTCCATCTCCCACTCCAATCACCATTGAAGAATCACCTAGCCCTAAGCAGGAAGGACCTCAAGAGGAAGAAGGCAAGAAGCTAATGATGACTTCCACACCACCTGAGGGAAAAGAATTGCAAACACAAACACAAGGGCCAAGCACTCAAGCTACAGTGCTACAAGACCAAGCTACAGTTCTATAGGTGAAAATTGCAATGCTACAGGAATATACGACATAACAACATGAAGCTCCAAAATACCGCTCTTACTACTAATCTTAGATTGCAGAAGGGAAAGCACTCCCTATTCACTTAGCACTAGTCTTATTATTTTAGCTTGAGGAATAAAATTCTAAAACTCATTTATCGAAGTAGATTTAAAAGTCTAAATTGGTTGTTGATGCTGTTATGACAGAAGAAGAGATGAAAAATATGAGAGAGGGGATGGACCACCCAAGATTTGATGAAGCTAAAATAAGATACCATTTGGAAAATGAAAATAAAAATTTGAGGGCTGAACTATAGCAAACACAAAAGTTATTGCAAGAAAATGAAAGTCAAATTGTCACTATGGCCAACCTCTCTTTAGAAGCTATGAATTACAGGAACCCCTCAAAGACCTAATCTCTATTTTTAAAACATAAATGGTGTCAATTTTAAATCAAACTATTCTCGCAAAGCGGTTCTCTCCCTATGCGGGATGTTATAAAAGTTATCGACTTTTTCCTCCATAACAACTTTGAGGACAAGGCCAAGATTGCAGAATTCTACATGCACAACTTGGTGTTTCCTAACATGAACATATGGGACCCAAATTCTCATTTGGGTGATGCACAATTGATGGCCCTAGCCTCATGGCTAAGGCATGAAGAAATAAGAGAAAATGAGGTAAAGATAGTATTAGCCAAATAAGTGGAGGACCCACCAAGCGACAAGCCATAGTTTCCATCCCCCCATCTCCTCACTTCCAATCATGAAATTATAGCAGAAGATCATAATCTAGTGTACATTTATAGGAAATGGCCACTCTCCACTTTGAGGATACCTTTAGGCTATTGAGTGAGGAAACCTTATATGTCTCTTAGAGGACATGCCACACATTCCCATATAATATGAGGATTAGGGAATACTATTCACCTGATAGGTTGAGAGATGCATTAGCCAAAACACCATTGTACAAAAGAATCATCTAGAGAATTGGATTCCATTAGATTGGAATCAAATTCAATCCTCCCTTACTACTAGGCCTACAGGAATATTAGAATTAGGAGGATGAAACAAGGGAATTGAAATAAATAGAGGAAAATGCAGGTTTTCATTCAACAGGGGTAACTACATATAGCACAACATGGAATGTCAAACAAAGCATCAGGAGAATAACTAAAGAACAATGGGAAAAGGAAGATGAGTAGGTTTCTCAAAGGATGAGAAATAGTTTCGGTAGGGGGTATGACAGGCCTCCCAATTAGGTACAACTTAAGGCCCGTCTAACCATTCCTAAGCATAACTAACATCTCCTTCTGCACTCTAAACTTTAATAAGTTCTTAGGAAGGGTAGAGATGATGATCATATTTTTGTGCCTAATTTGTTTATTTTGTAGGATATTGAGAATATTTGGTACAAATCACAAGGAATATATCCAAGAGAAAAATATGGAGTTTGTCCCCTATTGCAAGATGACCAAAACTCAGATTGCTTAAGAAAATTACTACTAATCCCTATAGTTGTGTGATCACAGGAAAAAAGATCCTATTTTCTAGGGATTTTGGAGAGAAAGAAACCCACTCTTCCAAGATGTTTCTCCTCATCCATTTTTGTATAAATAAGGGTTATAATAAGCCCATTATATTTCAATTTTTTGGAGATTATAATCAACAGTAGTCAAGTGAAGGTTTTTACCTAACATTTCAGTCTTGTAATATTTTATGTACGAGCACATTTTATAACTAGTGAGAATCATTTTTTGGTTCCTAGACTATTCTATCATCATGGATTTTATTCTCCTTAGGTTACGTCCCAACTGAAGTGCTCAAGCCCCCTCTTTGTACTTTTATTTTCCATGCATTAGTTCAACTAGTCATTTATGTGATATGATTTTTAAAATATTATTTTTTGTAGGTTGATAAGTTAGTTTGTTTATCAGTCTCTTTATCCATTTTGCTTCAATTTTAAAAACAATTTTCTGATATAGTGATCTGTAAACTACCATGGATATTCTACTAGACAGTTCCTCACAACAGATCTAATAATATTATATTAAAAAATATGAGATTATATATTATTACAATTTCATTTATTTTCTAGATCTATAAAATTAACTGTAATTAGTGCATGCGTGTAAAAGTAAATTGAGTACAAAAGCAGAGAATGAAAAAATAAGCTTAAACACACATAATACACAAGATATTCTCTCTGGGAAACCCTTTCGGTAGAAAACCTAGCTAGAAGGTGAGGTTGCTTCGCTCTCTTTCTCTGTCTTGAAATATGGCTGCAGATACAAAGAAGTAATGTATGTGGCTTGTGGGATACTACAGTGCATAGATCCTCACTATGTGCTCTACCTCCTATCTCGTCTAGCTATCTTTGCTCAACTGTGGAACAAAATTCTCTCGAAAGAATGTAATGCCTCTTCCCCCTTGTGGTCTGGTTATAACACAACCCGATACCCTACTAGTGGTTAATTTTGACTACATCAAATAATAATTAGATTCACAAAATAGATTCTTTTAGAGTATTTTACATCACAAACATGTGGCTAGCCAATTTTCCATGAATAATGGGGGATGATGCAGCATCCTCTCGAACTATAGGTGTGAAAATAGGAAGGTCAACTTTTGAGTGGCATAACTTTTCCATACGAACTCCGATTGACACGATTCTTGCGTCGTTGGAAAGATTTTTGTGTGTAGAAAAGCATGAAAAGGTTATGAGATTATGCAGAAAATTTTTACCCCCCAAAAACATCATTGTATTCCTCAAAATGCTCCTGAAAGGTTTCACACCCCATTTTGCCAAACCGGGTCCTGCCAATAAAAACGGTCCCGTTAGATGATTCTTCCACTTTTTTCACTCTAAATGTATCGATATGGATGAAAAAAATACAATGATTGAATTCGGATCATATAGTTAGCATTCTTTTCCACACATTTAACCTGCTTATATTATTGTTTCCTTACTTGTTTTCATACACTTTTGCAACCTATAATGTATAGGTTCTTGTTTCGCAGAGCTCCAGGAAATCTCAGAATCACACTTCTGTTGAATAAACTAAATCCTCATAGGCATAAGGACTTGTAAAATACTTCTTGAACTTTCTTTATCCCTCCTTCACCTTATCCTTACGTTCTAACCACATGTGGAACACATTTTTCTGCTTATTGGATTGTCTCCTATAGCAAAATAGGGATACAAGTAGTAGCCTACATTTTTCATCACAGACTAACTTATACTGTCATAAGAAGCATGGTTCACATTCCTTGACATATTAAAATGTCCCCAAGACCCTGAAACATGGAATTTGAAAGCTCAAAGAGCTAAAATATTTAACCTAGCTTTTATAGTAGAACTTTCATTTTTGGAAAATTAGGGTTTAATGTTCCAATGCTCTCATTCAACTACAAGTTTAGTTTTGATGCATAGTAGAGTATATTTACTTTTGCTTCAACATGATTGAATTGATTTTCCTTATTTTCCCACAAATAGAATATATTTGCTTTTTTTTCTTTGTTTCCTCCAATTTTAAGTTTTCCTTATATCATAAACAACAGAATAGTCTTTGTGTAGCTTAATTTATCTTCAATTTCTTTCACTAGCATAAGCTCAATGAAATAAGAACACATTACATGTTGCACACATTGTTCTGACCCCTCTTAATTTTGTACAAATCCCAAGTTAAGAATTAAATTCAAGAACCCTTTGCAGGCATATCATTCTTGATGTAATACTTAGGACCATAAGAACTCTCCCTCTCACTCCACTTGTATCACAAACCAATCGATCACATGATTAGAATCATGCACATACCTTTTCAATAAGGATATGTGGAATACATTTTTTTCCTTTATGGTGGGAGGTAAGGCTATTCTATAAGTCAGCAATATTCTCATATTTTGGAAGTCTGAAAAGAGCTTAAATAGAACTCCTCTTGGAGGAATGAGTGGTATAAAAGGCAGCGACTAGTTTCGGTCATGATGGAAATACTCAAAACATATAGAGGTCAAGATACTTGTAGAATTTCCTATAGATTCACAAGCTCATGCAATTTAATAAACCACAAGACAAGAATCTACTTTTACTTTCAATCAGCGGAAGCCAATAGATCAATGAAAACAATATGGACAAGAAGAAGAAAAACCAATCGCACAAAACACAATAAGTTTTCCTAGGGAAATCCACTCTTTAAAACTCCTCCTATATACATTGCATTAAATCAGAAATATGAGTGAATATACAAATCTTGTTCTCACTGGAACAATTCCACACAAGTATATCAACTCTCTACCTCACAAGCTCGATATTAGCCAACACTTAGACAATTTCCATAGCCTTCTAAGAGCCTATTTCCTACGCAATTCCTAGGATAAATAGCGCGTATTTAAAGGGAACTCATGCTTCCAAAACTATGCAATCCAAACATAGGTCCTTCTTTGATTGCATGCATGATATTTACAACTCAATAAATCACACAACTAATAGTATAATGTCCCTGCACTCTAGTCTCTAGTGGATCTTTCCCTGAATTGACATGCACAGGTTTCTCATGAGGGAATATTCAGTTAACTAGAGTACCACTTGTGGATGCACTAATGCACTAACTGACTGTTAGTCCTCTATTAGTTCCACATATAGTTAGAACTAATTTAACTCACCATAACTCAGTCAACTGAGTTAATCTAATCAAAACTCAAATAAACTCATCCTGGACCCCTAAAATTTAGGGAGAAGATATACATGACTACAAAAAGACTTAGAACTCAAAATTCCTAAGCTAATTAAGTTAATTAAACTTAATTAACTATTTACAAGTTGTTATGTGAATAGAATTTGATTTTAATTCTCATTTTATTTCAAGGAGAAATTAAACTGGAATTTCTTGTTGCCATTTATCAACACTCCCTCTTAGAAAGAAAGGGATTATCTGCTACCTCGATCCTATCTCTACGAAACTTGAATTTACATCTTGACAATGCCTTTGTCAACATGTCAGCATCTTTCTCCTCTATGGTAATGTACTCTAACAACATGGTCCATCGCAATACACAATCTCTAAGATGATAATATCGGATATCAATGTGCTTGGACATATCATGAAAAACTAGATTTTCAGAGATTTTGATACAACTCTGATTATAGTAGTAAATCATAGTTGGAGCCATATTCTGACCAAACAGACCAACTAGGATCTTCCTCATCCTGATGGCCACACATGATGCCTAACTCGCAACCATGTACTCTGCCTCTGCTAAACTGAGTGCAATTGATATTTGTTTCCTACTTGTACCAAGAAATTTCTGTAGACCCAATACTGAAGATCCCTTCTGATGTGCTCCTCCATTTAGATGGACTCCCTACCCAATTTGCATCGATGAAGCCCTGAAGCTTCACTCCCTCTATCTATATGTACCATAATTTGTACTGGCTAGTGACCCTAAGGTGTCTCAACACATGCTTTGTCGCCTTCCAATACTACTTGGTAGGCCTAACCATCTCTTGACTCAGTTGGTTAACTACATAGCATAAATTTGAACGTGTGTTCACCAAGTACATGAGTGCACCCACAAGCTACCTATAAATAGTAGCTTCCATTACTGCTCCCAAAGTATCATCCTCCTTCCTCCAGTTACCATCTAGAGGAGTCTCCATAGGCTTGTAGCTCTCGATGTGGAACCTTCTAAGTATCTCATTGGTATACTTTCCTTACGACACAAACATCTCCCCATTGCCCTACCATACTTCCATGCCTAGAATGTAGTGCATGAGCCCCAAGTCCTTCGTCTCAAACTCTCTTGCAAGGTCCCCCTTGCAAGATTTTATCAATTGGTCATCACCTGTCAGTATGAGATCATCAACTTAAAGTAAAAAGATCATTATTTTACCTTCCACATCTATGTGGTATAGGTTCGCATTCACTTAGCTCTTCGTGAATCCCAACCTAGAGAAGTAGTTGTTTATCTTGGTGTACCAAGCACGAAGTTCTTTCTTCATCCCATACAACGCTCTCTTGAACTGTCACACATGTGACTCATGGTTAAAGGTTTCAAAACCTTCAATCTGCTCTATGTACACCTCTTCCTCAATCGTGTCAAGGAAGGTTGTCTTTACATCCATCTGATGTATCTTCCACCCCCTCTGTGCTGATTATTATGCTCTTGACCTACGAGAATATACTAGAATACCAAATATGCGAAGAAATATACCTAGAACAAAGAACAATGAGAAATAACAACATGTATTTTATTATTTAGAAAGGAAAGCAATGTTCACTGGCCTCTTCGAGGGGGCAACCTCCAATAGAGTTGGGCTCGATTACAAAATAATACACAATGCTCCTCAAGGGGAGTCTCTATCCTTTATATAGGATTCATACATGCAATACCATGGTTCTTATTCATACCATCTATCTAATACCATGGCCCATTTGAAACTAACTGTGGTCCCTTCTTTAAATGCAGGTCAACCACTTACAATTATTTATATGGGATTTATTGACTCTTTAACTAACTATAACTATGACTCGCCCCTATTACATAAATGAGGGGGTTAGGGTTGGACCCTAACATGCCCTCCCCCATAAAAATAGCCTTGTCGTCAAGGCTAAAGCTGCGAAAACTGCTAAAGAACGGTGGCTCATTCCTAGGTCGCATCTTCTGGAGAGGTGTCTTTCCACTTGATGAGGACTTCCTTGATCGTGCAGCCACGGAGGTGCCATTCTCGCGTGTCAATAACATGTTCAGGTTGGAGCCAGATTTAACCTTCTTCATCCAATTCCGATATACTGGTTTGAATTCTGTAATTGTTCCCAACCACTTTCTTGAGGCATGAAACATGGAAGATGGGATGGATTTTTGCAGTCGGTGGCAAGGCTAGCTTGTAGGCTACTTCTCCAATGCGCTGAAGTATTTGACACGGTCCGTAGAATTTTGGAGATAATTTCTAACAGCCCTTGTCTTTGAGTGATGTTTGCTTATATGGTTGTAGCCTCAAGAATACCTGATCCCCTTCTTGAAATTTGTGCTCTGAACAATGTTAATCTGCCAATTGCTTCATGTGATTTTGAGCTTGATGGAGATTCTCTTTGAGTTGGGAAAGCATGGTTGCATGGTTCTATAGGAGTTGATCCACTGCTTGTGCCTTAGAGCATCCTTGGATATAAGAAGTAGGTGAATGGGGTTGTTGACCATAAACTGCTTCATATGGAGTCATCTTGGTGGTGGCATGATAGTTAGTATTATACCACCATTAGGCTAGAGGTAACCACTGTACCCATAGATGTTGCTTTTCTGAAGTGAAACTCTTGAGGTAGGTCTCAAGACATTTGTTGACTGCTTCAGTTTGACCATCATTGTAGTTGGGTACCTTGTAGCCTGAAGAGTTCCTGCCAAAAGTTACTGGTGAATATCGGGTCATGATTAGACACAATGGAAGTGGGCATGCCATGTAATTTGAAGATCTGGTCCATGAAAGATTGAGCCACCAAAGTGGGTGTAAAATGGTGGGGTAGGGCACAAAAATGAGCATACTTAGAAAGTCTATCAACAACCACCATGATGACTGACTTGTTGCCTGACTTCGGAAGACTAGTAATGAAATCCATAGAAACCTCTGTCCAGATTGAGGCAGGGATGGGCAATGGCTGTAATGTACCTGGGGATTTGACTATTTCTCCTTTGTGGCACTGACACACATCGTGCACTCAGTTGTAAAAGTAAGAATGTCCTTTTTCATGCCTGTCCAAAAGAATGAATGTCGAGTGCGAGCATACATCTTTTGAAACCCTGAATGGCCTACAGTGGGAGATGAGTGCACTCTACCAAAATGCGACTTTTGAGGGTGGATGTTGGTGATATCACTACTTTGTCCTTGTAGCGAAGAATCTCATCCTATCAAGAGTAGCCCGCTATGGAATTTGGATCTGCCTACAATTTATTAATTAGTTTGGAGAGTAAAGGATGTGAAAACCACTCCTTGCGAGCTCTTCAATCCACTCTGGAATGGGAAGAGAGATTGCTGGCAGGGTGCTTTCCTCCTCAAATTGGTGTGATAAAGCATCCGCTACGACATTTTCGCGCCCTTTATTGTAAATTATCTCATAATCATATCCCAACATTTTGGCTAGTCATTTATTTGGTTGTGGCAAGGATAAGCGTTGCTCCAAAAAATAGTTAAGGATTTGATGGTCTGTGCTGATTTAGAAACATCGCCCCAATAAGTATGGTCACCAGGTATCCATTGCATGTGAGATGGCCATCATCTACTTCTCATAAGTAGATTGTCCCAAATTCGCCCCACTTAGTTGTTGGCTAGTGAAGGCCAAGGGTCGACCTTCCTGCACTAAGATAGCCCTAATACCCATACCTGAAGCATCACATTCAATCACAAAAGATTTGGTGAAGTCGAGTAGTGCCAATACGGGAGTGGAACCACGGCATGTTTGAGAGCGATAAATGCCTGTTGCGCTTCATCATTCCAGAGGAATGAATTTTTCTTGAGAAGGTGAGTGAGGAGTCTAGCAATGCGACCATAATTGTGGACAAATTTGTGATAGTAGCCGGTGAGACCCAAAAATACTCTCAAACTCTTCAAGGTCTTTGGTTGAGGCCAATCGTGCATTTCCTGGATCTTTTTGGGATCCACCCTGACACCTTCATACCCCACAATGTGGCCCAAATACTCGACTTCTTTCATGCCAAAAGAGCACTTGGACAATTTGACAAATAATTTATTCTTTCGGAGCAGTTGCAAGAGCAGGTCTACATGCTGAAGATGTTTTTCCCAGGTGAGGCCGTAGATGAGGATGTCATCAAAGAAAACAAGGACAAATTTTCTAAGATATGGTTTGAGCAAGTGATTCATGAGGCTCTGAAAAGTGGATGGGGCATTACAGAGACCAAATGGCATGATTAGGAATTCATAATGGCCTTCATGAGTTCGGAAAGCAGTCTTTGGAATGTCTACTTCTTTCATGCAAATTTGGTGATAGCCCGAGCGAAGGTCGAGCTTAGTAAAGAATTGGGCCCCATTTAGTTCATCCAGCAAATGATCAAAAACGAGATGGGAAATTTATCTTTGACCATCAGCTTGTTGAGGGCCCTGAAGTCTGGACACATATGCCATTCCCCATCTTTCTTGAGCACCATGACCACAGGGAATGAATAAGGACTAATGCTAGGATGAATGACACCAGCTTCGAGGAGTTCCTTGATGCTTTTTTCAATTTCATTCTATTGGGTGAAGGGATATATATATGGGCACACATTTGGTGGTTGTGCCCCTGGGACCAAGGTAATGCTATGAGCATGTTCCCCTCTCGAGGGTGGAAGCTCCTAAGGCTTGTCAAAGACCTGCAGGTGGTTGTTTAAGAGTTGTTGCATCTCAGGATGAATATGAAGAGAAGTGGGCTCGAAGGCCTGGATGGCATTAAATTGGGCTATAACTCGATGGTGGCCCTTTATTAACAACTTTTCCATCCTATGCGAGCTAATGATAGAAGGAGCACCTACGTGGAGTCTGCAGAGAGTATGCATGTGGTCATTCTGCTTGAAGCTCATATATAACTCCAGGAAATCCATTGTGATTGGGCCGAGTGTACGGAGCCATTCAGCACCCAAGACCATTTCACACCCACCCATGTTGATGGAAAACATGTGGGTCTTTAGGTGATAATACCCCATTTGAAGTTTGATATTTTCACAGTGGCCTTCACATTTCATTATCCCCCCATCAGCAATCTGGACCTGGAAATTAGAGACTATTCTGACAAAAAAATGCACTGCTTTGGTGACTCTTTGATGGATAAAGTTATGCATACTGCCACTATCAATCAAGATTACTACATGGCAATGTTTAACAAAACCTCTGATTTTGAGAGTTTTGGGAGAAGAAATTCCTGCCAAAGCATGGAGCGAGATAACTGGTTCTTTTTATGTAGCTGGGAGCTCATTGTCCAGCTAGTTGTCCTCATCTTCCTCCTCTGGTCCCTCAAATGGTGTGGCTTCCTTAGATGAACTGTGATCAGTAGCATGAATTTGAACGAATTTGGGTTCCTTGCATTTATGCCCCAGGGAGTATTTCTCATCACAGTAGTAACACAATCCTTGCTTTCTTATTTCCGCAATTTCCGTTGGTGACACCTTTTGAACCTTAAAATGTTTGGGTAGTGCTCGAAGCTTGGGTGGGGCTTCCCTTGGCTATGAAATTTGGACAAGTCGACTTGGCTGCTAATGCGTGTTCTACTTCACGAGTTGTCATGCAAGCTGTCAACCATGTGACTGGGTGCTGCATCTGGATGTGGGCTTGTATGGCATCTTTGAGACTACTGATAAAACATTCCAAGTAGAATTAATCTGCTAGACCTCCTGTGTGAAAGGTTAATGCTTCAAAGGCTTTAATATATTCTTGCACTATGCCTGTCTGTTGGAGCTTAGTAAGACAATGCAGAAAGTTAGATTCATGGTCAAAGTGATCAGAAAGGGCTTCTAAGAATATCTGCCAAGTCATTGGCCTTTCATAGTAACATTGATGCCACTACCACCATTGCCATATTTCTTGGTCCAAGAACATGCTTACCACACTTAACTTAGTCACATCATCTCTGATGTGATTCAATGTGAAATATTGCTCCCTTTGTGATAGCCATATCACCATATGAGAGCCATCAAATTTATACATGTCCAACTTGGGTGGTTGAGGCTAGGATTGTTGGTGGTTTCCATAGAAGTGAAGAGAATGGCTAGATTTTCCCTCAAGGTTTTCATTAAAAGAATATGCCTCTGATGTACCTCTGACTTGCCCTTTGTGATTGTTTTATTTAAGCACTGGATCTACTTCACTAATGCCTCCAACTTTTATTCAACGGTGTCTATCTTCTCATTGGGAATAGCTTGAGCTCTGGTTTGTACCATGCACAGATCTGATGCACTTGTCATTACTGTGAAAAAAATTATTTGGGACCACCCCAAATTTTGACACTAAAAAGTGAATGGTACCACCTTGCTCAACTCGTCAACCTGATTCTTATGGGCTAAGTCTCCTATAAGCTTCCCAGGAGGGTCTTAGACTCTTCTTTTTTTTTTTCCGAAAGGAGTTTTACTCCTCGTTTAGGAATACTGCAGTAGCCGATTCCCAAAAAAATTAATTCTGCTCAATGTCCTACGAGAATCACGCCCAGGTATAGGAGCACAAGTCCCCCTGCACAAATAGTCAGATCTGTTGGTGAAACCTTCAACTATAGAGTATGAGTAGGAATGTGGTAGTGATCGAACCCATGCTACTAGGTCTGAATGGTGGATCTGATTGTTGCAGCTGCGACAGAACCCAACTTGCTCGATCTGATCTGGCAAAGATGATGTGTGATCTAGAGAGAGATAAGGGAACTATGGTCTCAAGGAGTGTCAGGTGCTATAGATCGCAATATACATAAGGGTCCAACAGTAGTACTTGGCCCAATCTTTCAAGGCACTAACCAAGGAGGATCAACCATACCCTTAGCCGTACTACCCAACTACCCTATCGTATGCACGAGTAATCTCCCCCAGTGTTGCTCTCGGTGTACTATAATAGTAAGACAGCCGACGGTTTATCTATGGCGAGGTTTCAGGTGAGCCTAGGGGACTTCTGATATACCTAGAGGATACTTGGAAGACAGTCCATGCACGGTTCTATCTAATGCACTAATACTCAAAGGGGTACCCATAGGAGTTAAAAGGGAGTCCAACAAGTGTGACCACCTCTTGTATTTCCTATGTGCATGCCTCCCCAAATCTGCAAGTTTATGCGCTCAATGACATATCTCGTGCTTTAAAGACGTTGGAACATGTCTCTAGCCAGAAAAAAATCTGCGAAAATAGAGTTCCCATCGGCCCTGGAAAGTGCTCTGATACCACTTGTTATGCTCTTGACCTGCGAGAAGATACCAGAATACCAAATATTCGAAGAAATATACCCAGAATAGAGAACAATAAAAAATAATAGCATGTATTTTATTATTCAGAAAGGAAAGCACTATTCACTTGCCTCTTCGAGGGGGCAACCTCCAATACAGCTGGGCTTGATTACAAAATAAGACATGATGCTCCTCAAGGGGAGTCTCTATCCTTTATATAGGATTCATACATGCAATACCATGGGTCAGTACCATGGTTCTTATTAATACCATCTATCTAATACCATGGCCCATTTTCAATTAACTGTGGTCCTTTCTTTTAATGCAGGTCAGCCACTTACAATTATTAATATGGGCTTTATTAACTCTTTAACTAACTATAACCATGACTCGCCCCCTATTACATAAATAAGGGTGTTATGGTTGCACCCTAACACTGATAGTGCCAATATAGATCTAATTGATGACTACCTTGCAATAGGAGCAAAGGTATCATCATAGTCAATCCCCTCTACCTGTGAAAAGCCACGGGCCACAAATCTAGCCATATGCTTCACCACACTACCATATCCAGCTTTCTTTACGTTTAAATCCAATAGGAGCTCACCATGGACATATCCTTTGGTCTCGGGACCACATCCCAAACACCTTTACGAACTATGCAGTGATACTCCTCCACCATGGCATCAACCCAAACTAGCTGTTGCACTGCTTCCTCAAACGAACATGGCTCTGTCACAACAGATCCACTCATAAGAGCCATGTATCTAGTATACCTATCAGGTGACCTCCTCTATCTGTGTTGTGATGTGGGTTCTCCAACATTCTCTCTAGCATCCGACAATAATTTATCTTCCTTTCTACTGTGCTTTCTCCCATCTCTCGAAGACTCTACTTGAGTAGATATCTCCACTCGTGAATCCTCTGCATGTGGTTCCTCCACATAAATATGAGGCTCCTCAACCTTAGGAGCTAAAATCTCCTCAACTGCATGTATCTAAAGCTCCATCTCAAGGGAAACTCACATCGCCTTCTCCTCATCGAATCTGACATCCCTACGAACCATTATCATCCTTTTGGTCGGCAAGTACACCCGATAGTTGTGAGGTGTATTAGTGTACCCCACAAATATCCCCAAATCTGTTTTCAGCTAAAGCTTCTTTCATGCATCTTTGGTCACATTGAAATGTACCGATGACCCAAAAATCACAAGGTGGCCAACATTTAGTGTCTTACCAGAATAAGCCTCCTCTTGTGTCCTCATCCCAAGTATCCGATGTGGGCTACCATTCTGAGCATAAACTGTTATGTTCCATGCCTCATCCCACAAGTGTAGTGGGAGACCCTCATCATGCAACATCGCCCTCGCTGCCCCTACTATGCTTATGTTCTTCCTCTTGAGCACACCATTCTGCGGAGGGTTATGGGGTGCCGTCAACTCTCGTTTAATACCTTCTGCTTCACAGAAGTTCTTAAGCTTGTTTGAGACATACTCACCATCGTTATCACTCCGTAGAACTTTAATATTATTTCTTGAATCTTTCTCCACAAATTATTTAAACTCACAAAATTTTATGAAGGTTTGATCCATTTTCTGCATAAACAATATCCAGCATTTTCGAGAAAAGTCATCAACAAATATAACATAATACCTGTGTTTGGCCATTGATGCTATCGAGAATGGTCCACACACATCTGAATGGAGTCATTCTAGAATAGCCTCTACTCGATTGTCTCTGTTGTGACAGAAACACTTGGTTTATTTACCCAAAGTACACCCCTTGCATGTGTCAACTTTCTCTAGTTTACCTTTGGGAAAATCAGTGGAGATCTGTTGCATGATGTTTAAAGCCCCATGATGCAAGTGACCCAATCACATGTGCCACAACTTGCCAATGCCTTGGCTCTGCACCATCTCTGCTTTTGTGCTCAAAGAAGCACAACCTCTACCTCCAGCCTATAGAGATTCTTCACCTAAATCACTATCTTATTTACTTGACCCATGGCTAGGTGTCAAAGGAACGCCTTTCCCTTCAAGAAGATCACATCGTAGCCTTTATCCTCAAGCATGGATTTAGAAACCAAGTTCTTCTTCAGCCCGTGAACATACATAACATTCTTCAAGGTGCATGGAGCCCCATGCTCCCTCTGAAAAGTAACTGTGCCCAATCCAGTAGCACTATACCTCCTATTGCCACCCATCTCAATATGCATCTGGAGATCTTTCTCCTCCAGGTCACTGAATAACTCCTTATCACTAGTCATATGGAATGAAGCTCCACTATCTAAGTACCATAAACTTCCCATCATTGATGACACCATGCATGAAATGAGGGAAAATTCCAATTCAAATTGAGAGGCCAAAGACACACCCATCGCTCCTCCTTAGGACTTCTTCTTGGACTTCTTGAGTGGACAATTTCTAGCAAAATGACACAGCTCATGACAATGAAATCATTTCACTTTTTTCATGTCTTTCTTCTTGCCTCCATGTCAAGAGTCCAATTTGGAATGGGAATATTTCCCTTTCCCCTTCTTCACCTTAACCACTAAGGCATACTTCTCTTCATCATCAGTCCTTGATGAAGAGCCATCCCTAATGTTCCTCCTGATCTTCTCCTACATCAAATCTGACCACAGTCGTTCCCAATCTGGTAACTTATCCCAACCATTAACAGGGTCCTGATAACTATGCCAACTCTTTGGGAGTTTTAGAAGAGCAATACTCACCATATAATACTCAGTAACTGTGATTCCAACACTTTCAAGTTCATCAAGTCATTGAGTGAACTTGGTCAAGTATTTTGGAATAATCTCGCCTTTGTCCATTTTGATTTTTTGAATTTTTTCCTTGAGTGCCATTTTCCTTTGGTCACTGTTATTCTAATAAAGGTCTGTCAATGCTTTCCACATAGCATATAGAGTTTCCTTTCCCTAGAGACTCCAAACAATATGGTCTCAAACTCCCTCAAGGATTATCTGCATTGCCATCTCCACACATTTCTTCCATTCAACTAGATTTTGTGTATCCGATGCTGCTAACTTAGGAATGTCTTGATCAATGAAATCCTTCAAGCCATTATCCTCCAGCATAGCCTCCATTCTGTCCTTCCAGGTTATAAATTTGAGCTTCCTTCCAAGGCATACTCGAGCTGCAAACTATAGAACGCCATCTGAAGTATGTATTGCAAATTCGAATTTCACCTGTAACCCAAAACTAAAAGCTTCAAAATCTCCTCTAGTATATTCAATTCAGCTCTTATACCATGTAGAATTTCCTATAGATTCACAAGCTCATGCAATTTACTAAATCACAGGACAAGAATCTACTTCTACTTTCAACTAGTAGAAGCCAATAGATCGATGAAAATAACATGAACAAGAAGAAGATAAATCAATGGCACATAACACAATAATTTTCCTGGGAAAAGACACTGCTCAAAACCCCGCCTATCTATATTTCATTAAATTAGAAATATGAGTGAAGATACAAATATTGTTCTCACTAGAACAACTCCACACAAGTATCTCAACTCTCTACCTCACAAGCCCTCTATTAGCCAACACTTAGCCAATTTCCACAGCCTGCCAAGCCCTTATTTCCTTGCGCAATTCCTAGGATGCATAGACCATATTTAAAGGGAATTCATGATTCCAAAACTACACAATCCAAACATAGGTCCTTCTATGATTGCATGAATGGTATTTATAACTCAGTAAATCACACAATTGATAGTACATTGTCCTTGCACTCTAGTCTCAACTGGGTCTTTCTCTAAACTAACATGCATGAGTTTCTCATGAGGGAATCTTTAGTTAACTAGAGTAACACTTGTGGATGAACCAATGCACCAACTCACTGCTAGTCCTCTATTAGTTCCACAAATAGTTAGAACTAATTTAACTGACCATAACTTAGTAAACTGAGTTAATCTAATTACAATTCAAATAAACTCATCTTGGACCCCTAAAATTTAGGTAGAACATATACATGATTAAAAAAAGACTTTGAACTCGAAATTCCTAAGCTAATTAAGTTAATTAAACTTAAATAACTATTTCATTTTAATTCTCAGCTTAATTCAAGGACAAATTAAACTAGAACTTTTTGTTGCCATTTCTCAACTAATAAGACCACTCATCGTAGTGGTTCCTCAGGAAAGGGTGAAACAAACAAGTGAAATAATATGATCGGCCAAACAGATGGTGACGATGGAATGAGAAAACCAAAGCTAATCTGGTAGAAATGAGCTGATAAAAATATAAATCATGAGGGATAGAATGAGAATGGTTTCATTTTTACACAAGCTTGAAACATGTGGAAACTATGCTTGAGATTACTTGAAGATGGTTTCACTTTTTCACAAGCTTGAAGCATAGATGAACTATTCTTGAAATAATTTTGGATGGCCCTAGTAGAATGACTCAATTTGAGGCACATTTCCCTTCAGTTTCATTTCATTCACCTAAGTAAACTATTGGTTACTAATAGGTGGATGGAATGAAGGTTCATTTGTGAGATCAAGTGAAAGACTCGACTCGGAATTTACAATATCTAATCAAAGACTCAAATTGGAAGGGAATCTGTATCATTTTTTAAATGAGTTTGACACAGTAAAAGAACTATGATCATGACACATTGTTTTATTTTTTATTGATCTTGGCACAAGAAAAGGAACTCTACTCCAAGAATATTGTTTCATTTTATTTAATGAACTTGACACAAGACAAAGAACTTTGCTCATACACCTTGTTTCATTTTTTAATGAGATTGACACAAGAATAAGAACTTTTATCCGTGAACCTTGATTATGACCTCCAAGAGGCCATAGATTCCAAGAGGTTCTCATCATATGGGAGGAAATCACTATGGAAGTGATACATATTAAGGGATCTAATCGAAAGATCAGGCCCTAATGATCCTAGGACATGATACACTACATCACCTACTAGATTATCAATAGATGTAGGAATAGAATAGGTTGCCACATAATTAATATGTGGCGGGGAAGATGCCACTTGAATAAAAGGAAAATTTATGTAAGTTGCTTGATTGGGAGTCAGATTAGGAATAACGAATGAAATATTGTCAATGGTCATGATTATTCCTTCATGCCGGAAACACATCACTTGAAAGAGACAAGAGACAAGAGCTCCCATGGCATAAACATAGTCACACCCAAGGATTAAATTAAAATTAAAAGGGCCTTGTTCTACCATCACATTCATATAGAAAGTATGTCCTCCCAAATTAATAGGCAAATGAGGAAGGATACCTAACAGTTGACTAGTTCCTCTATTAAAAGCCAACAAATTCTAGGTAACGGGAACAATTTGTAGAGAACCGAAAGCTTGCCAAGCATTTGAGGACATAATACTAACATAGGCACCTTTTCTACGATTGTTCCAGGTATGCGCACATTATAAGCTTGTATTATTATCAGTAAGATCATGTAGGGAGGAAGATGATATCTTGCCCGTCGACTCCAATAAAAGGAAGTGACCATACTACTTGGGGGGGTGTCATGGGAATGGTAGAAGTTCCCCCTTATGCTATCAGAATGGGAGAACCTCTCCCCTATATCATGGGAATAGGAGTATTATTCTCCTGTTTCATTGGAATGGGAGGATTTCCTCCCAATTCGTTGGAATTTGAAGAAACAAGAAGAACCTAAGTGTTATGGAGTTCACTCTCTACGAGAGAGATATGATCAATTGAAGGTGGAATTGAGTAAAAAGTGTTCTCTACCAATGTTTGGTTAGGAACAAACTCATGGGATTTACGTTTAGAGAGAGTGGGATTGATTGGAGATGGATTTTGATAAATCACTACATCAACTAGTGGAGGATTAGCGGAAATAGCTGGTATCTAGTCAGAAGTTGTAGTTGAGAAACAGTAAATTTTTCCAACAATTTTGAGGCTTCATCCACATAATAACAAAAGTGAATAGGATGATTCCCTTCACATAATCTCTAGGGAAATTTAAGTTTACTCTTGTTTCTTTGAACCTTATGATCACTAATCGATGGTTTTTCACCAACATGATCTCAAGAAGCTGATTACAAAGGTTGACGTGAGCTTATGGACCACACTTCTAATACCTTGGGAATACCATGACAATCCCTAAGAAAGTGGTCATCCTTACATAAATTGCAAGGGAATTTAACTTTGTAGGGTTGATTGGAAGGTTTATCTATACTAGTTGCATGGGTAGCAATGGTTTCTTGGTTGGCCCCCTACTTATTTTGCTTGTTCTTCTCCTTCTTCCCTTTCTTCTTCTTCTTAACTTCCTAGTCACTATAATCAAGACTTTCACCAAGCGGGGAGGAAGAAATGGATAAAGAAACAATAGGCGAAGAAGGAAAAGGGTCAACTTGAGGTTGATATTGTTTAGATGGAGGAGAACATGGTTGAGGAGAATTTTGGGAATTCGGAACCATAGGGGCCGAAAAAAATGGTAAATCTGAGAAGGGATAATGTTTCCATATAAGGATCACAAATATTTCCAAAAGAAGTAAAAGGACTAGGATTCCCTTTAGAGGGGTTTCCTTGGCTTGTAGACTTAGGAATTGTTGCAATTAGTCTCAACTTTAGATCGACTAAGGAGTTATTTAATGGGAAGGATTTTGTTCCATGGTAAATTAATTGATTTTAGAAATTAAAGATACAAAATAAAGATAAAAAGGGGTAAACTAGGCAAAAAGGATTAACAAGTCACTGTGAACTCGAACATAGCACCTTGGTAAACCATGGATTTACGTACTTGGAGGAAATATTCCCAAATATTTTGTTTGGCATATCACATTGTACAAGGTAGTTGAATCAGTTACCTAAGGTGAGGATAGCAACCTATAGTGGACTTCCAAAATATACCCAAAGGTATGTGGAAGCATAGTCTGTACTAGTGTAGTCTAATGCATAACTATATGATGAGAGAATTCCCATATACTTATCATGCGTGGAGCACCATCTGATATACTCGAAGGTACGTGGAGAAAAACAAATACATTTACGTACGTGGAATGACATATCACCCCTGGAATTTAACGCTGACAAAGAATGGACTCTCCTACATTTAAAGATGTTGGAACATGTCTTTAGTCTATACCTATATGTGTGTCATTAGGTTTCAAAAGCTCCTTAGGTTAATCGAGTGAATTTTAGAGTTTATCTTGAATTATGTTTCAATTTCAAGTCTCAGAAGTCGATGTCACTTGAACACACCTATGATGCAACTAATATGAAAAAATAACTCTTTTTATTTTCCTTTTAACAATGAAAGGCCTAGCTAAGTAGGGGAAGAAGAAATCAACCAACAATGAAACAAGCAAGTGATGCAACAATCGATTTCCTCAATTTCACTATTCCAACCAAAATCAAATCTCTTTGTGCAATGAAAATAATGGTTTTTATTTTCTTTTTTGTTAATCTTTCAAATGCAAAGAAACATACAAATGCAACTTGATCATTGATGAAAAGAAACCACACAGACTTTAACTGTAATGCAAAAGTTACTTTTCAAATTCAACAATTAATATACGCATACAAACCCAAATTGATAAGAAAAAATAAAGAACAAAAAAAAAATCTGATAAAAAAAGGTGATGAGACTTAGACATGATTAACACTCATACACAATTTAGCCCCCCCTCCCCTCAACGATTGAGAGGGAAATTTTTTTGCAAAAGTGAAATAAAAAACACTTAAAAATTGTTAAGAAATTGAAGTAAACATTTGAATAATGACCAAAGGAAAATTCACTCAATCTCACACAAAATCAAGTGGGGTATTGGTGTCAAAGATATTGAACACACTCAAAGACTCAAGGAAAACATGTTGGACAAAAGAAAATCATAGAGTAAGGAATAAGAGGAAACTTTTTGCATCTCACAAGGATCATTGCAAGTACTGAAAGGGCACTAGTGCTCTACAGCACAAGTGCAGAGAAGGCTAAGGTGCACTGCAATGCTCTATCTCTAGACCAAGGTGAGCGCTAATCAAAATCTTTCCAAATTCCAATACAAAAAATCAAATCAAGCTCAATGAGAGGTCTTCCTAGTGTCAATTCAGACTGAGTGAGGTAATGAAAGTCTGCTTAAGAGGTGAAACAAACACTAGGGAAAAGGAAACCACTAAGGGAATGAAACAATCCCCAATGGAGTCGTCAATTTGTTATACGAAATGTATGGTTGCAAACATAAATATATTCCCTATACCTAGTGGCCTAGTCTAGAACAACATAAAGAAAGTACTATAAATTTATCCTTAGAGAAATTGGAGAATGGAAAGATTCTTACTTGTGACCTGTCACAATCTCTTCTCTCCTATTGGCTTGAAACCTCCAACCGTAGCTCTGATCGCTATAATTAGAACCTACACAAACAATCAATACAAGCCAAATATCTACATCATCTATGTAGCATTATCCAATCACTCTATTAAATGGATCAACATAGCATTGAAATATATGAATGTAAACATAACATAAGACATATAGGAAAATGGTATTAATACTCTTTGTGTTAATATGAAAGGGAGGGAGTTTAAAACCAAAATTGGAAGTTGATCATGTAGAGATCTCCCTAAGTTGAATTATCCTTTCGTGTCATAATGCACACCTCAAGGTCACCCTAATGCATGGAAATGATAACTCTCTTATGATCAAAGCAGCAGCATAAGGGTATGATTAGTCTCCAAAATCTAACTCTGATGTTTTAGATTTATAGGAGAGAATGGTAGTTTAGGAATTCTTATCCATTTACCAATCTAGGCTTGAGATCGACTCTTGATGGGAGGATGAGCTTAAGGGATAAGAGGTGAAATATCCAAGGCGGGATCAGATAAGATTCAAAGTTCTTATCTATGGTAAATAGTTGTAACAACTCCTGGAAGCTTCAGGATTCTTTTATTTTTCCTAAATTTCTAGAATCAATGCACCCCCAACAAGAGACACCCTACTATTGATCAGAGCATGTGAAAAACTAAGAAACATGTTGTTGAATCCATGTTCTTAAAGGGTTAGGGTACGTTGGGCTTTAAAGGCACTTAAATGAGGTAGTCAGACCCAGAAACTCATGGGTTTGGGAGATTCATTCTTATGGCTTTGTGTCAGGATGATGACAAGGTGTTCAGGGTGTTGATTGATTCAGCTTGTAGGCCTATTGACCATATGCGAAAAAATGGTCTATAACAGTAAGGTTAGATCTTGGATCAATTACCTTCCATCTTGATGACTAAGGCCTGATGATTTACTTGTCAATTGTCCAATGTTGCATAAATTTGAGGCATGCTCTGATCCATGTAATTCATCATCATTTCCTCTTCTAAGTTGTATAACATTTTATCATTATTTTTATGTGGTTTCCTCCACATATACAACACTAGAGTGGTGTTTTCTTGTACCCTTCAGTGTAACATTCATAGTTAAAAATTCATGTAAAAATATATAAGACCACAGTCATGAGATACATATTCCAAGATGAATGGTGGGAAAAACATCCTAGTGGGGTGTCACTTCAGTTTATTATGGCTAAGGAAATTGGAAAAGTAAATGGAAAAGGCTTTGGAAAGGCATGAGACATTAATTGAAATTTCATTTATGAAAATAAAGGAAATTAGGAGAAAAGGAAGGTGAAAGGTCACAGCTTGCATGTGAGGAAGGAAAATGAAGGAAAATAGTGGAAAATGAAGAAAATAGAGGAATCATTAATAAAAATGCTTCTGAGGATTAGTGGGAAGTCTTGGCCAGTGAAGAATTTTGTCAGTTCAGTTTTGGAGCTCTCTCTCTATTCTCTCTCTCTCATACTCCTAGACACTTAGAGTTTTCTTGGGGTACTCTTTGAGAGTGTGGCATACTTGGAGCTTTGGAGCAAGAAGGAAAAGGAAGAGTAGGAAAGTGCAATAGGACATTGAGAATAGTAGCTACAATGGGTTTTTCTTTCAAGTACCGAGTTGCATGTATGTTTTCCTCACTAGTTTTGGCATGCATGACATATGCATGTGGTTAATTGGTCATGAGTTGTCACTGGCATGGAGGATTTACTAGATTGATAATGGATTTTCCTAGCCTTTGTATTTCCTGGATAACCATGGTGTTGTGGGTTCATTTCTTTGTTTTTTCTGGTTGGTTCTTATGTTTCCTTTAGCCTGGGTTGAGTTATTAGTTCTTGGAGCCTTAATTGGAAAAACACTTTGGAAGCCCTATAACAACTTGGGTTCAGTTACTATTCTTCGAAGCCTTGGTTGGACAAATGCATTGGAAGCCCTTGGTGGGTTAATTTAATAGTCCTAGAAGCCCTAGTTGGACAAATGCTCTAGAAGCCTAATGACAGTTGTGGGTTCAAGTACTAGTCCTAAAAGCCTTCGTTCAAACAAACACTCTAGAGCCCTGGAAGGCTTGGGTAGAGACCAATATGATGATGGTTTTGTGATGTCTGACGGTGAGGTGGAATCATTGTTTGATGGGTTGAGGTGGTTTGGCCTCTAGAAGCCCTAGATGGTTTTGATTGATGTGTTCTATGAGATCCACATGCATGCTTACAATATGGCATGGGGGTGACTTGCTAAAGAGAGATTTGGTTCAGCCATGTCTACAATAGGGTGGAACATGGTAGTCCCATACCGGGTTGGATTTTTCATCATTAATATAAGGGTATTTCTCTTTGTTATCTCATGATTATTATATTGGTTTATATGTGGATCGTATTGTTTTTTTTTCCATAGTATTTATGTTTCTATTATGATGGTTATGAATATGTATTATGACAGTGGCCATATATGGCTCCCATCACATTTTTACTACAACTAATGTGTTGAGGCATCGATGCTTCTTAGTGATTCTCAGATGAGTACGAGACCCCTTTGCATAGATATGTTGTTTACACCTATAAATTACATATTTGTGATATGTTTGACGAAATGCCTATCATGGCTACTAGGGATCCAGTCAAGGGATTGTTTAAGTAATTGAATTTGTATCATCATTCCCTTTTTATCTTTTTGTTATGAAGGTGTAATTCAATTTTGGGCAGTGACCTGGGCTCTAGGCCTAAAAATGTGGCCCAAATCTCAGGGACACTAGCACGTCACTGAGAAAAATAGTCCCTAGATGTTAGCATGCCATGTTGTGAGAGCGTCCAGATCCCTTTGGATGTTGGTATGCCCATAGCATGGGAGATTTTAGGGGTTAATTGGTCTAAAAACATAGTGAAACTCAAGGATTGGTTACTTGAGAGGTTGGGATGGTTCCTAAGGGTCTTTTTGTTGTTGTGGAAGGTCTGTATGGCGTGTTTCCATCAATTCCACTTCCTTAATTGAAACATAGGGAGTCGACGCATATCATAGTAACATCTCTTCACATGTTTACCCTAATTGGGCAGTTACTTGGGCAGATGTGGGAGGAGTGTGTTACAAAGTGGGAACAGAGCATGGTTCACCCCTCGGACTGGATGAGCAGTGTGTCAGTCATGGATTCATGTTGGTTTCATATGTGTTCCTTATGCTTGTATTCCATGTGCTTGTTGCATTTTCATGGTGTGGATCATGGTTGTAGTGATGTCACAAACGTGTTAAGTTGTAAGACAGCATGCTTGGCACAACAAGGCAAGTTAACTAGTGTAATGTTATGTTTATTTATGTACCTACAGTTATGTGTTGATGGCATCAAAATGCAAGGGATTGCATGGAAAAGAGGCTTCCACAATATCTTGAAGAAGGATTAGGTTGATCTATTCCTTGGAAGAACTAGGAACCATGAGGATTGAGTCATGGCATTTGTTGTTAGACTTGTGCTTTTGGTCTTCTAGTGATTTGTTGCACTTGATTGTGGTTTTGTTTGTGTATTGTGCATGGACATGCCACTTTGTTTATGGCTTCGTATTTTTGTTGGTTTTCCATGGCTCTATTATTGTTTGCTTCTTGGCCTTGTCTTTTATGTTTAAGAGTCATGGGAATTGGTTTGGGAAAGATGAAATTTAATGGAGTTCGAGAGAGTTGTGTGGTACCCAATAGGTGATGCAAGGCCTAGATAAAGCTCAGTGCATGTACAAGGGCATTTGATGGGAAGAGTATGACAACCACTTGGACTAGTTGGGTCCATTGGTGTACATGGATGATGGCAGCATAGTCATGGGAAGGGTAATAAAGAAAGGTAAGGTGAATAGATTTGAGGCTCATATTCCTTGGTTATGCTGTTAATTGTTGTTCTCAATGTTGCACATGTGTTGCACGCATAAAAGGGGTTCTCTTAACCCTGAACTTATGATATCTGGTTTATGCTGATGTCTATATATGTATACATGTATGTATGTATGTACGTCATGTCTGATAGGGTCATCATGGATCATGATTGTTTTATTCTAATGTTTATATGTACATATGTATGTATGCATATCGTTTTCTAATGGGATCATGATTGTTTTTGCTAATGTTTATATGTATATATGTATGTATGTATTTCATCGTCTAGCAGATTATTTAATGCTAATATTTATGTATATATACATGTATGTATGTATGTTGTTGTCTGACAGGCTCGTTAGGAATCATTCTTGTGGAGGAATAATTGCTTACGTAGGTGAATGACATGAAGAGGTTCCTAGTTTATGAGGAATCAAGTGGAAGAGTAGTCATGAAAAATATATGAGGTCAGTATCATGTGGTTATAATCTGATATGATGTGATTATGTTATTTCTATGTTATGGACAGTTTATACCAAGGGATAGATCAACAAAATGAAAGTAGTGTGGATTGCGGCATGACGGGACAAGCCTGGATAAGACACTGGAAGCAGGGTTTCATGGTAGAGCCAGTGTGGTTTTGGACGTGTGGTACTATTGTTGTGCATATGTTGTATATGTTGTGCATGTTGCATCTGTGATGTTGCACACATGCAGTTTTGTGTATATATAGTGTGTGTACATGGTGATTATGCAATGTTACGTACAGGGTGGTACAAATGGTGTTGTGTCAATATTGCATATGCAGTGCTGGGTATAGATGGTGTTATGTACATGTTGGATATGCGGTGTTCTATACATATTATACTATGCGCATGATGGATATCCGGGGTTGTGTGCATATGGTGTTGTGAGCATGTTGGATATGAAGTGTTGTGTACATATGATGTTATGTATATGTTGTATATGCAGTTCTATGTACATATGGTGTTGTGTCCATGTTGTACAAGTGGTACTCTATCCATATGGTGTTGGGTGCATGATTGTACATGTGGTGTTGTGTGCACATTGATCCAGGTGGATATTTGTGGCCACCTACCAAGTCCACCTAGACCCCCACCATTGTTTCTCTCAGCATTTTCAGTTTCCTTAATTGTAGCACAACTTACTATTTTTAGCAATTTTTCGGGTCCTGAACTTCCGGAGCCATTTTGAGGCCCTAAATGACGTTTTTTGGAAATCTAGGCGCAACATGGGTCCACGGACCGATGTTGCTCTTCCCAAAGTGGTAGTGCTTGGATAGATCTTTCTAACGAGCTATTGTACGCGTCAAACAGAGATCGTATGCCAAAGTTACGACCCCGGGAAATTGATGTACCAATTTACCCAAACGGGGCCCACAATTTGGCATTTCATCTTCTACGGTTAGGTTTCGGAAAGTTAAGGGTTTTCCATTGTTTCTCAACAATAAATAGGCCTTTGAGCCTCATTGTAACACAGTTCAGAGGCATGTAGCCACCACATCTCTTCTTAGAGATAAGCTACCATTGCCCTAGCTAGTTTATTTCCATTACTGTTTGTAAGCATATTTCAGTATTTTACATTAATGAAATGAAGTATTATTTCCATTGCATATCTGTGTTTATGGTTATCTCTATAATTTGTTACGTTCCTATTTAAATCTGGATCAGTGGTATCAGAGCGGTCTACTTTTTCTCTATTTTTATTTTCATGTCGCCAACGAGGTCGAGATATAAGGAGTTAGGGCTTGAACTGGTTGAACCTTTGCAAGACTAGCCTCGCAAATCCCGACGACCTCCCATGGCGGATGAGAAGAAAGATGAGGGGGCAGGAGATCCTATCAAAACATTGCTCGAAGAAGCCCTCGAGCAACAACGGAACGTGATGATGGACATCTTTACCCAGATCCTTCAGCGACTACCCAGAAGCGACGCATTAGCTTCCAGCAGCTACTCTGGAAACGCCACGCCCTTTAAGGTACAATTTAATTTTGAAATCCCCATATTCGAGGGTCAGATAGACGCAGATGCCGTAGATAAATGGTTAAATCTACTAGAGGGTTATTTTTCTGTTCATGAATTTTTGAATCGGGAAAAGATTGTTTTCGCTCTTCTCAAAGCAACCCCCCACGTCAAGGACTGGTGGGAAACCTATTGCGAGCAAAATCATGAAAGTACCAGCTCACTATTTTCAGCTGCACCCACCTGCAATTCATTCTGGGAGGCCATCAAGGAGCAGTACTACCCTGTCGAAAGCTATGAGGATGAATACATAAAGTGGACCACACTGTGGCAGGGAAGGGACCAAGACGTGCCAGAGTTCACCAATCTTCTCCATACCCTTCACACAAAGTTGGGTATAAAGGATTCGGAGCAACATTTGATACTCAAATACCACGACTGCATGCACAAGTACATACAGGAAGAAATACAATTCCTGAACATCTCCTCGCTCGGCACAACATATCGATATGCCGTCAAGGTCGAGCAGAAGTTTAAACAAAAGAAGCGAGACTTTGGATCTGTGAATCCAAAGCAAGGGAAAGATGCCCCTAAACCACAAAACAAAGGACAAAGCCAAGGTGGGGTAGCCCAAGACAACCCGCTGAAGCTGCAAGCAAAGAACAGTGTCGCGAAGCCAAAAAGGGACACGGGAAATGGTGTGAGTTCCATAAGAGCTCCACTCACAACACAAGTGAGTGTTAGGCCAAGCAGTCACTGGTGGCTGAGCTAAAGGTTTTAGAATCATATGCATGTTCTGACTCTGAGTCAGAACCCGACAAGGGGAATGACAAAGGGAAGCAGATCATTGATGCGGATCCCAACACCATTGTTGCTACTGCCAAGATCCAGAAAAATGAACCCGAAGATCCAGAGGAGGAGGAGCGTCTCTTCCACTCCCAGATGTGCGTAAAGGGCTTCCCGCTACAGTTCATTGTCGATAGTGGGAGCCAAAAGAACCTCATTTCAGTAGAGGTCATGAAGCAGTTGGTCTTACCGACCACAGCACATCCACAACCGTACACCAGCGGGTGGCTTCACCAAGGACGGGATCTTCGCGTGAGCCAGCAGTGTCGCCTTCCATACAACATCAAGCCCTTCACGAATGAGGTATTATGTGACATTGCTCCCCTTGAAGTTTGTGATGTATTATTAGGACAACCATACTTGTGGAAGTGACATGCTATGTATGAATCAAGGCCCTGTGGTGTTATTATTACATTGGAAAATAAGTTGTACAGGATACCAGAGGTAGCACTGCCTACTGCCATCTCTTTGATTACTACAAAACAATGCAGTAAGCTCATTTCCAAAACTAGGAAATTTGTTTTCCTAATGATACGCCCTCAAGGAAAGAAGAAGACGGTGGCCGTGGCCTCTAGATAGGGCCCCTCTGCACGACAACTACAGATGGACAAGGTCGTGGAAGAGTACGAGGACATATTCACCTCCCCGCGGGGGTTCCTCTACATTGTCATGTCAAGCACTCCATCAATCTGACCACAGATGCGCCGCTACCCAATGGACCAATTTATAGGCACTCCATTTTGGAGAACGATGAAATCAAGAGGAAAATTCAGGAGCTCCTGCAGAAAGGTCACATCCGTCCGAGTTCATCACCTTGTGGGAGCCCGATCGTGTTGGTACAGAAGAAGGATGGGACTTGGAGACTCTATATTGACTATCGAGCGCTGAACAAGATCACTATCTGTAATAGGTACCCGATCCCGCGGATTGATGACCTCGTGGACCAACTAAATGAGGTGAAATATTTCAGCAAGATCGATCTGAAGTCAGGATATCACCAGATACCAATCGAACCCTCTGATGTGTGGAAGACTGCCTTCAAAGCCAAGGAGGGCCTTTTCGAATGGTTGGTTATGCCTTTCGGATTGACGAATGCTCCTGCAACCTTCATGAGGCTAATGGATGATATCTTGCAGCCATTCACCAACTCATTTGTAGTGGTATACATGGATGACATTCTGATCTTCAGCCGGAGTTGGGAAGAGCACCTCCACCATATCCAACAGGTTCTCCAAACATGCGGCAACACAAGCTATGTGCCAATTTGGAGAAATGCACTTTTGGCATGACCCAAGTTCAGCATCTGGGATACATTATTGATGAGCAGGGGGTGCATGTGGATCCAGCCAAGATCCAAGTCATTCGAGATTGGCCATCTCCAACCACTCTGACAGAGCTCCGTAGTTTTCTAGGTCTTGCCAACTTCTACCGCAGGTTCGTGTTGGGGTTTTCTCATATCACTTGGCCCTTGAGTCAAGTCACCAAGGGAGGAGCGAAAGCAAAATTCTTTTGGTCTGAATATGAATAGAAGGCATTCATAGAGTTAAAAGATCGCCTCTGCACTGCACCAGTGCTCGCATTACCAGATTTACAACAACCATTTGAGGTCGAGACAGATGCCTCTAACTATGCTATTGGGGCAATCCTTACTCAACACGGGCATCCAGTGGCATATCACAGTGAAACACTTTCAGACACAGTCCGGAAGTATCCCACTTATGATAAAGAGATGTATTCCATTGTGCAGGCCTACCGACAATGGAAGCATTACATTTTGGGGAAGGAAACGGTCATCCACACAGACCACCGACCCCTACAGTTCATACAGACCCAAGGGAAATTGCAGAATGATCGCCATCAGAAGTGGTCTACATACCTACAACAGTTCCATTTGAATATCAAGTATAAGAAGGGCAGCACCAATAATGTTGCAGATTTCCTAAGTCGACCACCAATCATGGCGTTAACCACTGTGCTCAACTCTTGTGGGCACGAGACTTCTGATTGGCCACTTCTCTACAAAAGCGACCCAGAATTCGGCCACACATACTAGACACTCTTGGAGGGTCAGCATGTTCCAGACTTTCACCTCCAGGATGCCTTGTTATGCCACCTGGGTCACCTTTGTATTCCTTCAAGTGAGCATGCCAAGATGATTTGGGAAGAACACTACAGTCGGACTGCTGGGCATTTCGGGATCGAAAAAACGGTGGCAGTACTGAAAAAGCATTTCTATTGGCCGAATATTCGACAGGATGTTGGGAAGTACATCAGATCATGTATTGCATGTGCCATTGCCAAACCAACCATCAAGAAGCAAGGCCTCTATGCCCCACTACCTACCCCTAGTCAACCTTAGGAATCCATCTCCATGGATTACATGTCAAGCCTTCCTTCCACTAAGCATGGAAATGACTCTGTTTTTGTGGTCGTCGATAGGTTCTCGAAGATGGCTATTATGGCGACTTGCAAGAAGAATATCACAGTAGAAGCCACTGCTAAACTCTTCTTTGAACGAGTGTGGGTGCACTTTGGGATCCCAAAGTCTGTCATCTCAGATCGGGATAGTCGGTTCCTCACTACATTTTGGTCCAGTCTCTTGTCAATGCTGGACACCAAACTCACTAAGTCCACAGCCTTCCATCCGCAAACTGATGGCCAGACAGAGGTTGTCAATAGGATGATTGTGCACATTCTACGAATGTAAAACTCAAAGCATCCACACACATGGGAGGAGAGCCTCCCCTATGTTCAGCACAGCTACAACCGAGCTCTTCACACCTCGACTGGCCACAGCTCTTTTCAGGTGGGCTTGGGATTCCAGCCACTATGCCCCATTGACGTGGCCATGCCACTTGCAACTACTCACATAGATTCGGCTCATGTCCAGTCCGAAACAGATAAGGCAACCATCTTCATTGAGCACATCCAACATATTCACCAGCAGGTACATGACATTCTGGAGAAATCAAATGCCAAGTACAAGTAGTGACATGATCATCATCGAGTGCCACACAAGTTTCAGGTGGGCGACAAAGTCTGGTTGCATTTGTAAAAGGAGCGCCTTACTGGAGCCTATCAGAAACAGAGACCACTCTGATATGGTCCTTACACCATTACTAAGGCTGTGGGAGATAATGCATTTGAGCTCAGCATTCCCCCATTACTTGTCTTGCACCCAGTGTTCAATGTGGATCGCCTTCGACCATACTTTCCACCATTACTAGACACATCCGACATTGCAAAATAGCTCACACCCACCGAATTAAATCTAGATTGCATGGAACAATCTGAAACTGATCGGATCATGGACACATAGATCAAGAACACTCTCCAACAGAATATCCAACTGTATCGAGTTGTCAAAGCAGGCCAACTCCTTCACCAGGGCAAGTGGCTCAACAGGGACCAAGTTCAGCAAAAGTTTCCTCATCTCATCGAGGCACTCAATGCAATGGGGACCATTGCTTCCTAAAGGGGGAGGAATGATCCGGTGGATATTGGTGGCCACCTGCCAAGTCCACCTAGACCCCCACCATTGTTTCTCTCAGCATTTTTAGTTTCCTTAATTGTAGCACAACTTACTATTTTTAGCAGTTTTTCGGGTCCTAAACTTCCGGAGCCATTTTGAGGCCCTAAACGACGTTTTTTGGGAAATCTAGGGGCAACATCAATCCACGGATCAATGTTTCCCTTCCCAAAGTGGTAGTGCTCGAATAGATCTTTCTAACAAGCTATTGTACACATCAAACAGAGATCGTATTCCAAAGTTACAACCCCAGGAAATTGATGTACCAATTTACCCAAATGGGGCCCACAATTTGGCATTTCATCTTCTAGGGTTAGGTTTTGAAATGTTAAGGGTTTCCCATTGTTTCTCAACAATAAATAGGCCTTCGAGCCTCATTGTAACACAATTCAGAGGCATGTAGCCACTACATCTCTTCTCAGAGATAAGCTACCATCGCCCTAGCTAGTTTATTTCCATTACTGTTTGTAAGCATATTTCAGTATTTCACATTAATGAAATGAAGTATTATTTCCATTGCATATCTGTGTTTATGGTATCTCTGTAATTTGTTGCGTTCCTGTTTAAATCCAGATCACACGTGTTGTTGTGTACATGTTGTACAATGGTATTATGTGCAGGTGGTGTTGTGTATATGTCGTGCATGTGATGATGTGTACATGTGTTGTCGTGTACATGTCGTGCATGTGGTACTGTGTAAATGTGGTATTATGTACACATTGTACAGGTGGTGTGTTGTACATGTGGTGTTGTGTACGCATTGTGCAGGAGGTGTTGTGTATATGTAATGTTGTGCAAACATTGTGAAGTTGGTGTCGTGTACATGTGGTATTGTGTACATGTTGTACATATGAACTGGTGTACATGTGGTATTGTGTGCATGTCGTACATGTTGTGTTGCGGGCATGTGGTACTATGTATGTGCATTGTGTAGTTGTGGTATCGTGACATATACATTCATTGTGTTGTACTATGTGTACGTATTTGTGTTTTGTTGTACACCGGGTGTAGGTGAATATATTATGTTATGGTGTACACTAGATATAGGCATATGTATTGTGTTGTGTTGTACGTCAGATGTACATACATGTATTGTGTGGTGTTGTACATCGAGCATAGATATATTTTGTTGTGTGGTATGTCAGGTGTATGTACATGTATCGCATGGTGTTCTATGTAGTTGTATGTGTGTAATGCACACTATGTGTATGTGCACATGGTTGAGGAGAAGGCACTTATTGTTTTTCAGGTGTGGTGACTGGTCCGATGTGCGTACAGAATAACGACAAAGGTAGAAGCTAAGGATTTATTAAAGGATAAGTATCAATATTTTATTTCAGTTTTTTTTTTATGCATCTGATTTATGATTCTAGTCTATGATGATTACATGTGATCTATGATTCTGGTTTATCATGGTTACATGTGATTTATGATGTTGATCTATGATGTTTGTGTTTTGAGCTACCCTTATGTGCTATATTTATACATTATGATTTGGTCAAAGATGTTATTTTGACTTTTTCTGACAAGAAGCAAATTGAATTACAAGTGTACCTTATTGACGGGCCACCAATGAGGTATGATTTGAGTTTATTTCAATTTGTTTTGAATGTAATGGAAATTATCTGCTTGATACAAGAATGCATGAACATACCTGGTTGGGTGGTTGATATTGACTGCAAGAAATTGCAATAGCAAAAGGAATTAGAAAATGTAGCAGTATGCTAGTAAAGTATTTAGAAGCAGGGCCATTGTAGGACATTGGCACCCAATACTGTCCATTGATTTCCATGAATACTATGATCGGTATGATGGTTTGCGGCAGGGATATTGATGGGCCTCTAAATTAGACATAGATAAAGGCCCATGCCTCTTAATTAAACACAAATTAAGGCCCATCTGACTATCCTTCGGCAAATTAAACCTCTCTTTTTGCATTAGATAATGTATTTTTAACTTTAATATATTCATTAGGAAGGTTTATGAGTAATTGGATATTTGTGCCTAATATTATTTATTTTTGTGGAATATTATGAGAATATTGAGCAGATTATGAAGATTTGGAGGAGGAGAGGATTTAGGGACTTGCTCCCTACTATAGGAGGATCAATATTAAATAATAAATAAACAAGGTATTATGGAATTATGGCACAGATTTTGGAACTCCAATGATTGAGAAAATATAGGAATGTGTTCCCTGCCATTTAATGCAGATTCCTAGTATTGGGAACCAGATCCACTAATAAGGGGATTTTGGTGGGGAAAGCTTCCTCCTTTCATGGGTTATGATTCCTAACCATTTTGTATAAGTACCAAGTCAAATTTTCCTCTAGAGATAAATTTTTATTAGTCTTCTTATGGAGAGAACTTGTATTTTTGCAGCTCCATTGTATTTTCTTACAAGGATGTAATTGTATTGATGAAAATAATGAAGATTGATGTCATGTTCAACTTCTAAATATTTTTGTCCTCCATAGGTCTCTGATTTTCCTTGGTCTTGGCCACCCCAAGAACCTCAAATCCCTTTTGTATCATTTGATTTTATTATTTTCACTTCTTATTCACATGCATCTCTTGTTCTTGTTTCTTTCTATTCCTGCATTTAGTATTAATGATTTCTTGTTGTAGGATTGGGTTATATTGTTGATATAAGTTATTTTGTAGGATCACAAGCATCATTTCATCCTTGGAAAAGATTTGGAAGGTCATAGTAATCATTGAGCTACTTGGATTAGTTTTCTTATTCCCAAATCGAGATTTCTGGAACTCCTTTGTAGCAAAGAACAGTAAATTTCTGCTATTTTTTAGAGCATGCTAAGGAGCTTCAATCAAGTTGGTTACACTTGAATTAGATCAGAAAAACATTATATTTAATAAAAAAAATTACCCCACTGCATTTTCACTTGATTAGGTTAGGCATTTGATATATTTACTAGCTCACTAGTTCTCAAATTTCTAGATTTTAAACTAGTAATTTTTTGTTGTTTAATAAATCTTCCCCATGTATAGATGAATTTGTGGATAAATGCAAAAAATAATGTGTGTTGTTGTAGGAGCTTCTACATTGCAAGGATACCTCATCTCGTTCACCTCATCCAAGCCTCATCCACCCATGTCTCCAAAATCCACTAAAGTCTCAATCTGAATTCTTGTTTTATAAGCAAAAATTGCCATTTCCATTGAGCAAATCTACCCATCTTGGAACCCTTGCTTGAGTTATGGGTAGTGTCCACAACCTCCATGCCTTATTCTTCCATTATCCACCTTTCTCAACCTCCATTCCACCTTCTAGACCACTTCAGGAGCTTGCGGCCTATTTTTGTAATAAAACAGGGGATCTTGTAGACATCCTGTAGGAACTAGTACTTCCTGTAGACATCCTGTAGGAAAACCTGTAGTGTTTTTTTTTTTAGCCTGAATTGAGAAAAATCATCACTAGAAGATAGTATTATGCCCCTACTTGCCCTCCAAGCCATCTATTGGAAATAATATTGAGAGAGCGGGTGAATCAATACTATGAGATCTATAATTTTTCATTTCCCAAACAGATTTATATACGCTACTTATGTGAAGTGAACTAGCATGTACATCCTACTGTGATAAGTGAAACCAGCGTATACCCAGAGAAATTATGATTTAGTTAATCTATCATGTGTTGATCTATAACCAGTGCATCAGTAACTTGTTAAACAGTGCAGTAAAACCAAAATAAAACATCACACATAAGCAACACACATGAACACCAAGATTTAAGGTGGAAACCCTATGTGGGTGAAAACCACCTGTTGTTATTGTCTCTATCTTCTTTTAATAATAAAAATATCTATTTACAATCTTGTACTGGTGCAGACTCAAACCAGTACGTAGGCACTCACCTATAGAAGGCTACAAACTTCTCTGGTTTTCCAGCTTCTACTGGAAGGGAGTTGCAACTCCCTAGCTCTTGTACTAGCCAATGTGTTTACTAGTACATAGGAGCTAGCCTATAGAAGGCTACGACCTTCTCTCTTCTTCTAGGGACCACATTTCATAAATTTTCAGACTAGATGCTCCTAGCACACAACAATATACATGAAGGCCTTGTTTCATCAAATTTTCATACTGGACCCATCAGGAATTTTGAAACTCAAACTGTATCAACCAACAATCAGTTAACCTGAATAATCTGATCATTGTCACCAGAACACTGTGTTGAACCCAGAAACTTGCATCCTCATTCAGGACCAACTGCAACCTCAAAAATCATGCATCAAAATGTATAAGCTACTTATTGAATCCAACCTGCGTGTATACGCTACATCCTTTAATCAAACCTGTGTATACCTTCAAAACTACTGAAACATAAAACTTATGAATCAAGTCTGTACAAACCAACAATATACTAAACATCTATTGTCAATTTACAGATCTTTACACAGGAAGTAGTAGAGATCGCCCTTCTCACTTATACAATCAATCAATCGGATATCAAACTCCTTACGCATTCAGTTTTACATTTAGATCTAAGAAGACTTCATTGACAGACAGCAGTAAAACAATGGAACTAATCAGATAAAATAGTCAGATCTAAAGAATAGGTGTTTCCTCTGTATACGCTACTTGGAAGAGTAGAACCTGCATGTACATTCTCTTTTACCAAGACGAACCAATGTATAGATCTAAAAATATTATCTCATAACTTCGCTGCTATTCCGGACTTCAAACAAACCTAGATCATGACATTTAAAGAATAAAACAGGTGTACACAATCAGATATGGACCACCCAAAATCATATCATTCCACGATAATTCATTTCAGGTCTCATGATCCTGATCCAACATTGAATTCAAGGTGCACACAATATTTCATATCAAATCACCAACATATCCCCTGCAACATAAAATATACTTCAGATAGAAGTATTCCTTAGAAGCCCTTTTCACTTGCACACCTTCACCTTATGGTCTTTTCCTCCTTATATAGTCTTAGGCCTTTCTCAATACCTCAGACCAAAACCACTTAGGACCTGTGGTATTCTTGGACAGGATGAAATAGTCCTTACTCCGCTCAATATTGTTGGCTAATACCATGGTATTGACCCCTGGTATTGTCTCCTCTTGAATTTCCTTGATTTTCAAACATATACACATTTTTCTTCTTGTGAGAGTTTGTGTATACATATACGCTCTTTTTTTTCTATGAACCACCGTGTATACGTTTTTTTGACTAAGTGTACATGCGTATACATCTTAAAATACTTTTCGCCATCCTGTACCTTTAACTTCTTCATTTTGATTAATAGATTGTAGTTCCATCTTCTTGTTCTTTTGTACCAATGTCCTATTACATATGAATGGCCCTGTTACACTGTGGGTTTCCTTTCATCAAAACTAAACTGGCCTGTGACTGAGTTGCCATCAAGGAAAACACTTGTATCATAATGCTAAAAATCTCCCCCTTTGGATTTGCTGTAAACCTTGCTGGTGTTGATTAGTAGAGGCTGTAGAAATTGTTAGAGATAATAGGAAACACCAAAATACTCTCCCCCCTTTGACATCAAGGGCAAAGGGTGGACCAAGATATTCTCCCCATTTGATATACATTATGTTGAAAATTCTCCCCCTAACTACATATCGATTCTGCAGAGATATGTTTCAAGAGAATAACATGACTCTATAACTCAACTAAGTGAGTATGAACTCCCTATGACCAATGACTCATACATACATCAATCACCCAACCAAGTGGGGATACACCATATTTGACTCATCCACCCAAACAAGTGGGGATATACCAATTATTTATACATGACAGAAATACATCAATTATTACATCATCCATCCCATGCAAAGTGGGGATACAAATTACATCATACATTCAATAGGACTCATTCGAACATAGACTATGACAGAAGAAGTCATATCACACCCTAGATATTTACATGACTTATTCAACAAATGATATAATTATCTGAAGCCATAGCTGAACTCAGCAACCATGATGCCAAAAATGCAAAATGTGTGTGAAGGATAATTCTCCCCCTGAACCTGTGCTACCTGTGCATTGTCAACAAGTCATTCATCAAGGCATCTTTGTCAGTCAGATAAAAATCAATGAAAAAAGCATATTGTCGGACTGTAATCATCAATACCAGATAGAGCGCCCATATCAGTGTCTGACCCACTGTTTGTCTATCAGAAAAAATAAATAAATAAATAAATAAATAAAAAATATACACGCCTTTAGCCACAAAAACCCGCATGTATACGCAACTATACTTCATGAAACCTATGTATAATAACTTTCCTCTAAAAACTGGATTTAACAGCAGGATGATGCAGCAACTACTCCCAGCTTTTTTCTGAGATATTCAAATGTTTCTCTCGGAAGCGGTTTAGTGAATATATCAGCAACCTGCTTTTTTGGAGGGAACATACTCCAATTCAACCTTTTGTTCAAGCGCTTGTTCTTGTAGAAAATGGTACTTAATGGGTATGTGCTTGGTCTTGGAGTGTATGACTAGATTTTTTGAAATATTTATGGCACTTGTATTATCACATATAATAGAGATGGGTGGAGTACATGTGATCTGAATGTCTTGCAATGTTTGCATCATCCACAGTAGTTGTGTGCAGCAATATGCAGTAGCCACATATTTTGCTTCAATTGTAGATAAGGAAATCGAGCTTTGTTTTTTGCTCAACCAAGACACCAACTGTGAACCCATAAAGAATGCTCCCCCACTAGTACTCTTTCAATCATCCACATTTCCTGCCCAATTAGCATCTATATAAGCATGAAGAGTAAGATCTATATCTTTAGGATACCATAGACAAAAGTCCTGAGTTGCTTGAAGATATTTGAAAATTCTTTTGACTGCTTGGAGATGTGATTCTTTTGGATTTGCTTGGAACCTTCCAACAATTCCTACTGCATGCATGAAATCACGTTTGGTATGATTTAGATAAAGAAAACTTCCAATCATATATCTATAGTTGGTTGGTTTACTATTGGCGATTCATCGTTAGAACTAAGACTGCATCCTGTTACCATTGCAGTACATACTGGTTTGGAATCTTCCATTCCGTATTTCTTCAAGATATTCTTGAGATATTTGGTTTGTGAAAAAAAGATACCATATTTTGCTTGTTGTACTTGTAGACCAAGAAAATAAGTAAGTTCACCAGGTAAGGACATTTCAAATTCTTGCTGCATTACTGAAGAAAATTTTTGACTCATGGGTTCTTCATTTCTTCCAAAGATGATAACATCAACATAAACAACAATAATTAGCAGTTTATCATTTTTAACCTTTGTGTATAAATTGTTATCTGCAAAACCTTTTGTGAAACCTTGTTGGTCTAGCTATTTTTCAAGGTGGTAATATCAAGCCCTTGGAACCTATTTTAGACCATAGAGAGTCTTTTTGAGCTTGCATACAGGTTTTGCATCATTTCCAAGAATGAATCCTTCTCATTGTTCAATATAAACTTCTTCTTCTAAATCTCCATTAAGAAGGGATGATTTTACATCCATTTGATATACTTTGAATTTTCAAAGACTAGAAAGAGAAAAAAACATCCTTATGGCTTCAAGTCAGGCAAAAGCTACAAAAGTTTCTTCAAAATCTATACCTTCTTGTTGAGCATACCCTTTACAATCTAGTCTTGCCATGTTTCTAATAACTTCTCCATTTTCATTCAACTTGTTCTTAGATATCCATTTTGTTCCTATAACATTTTTATCATGAGGTCTAGGAACTAATTCCCAAGTATCATTCTTTTCAATTTGCTCCAGTTCTTCATCCATTGCCTTGACCCAACATTCATCTTTGCAGGCTTCATTTACATTCTGAGGTTTGGTGGAGGATTGTAATGCTAGATAACTTCAGGTCCCTGTAAGAGTTCTTCTTGTCTATACACCAACCCCTTTTCTCCTAGAATTGAGATTCTGGATGATTCTTCTTAACATATCTGGATGGAGTTTTTTTCTTTTCTATTGTATCTTCTTCTGGTGCTTCATTGGTTTCTTCTTCTATATCATTTTTATTTGATGTGGGAAAGAAATCCCCATCTTCCTCATTGTCATATTCCTCTGTTGATTTCATTTGTTCCGGATTTTTGCATGCTTCATCAATTACAACATTATTGCTTTCAACAATTTTCCGAAGTCTTTTGTTATAACACTTATATCCTTTACTTCTGGATGAATAACCAAGAAGAATTCCTTTATTTGCTCTCGGTTCAAACTTACCAAGTTTTTCATCAATTCTTTTGATGAAACGTTTGCTTCCAAACACTCTAAATTGTTTCATAGTAGGAGGCTTACCACACCAAAGTTCATATGGAGTTTGATTTCTATTTACCCAAACATTTACTTTGTTGAGAATAGTCACGGTAGCAAATGCAGCTTCTCCCCAGAAGGTTGCAGGAGTTCCAGATTCATCAAGCATTGCTTAAACCATTTGTTGAATTGTTATGTTCATTCTTTCCACCGCGCCATTTTTCTAAGGAGTTCTTGGAATGGAGAATTTCCTCTTTATTCCATGTTGTTCACAAAAGTCAAAGAATTCATCTCCTATGAGTTCTCCCACTCGATCAAGTCTGAGACATTTATTTTTCGATCTGATCCATTTTCAACTAAAGCTTTGAAGGCTTCAAACTTTTCAAATGTTTCATATTTATGCTTTAGTAGACCTATCTAACACATCCTGGAAAAATCATCAATAAATAAAATAAAGTATTCTTCTCCACAAGATGACTTTTTCCTTGTTGCTCCACATAAATCAGTATGGATGAGTTCAAGAGGCTTACTTGTTGATCCTTCTTTTTCATTGAATTGAACTTTGGTTTGCTTACAGACTTGAAATGGTTTTCATATGGTATTTTCTGGGATGTTGATAACTGGAAGATCAAGAACTACCTTGAGCCTGCATGCTTTTCTTATTTGGGAAAAGCTTAGATGTCCCAATATTCTATGCCATAGCCAATCTTCATCTGTTTTGCTTAGATAGCATTGTTGTTGTCATCCTTTGAGTATGTATAAGTTGTTTGGAGTTCTTGTTACTTTGATCACGGTCTTTCCTGTATCAAGCTCATGAACCACACATATGTTTGATCAAAACACAACTTTATTTCCTTGATCACGCATTTAACTAACACTCAACATGTTATGCTTTAAACCATCTACATACATGACATTTCCAGCTTTAACCTTTTCTTTCAAGAAGACAGAACCTTTACCTTTAATGACAACTGGACTTTCATTTCCAAATGAGACATTCTTTTCATGTTCTAAAGCATTATAAGAATGAAGTTTCTCTTGATCACCTGTCATGTGTTTGGAGCAACCACTGTCAATGTACCCACTAATTTTCTTGTCTTTCTACATACAGAGCTATGCCACATCTTTTTGATTGAGATTCCTTCTTTCTCCATATCTTGGGATTTAATGATGTTTTCTCCTTTTGAAGTGATGACCGAAATTTTCTTCTGCTCAGATTCTTCATGATCAAAGTTGTTACAAATCGAACATTCGACTTCATTTTCAGGACGAGAAAAGTTAGTATAGGAACTTTTCTTGATTCTTGTTACACTTCTTTGATTTCGTGCTTCTCTAATCATTATGGTTTTGTAAGAAACACATTGAGCAGCCTTATGCCCAAAGTTATGACATGAAAAACATTTCCCATCAAAGAAGTTTATGCGATCATAGAATCTTTTGGCATTGTTTACCTGTTGGTTGAAGCTTCTACTGATATTCATACCTGGAGTAAATTGGGTATGATTTACCTGATCAGTAATTTTATGGTTTTGCTGATGATTGACATATTGTTCACTGGTTTTTGCTGCATCAAGATAGCTTCTAGTGGAGGTTGACGACTTCTATGATTGAGATGATTCTTTAGTATATCCAAGGCCTATCTTTATCAGAGGAGAATGCTGAACCTTGATGATTTCATTTAAAGTTTCAGATCCTTTAGCAAATCTAAGATTAAGAGATTTTCTCTTCTCAAGTTCTTTTCATAGACCCACAATTTCACATTCTAGATTTTCATTGTGTTTTCTCTTTCAGTGAGATGGTATGCCAACGTATCAATGATCATATTCTTTCCTTCTAAACAAATTTTGAGTTTAGTGATTTCTTCAAGAAAGTATTCTTCTTCTAAGGCATCCAAAGAATCAACATTGTCATAAGCCATGAGTAGTCTATAATCTTGGTCAATTTCATCTTCATCACTATTGGATAATCCATCACTATCTTCATGCATATAGTAACTCCTTCTATTCACAACCTATTTTCTATTTCCTTTTTCATATTCCTTTCCTTTTTCATATTTATCTTTATGACGGAATTTGGTAGCATAATGGGTGACTCTACCACAAGCAAAGCATTTGAAAAGTAGCTTACCTCTGAATCTTCCAGAACCCCGTTGAATCTTTTTAACAAAATTTACCTCATCTTCTTCTTCTGAAACGTGTTCTGATTCATTGTTCTCTTCCTTTTCTTTTCCCTTTGTTGACGCTTTAAAAACAGCTTCTCTCATGTATGATGGACCTCCTTTTCTAATTTCAAAGGCAGTTCGGATTCCATGGAGTTGAGTCACAATAATAGTTTGAAGGTCCTGTTTTTCTTCTATGGCAGACACTTTTGACTCAAATTTAGAAAACCAAGATCTTAAAATTTTCTCAACTAAAGTAGCTTCCTTTATCTCTTCACCCAGATTCTTCATACAATTAACAATATCATCTATACGTAAAAAGTAACTAGAAACACTCTCATCACTATGCATCTTAAGAGTTTCATACTAAATTATGAGAGTTTGACTCTTAGCATGTTTTACCTGAGAGTCTCCTTCGTAGCTCTGAATGATTTTGTCCCATATCTCTTTGGCTATCTTGAGCTGCATGACTTTGACAATTTTTTATTTTGACAAACTTCCTAATAACGTATTGATAGTTTTGGCATTGGTTTCGTATAACTTCTTACTTGCAGAGTCTATAAGAATTACTGCTGGAAATTGAAATCCTCTTTCCACAATTTCCCAAACATCGGCTCCAAGCGATTGTAGATAGGCGCTGGTTCTTATTTTCCAATATACTAAGTTGCTCCAAATGAAGATTGGTGGTCTGATCGATCCCATGTCTTCGTGATTATTCATCTTGAAAAATCTTTCTTCAAGTGATCAAGCTTCTTATGAAAGACCTGCTCTCATACCAGTTGTTGGAAATAATACTAAGAGGGGGGGTGAATCAGTATTATCAGATCAATAATTTTTCATTTCCAAAATAGATTTATATACACTACTTTTGTGAAGTGAACTAGCGTGTACACGCTATTGTGATTAGTGAAACAAGCGTATACCCAGAGAACTTGTGATTCAGTTAATTTATCATGTGTTGATCTACAACCAGTGCATTAGTAACTTATTAAACAGTGCAGCAAAAACAGAATAAACCATCACACACAAGCAACACACATGACCACCAAGATTTAAGGTGGAAACCCAATGTGGGTGAAAACCACCTGCTGTTGTCATCTCTATCTTCTTTTAATAAGAAGAAAATATATTTACAATCTTTTACTGGTGCAAACTCATACCAGTATGCAGGCACTCACCTACAGAAGGCTACAACCTTCTCTCATTTTCCATCTTCTACTAGAAGGGAGCTACAACCCCCTATCTCTTGTACTAGCGAATGTGTTTACTAGTACGTAAGCGTCGGCCTATAGAAGGCTACGACCTTCTCTCTTCTTCCAGGTACCACGTTTCATAAATTTTCAGACTAGATGATCCTGGCACACAACAATATACATGAAGGCCTCATTTCATCAAATTTTCATACTGGAACCATCAGAAACATTGAAACTCAAACTGCATCAACCACCAATCAGTTAATTTTAACAATCAAATCACTGTCACCAGAACACTGTGTTGAACCCAGAAACCTGCATCATCATTCAGAACCAACTGCAACCTCAAAAATCATGCATCAAAATGTATACGCTACTTTACTGAACCCAACCTGTGTGTATACGCTACTTCCTTTAATCAAATAAAACTCCTTATGCATTTAGTTTTACATTCAGATCTAAGAAGACTTCATTGACAAACAATAGTAAAACAATACAACTAGTCAGATAAATAAGTCAGATCTAAAGAATAGGATTTTCCTCTGTATATGCTACTTGGAAGAGTATAACCTGCGTGTACACATGATTTTACCGTGACAAACCAGCGTATACATCTGCAAATATTAACTCATAATTTCATTGCTATTCCGAACTTCAGACAAACCCAGATCATCACATTTAATGAATAAAACAGGTGTACACAATCATATTTGGCCCAACCAATATCAGATCATTCAATGATAAGTCATTTCAGGTCTCATGATCCTGATCCAACATTGAATTCAAGGTGCACACAATATTTCAGATCAAATCACCAACATAGCCCCTGCAACATAAAATATACTTCAGATAGCAGTATTCCTTAGAAACCCTTTTCACTTGCACACCTTGGCCTTATGATCTTCTCCTCCTTATATAGTTTTAAGCCTTTCTCAATAGCTCAGAAAAAAACCACTTAGAACCATGGTATTCTTGGATGAGATGAAATAGTCATTACTTCGCTCAATATTGGGGCTAATACAATCGTATTGACCCCTATTATTGTCTTGTCTTGAATTTCCTTGATTTTCCAACACATACGTGCTTTTCTTCTTGTCAGAGTGCGTGTATATGTATACACTCTTTTTGTTTTGTGAACTAGAGTGTATACGTTGTTTTGACTAAGTGGACCTATGTATACATCTTAAACTACTTTTCACCATCCTCTACCTTCAACTTCTTCATTCTAATTAGTAGACTATAGTTCCATCTCCCTGTTCTTCTGTACCAATGCCCTATTACATCTAAATGGACCTATTACATTGTGGGTTGCCTTTCATAAAAAATGAACTGGCCTGTGTGTGAGCTTCCATCAAGGACAACACTTGTATCATAATGCCAACACCATCTGAACCATTATACTCCTTTTCCTCCACACCTGTCTCCACTGCCAAAGAACCAAGCAATATTATCATTTACATTTTCCAAGCAAAAAGATAAAAAGGAAAAAGTTATTTTATATTGTTGGGTCCCTATAATACTAGTGATTACCCCATTACTATTGTAGTTATACCCCTTACTTATATTGTTGTGCCCCTATTACCCCCATGTTGTTATTTATGTGCCCCATAGAATCCCTCTATTGTTATTTTTGAGGCTTTATATTATTATTGTTAGGTCGGCTGGATTATATTGTGACTCCTTAGACTCCTATATATAGAAAGGAGGTTTTGTCATTTGTATCATCCAAGAATTGTTCATTTATGTAATGTAAAGGAGGTTTCCCCCTCGAAGAGGCTGAATTCTAAGGCGTTGATCTATCTTTTCTATCTTTTCTTGAGCTGGTTTCATAACATTTGGTATCAGAGCTTTGGATTCTAGGGTTTCGCTGCTCCAAACAGGTCATCGTGGAATTTTCGCTATAACTTTCTTTCTGTGATGTTTCCGAAGTCGCAAAAAAAACCCATTTGAGAAGAAATCGCGTTGAACCTTGGGTCCAAATTTCAGAGCTTTTCGCGCGATATTTGCGGAGCTATGATCTGAGGAAGTTGGTCTTTTTGCAAACTCCTGAATTACATTCAAAACAGGTGACCTGGGGAAAATCGTCATAACTTTCTCTCTGGGGATCAGATTGAAATTTCATAAGTAGGTACAGAAAGAGGACGGACTTTAGTTTCTTGTATGCATTTTTCAGATCCATAGGTCGAAACAGTGACTTGTGGCATGTTGTACAAGTTCGATCTACGGAACTAGTCTATAATCAAGTCACTGTGGCAGATTTCGCATAACGCTTCCTTGGAGAATCCAAATTGGGTCAGACTTGTGGCATTGGAAAGAGGACACAGAAGGCTACTACAGGTCACAATTTCAAAATTGGAGGATCTGGAATTACAGAGATACATCAGATTCAATATCAGGCTTCTACAAAGTGAAAAAAGGTGTGTAGTTTTTTTTTTTAATTTTTGTGTAAGCTAGGTTTGAAGGAATTCAAAGGGCATAGTAAAGAATTATTATCGGTAACTGATGCCCCGAGGAAATAAAATGCAAACACCTAGTAAGGAACCTGAAAGCTCTAGCATGACTCATGAATAAGAGGAAGAAATGCTACATGATATATCAAAATTACAAGAACAAGTGCAACAAATGTCACGCTCACAAAAGCTAACAGAAGCTAAGATAAGTGGCGTGGAATCTAAGATAAATGGTGTGGAATCTAATATAAATGGCGTGGAATCTAAGATAAAGGGCATGGAAGCTAAGATGGATGATTCGAAGACAGATTTGAAGAGAGACATGGCAGATTTGAAGACAAATTTGAAGACAGACATGGCAGATTTGAAGACAGATTTGACAAATTTTCTACAAGAAATACTTACTAATGATGAAAAGGTTGTAAAGGAAACTCATGATGTGAACAAAAGTAATGTTAATCATGATTCCATAGACTCTAATGTTGGATCGAAGACCCACCATATTCCAAAAATCGATATGAGGAAGTTTGATGGCAAGGATCCCGCCACATGGATATTACAGATGGAGCAGTTCTTCGATCTCAATAATGTGCAAAACACACAAAAGGTACGTATGGAAACTGTAAATTTGGAACCAAATCAGTTTGTATGGTATCAATGGCTTTGCTCTCGTAAAAAATTTATCACTTGGGCAATTTTTACGGAAGAATTGATAGCACATTATGAAGATACAAAAAGCAACATTTTTTTTAGCCAATTGATAAGTCTCAAACAAAAGGGTTCAGTAATGGAGCACATTGAGGAGTTCCAAAAATTGAACATAAGGGTAAAAGATATTCCAGAGGAGCATAGGATTGATGTGTTCATAGGGTCTTTAAAGGATAATATCCAACATGATGTTCGCCTTTGGGAACCTGATTCATTAGAGAAGGCATTCAGGTTAGCAAGAAAAATGGAAAGCAAAATTATGGCAACCAAGCATACCACTCACAACTATAAAGATGGAAGTGTTGTTGCCCCTAGTCTTCCACAACATATAAGGTTGACACCACAACAATTGGAAGAAAAAAGAGAAAAAGGGCTTTGTTACAGTTGTGATAGCAAATACACTAAAGGTCATAAGTGTGCTGAGAAGAAATTATTCTACATAGATTATGAAGAGGAAGAAGAAAAGGATCAAGAAAGGTCAAAAGAAGAAGATATCCTCCAGGAACAAAGCCTAGATGAAGAACAAATAAATCCGACCATATCTTGTAATGCATTGGCGGGAATTACCACTCCTCAAACCATCAAGATAGAAGGACAAATCAAGAAGAAAAAGGTAATAGTGTTGATTGATTCAGAAGCACCCACAATTTTATTCATTGTAGGGTAGCAAAAGAATTGAATTGCTTCCTATATCCAGCACCAGAGTGTCAAGTGATGATTGCAAATGGAGGAACAATAAATTGCTCTGGAAGGTGCCATAATATCAAGCTATCCATGAGAGAATATGTATTGACTAGCCCAATGCTTTCCATTCCAATGGGAGGTGCTGATGTTGTACTAGGAGTCCAATGGCTACAATCCTTGGGTACAATAGCTTTTAATTTTCAAGAACTTTTCATCAAATTTTCTACGGAAGGAAACGAAGTTGAATTAAGGGGTATTGCAGGGAAACCAGGAAAGATAATCAGCTCTCATGGTATGACAAAGCTTCTAAAAAAGTAGCAAAGAGGTGTAATTGCACAATTATGCTCGCTAGATGTTTCCACATTGGAATCATCTATTTCTCTAGATCTCCAAAAAGTCCTGGACAATCATTCCAAGGTATTTGAGACTCCCAAGGGTCTCCCACCTATGTGTGATCATGATCATGCTATTCATCTGATTCTAGGAAGTGTTCCTCCAAACATCAGGCCATACAGATATCCCTATGTCCAAAAAAGTGAAATTGAACGTATGGTTGCAGAAATGTTAGAGGCTGGTATAATTCAACCAAGTCAAAGTTCTTTCTCTGCTCCAGTAGTATTGGTGCACAAGAAGGATGGATCATGGCGCATGTGTCCGGATTATAGGGAGCTCAACAAGCTCACTATTAAAGATAAGTTCCCCATTCCTGTCATTGATGAATTACTGGATGAATTGCATGGATCAATTTACTTCACCAAGTTGGATCTTTGTTCAGGATATCATCAAATCAGAATGAAGATTGAAGACATTCCGAAAACGGCATTTAGAACTCATGAGGGTCATTATGAATTTTTGGTCATGCCTTTTGGCCTTACCAATGCACCTTCAACATTTCAAGGTTTGATGAATTCAATTTTCAAACCATTCCTTAGAAAATTTGTGTTAGTATTTTTTGATGATATACTAATCTACAGCAAGTCTTGGAAGGATCATGTTGAACATGTTGATAAGGTGCTACAACTATTGGAGGAGAAACAATTATATGCAAAAAGATCCAAATGTTTCTTTGGAGTCCAGGAGGTGGAATATTTGGGTCATATTGTATCTCATGAAGGAGTTAAGGTAGACCCTAGCAAAATTAAATCCATTAAGGAATGGAAAATCCCCACATCCATAAAGCATCTGCGAGGATTTCTTGGGTTGACAGGGTATTATCGCAAATTTGTTAAGAATTATGGGAGAATAGCAGCACCTCTAACAACATTATTGAAGAAAGATGCATTTTCATGGACTCTGGAAGCAACAAAGGCCTTTGAACATCTTAAAGAGGCAATGTGCCAAGCACCGATCTTAGCTACACCAGACTTCACAAAAACCTTTATTGTGGAATGTGATGCTTCAGGAAATGGAATTGGTGCTGTTCTAATGCAAGATGAAAGACCCATTGCTTTTGAAAGTCGTCCAATCAAGGGAAAGTTTTTAAGCAAAGCTATTTATGAGAAGGAAATGTTGGCAATACTCCATGCACTTAAGAAATGGTGACCCTACCTAATGGGAAGACACTTCAAGGTAAAAACGGATCATGATAGCCTTAAATACTTTTTAGAACAAAGATTATCCTCTGAAGAGCAACAAAAGTGGGTCACAAAGATGTTGGGTTATGACTTTGAAATCATCTACAAAAAAGGGAAGCAAAATGTGGTGGCAGATGCACTCTCAAGAAAGGATGAGGATGTGAAAGCGTTGTTGTGCGCCATTTCTATTAGCCAACAAGATTGGATAAACGAAGAAAGGGAGGAATGGAAGAATGATGAAGAAGTGTGGGCACTTATTTGAAAGCTACAACAAGATTCCAGTACGTCTGATACATTTAGCCGGCAAAATGATTCGTTATGGTACAAAGATCGCTTATACCTCTGTAAGAATTCCCAGCTAAAACAAAAGATTCTTATGGAATTGCGCACTTCTCCCTTAGGAGGGCACTCAGGATTTTTAAAAAATTACCATAGGGTTAAGAAGGAATTTTTTTGGGATGGCCTTAAATCAGATATTCAAAAGTTTGTGGCGGAATGCTTGGTTTGCCAACAAAATAAAGTTGAAACAATTAAGACACCGGGTCTATTACAACCTTTATCCATTCCAAGCCAACGTTGGGAGGAGGTTTCGATGGATTTTATCACAGGTTTACCCAAGTCTGAGGGAAAGAGTGTAATCATGGTGGTAGTTGACAGACTTACCAAGTATGCACACTTTTGTGCATTATCACATCCATTTAAAGCCAGTACAGTTTCTACTGCATTTATGGAAACAATTCAAAAGCTACATGGAAACCCAAAGATTATTGTAAGTGATAGAGATCCCATTTTCACTGGAAATTTTTGGACAGAACTATTTTCTTGTCTTGGTACTCAGTTAGCTCATAGCTCATCTTATCATCCTCAATCTGATGGGCAAACTGAGATAGTAAACAAATGTTTGGAAGGATATCTTCGTTGCTTTGTTTCTGATAAACAGACACAATGGGTCAAATGGTTACCTCTGGCTGAATGGTGGTATAACACTTCCTTCCATACAGCAACAAAAATGACCCCATTTATGGCACTTTATGCGTATCAACCACCATCCATCACATCATATTTAAGAGAAAATTCTAAGGTTCAGGCAGTGGAACATCACATCGAACATCAACAACAAGTCCTCCAACTCTTAAAGGATAACCTCGTGTTGGCACAAAATAGAATGAAACAACAGGCAAATCAACATCGCAGTGAAAGAAGTTTTGAAGTAGGTGATTGGGTATTCCTACGGCTACAACCATATAAGCAAATGTCCCTAAAGCAAGCTAAGAAGGATAATAAATTATCACAAAAGTATTATGGTCCGTACAAGGTGTTGCAAAAGATTGGTACTATGGCATACAAATTGGAGCTTCCTGCAGCTTCTCGATTGCACCCAGTTTTCCATGTTTCATGTTTAAAGAAGGTTATAGGCGACAAGCTCCCAGTTCAAACAATATTGCCAGAACATGACGAGGAAGGAAAAATTATATTGGAACTAGAAGCAGTCACAGAAACAAGAACTCGACAGCTGCGAAATCGATCAATTTCAGAGTATCTTATCAAGTGGAAGAACTTATCCGCTGAAAATTCCACATGGGAGGATGAGAATTTTATGTAGAAGTATCCAGAACTACTCAAACGTTGAGGACAACACTTTTTTGAAGGAGAGGGGCATGTTCGGTCCCTATAATACTAGTGATTACCCCATTACTATTGTAGTTATACCCCTTATTTATATTGTTGTGCCCCTATTACCCCCATGTTGTTATTTCTGTGCCCCATAGAATCCCTCTATTGTTATTTTTGTGGCTTTATATTATTATTGTTAGGTCGACTGGATTATATTGTGACTCCTTAGACTCCTATATATAGAAAGGAGGTTTTGTCATTTGTATCATCCAAGAATTGTTCATTTATGTAATGTAAAGGAGGTTGCCCCCTCGAAGAGGCTGAATTCTAAGGCGTTGATCTATCTTTTCTATCTTTTCTTGAGTTGGTTTCATAACATATATTTATTCATGCACATAGCAGTTAGTACTCTATAGATCAGATTCCATGCTCAGTTAGTTTAAATCATCACATGTGATAAATAAGGTGAAGTTAGGTTTCTTTTACATTTAGTTCATTATCTTTATGAAATTAGAATATGTTTCTTCCCTTGTACTTTATTTCTTCCAATAGGTTAGGGTTTCCATTTCAGTTCATTTTATGCAATTAGTTTAGGGCTTGATTTCAGTACATGCACTCCATTACATCATGACAGCAAAGGAATGACACATTGTATGCTGCACATATAGTGTTGATACCTCTTAAGTTTGTACGAACCCCGGGTTGATAAGTCAAGTTGGTAGCGTTTGGATTTGCAGCATTCTTGTTGCAATATCGAGGCTCATCACTTTTTGGTGTCGTTGCTGGGGAGGTGTCAAAGTATGCATTGTTCTCTTCCCTAGTTGATTCATTTCTTTCACTTTCTACAAAAACAAAATTATTTTCATTAGGGATATTTCATTTCAAAAATATAAGAGTGCATGGCATTAGTGTTTTCATTCAATCATAAAAAACAAATTAATTCTCCAACACCAACCCATCCCCCCATTTGATCACGTGGTGCAGTAAGAGCAACATCACCATCCACTTTTCCATGTAGAGGAACAATATATGGCAATGAATGTAGAAGAAATGGATGGATATGATGATAACGAGGAAGATCCTCTTGGATTTCCCATTCAATATGCTGATATCAATGCACACATGAAGAACATCCCTCCATCTTTTCTTCCAAAATTTCATGGTCTAAGGTCAGAGGATCTGAAAACCTTTCTCTTTGAATTTGAAATTATTTGTAGATCTTATGGTTACTTGTTAAACAATAAAAAATTGAGATTGTTTCTAACAACATTGAAGGATAGATCTCTTAAATGGTTCATATGTTTAGGGACTAATTCAATAAGATCATGGAATGAAATGCAATAGATATTTCTATAAAAATATAAAGATCATTATCTTAAAGAAGAAATCTTTAGAATGAATCAAAAAGAAAATGAGACTCTAGATGATCTAATAGAGAGGTTCATGTATAATGTTAGGAGGGAAAAATACACCATTTAGGATCCGACACACTAAAAACCCTCTTACTTAGAACACTTAGAGATGGGTGGATTCATCTCCTTGATCTCATGAGTAGAGGTGATGTATACCAAGTACCATTTCAAGAAATTTGTGAAACATGCAAACACATATCAAGAGGAAGGGCAAGAGTAAATAAATCAACATCAAGATCGATAAGTCAAGCTGAACTTGGAAATTTGCTTGATAACTTTAAAACATAAATTCTTAATAATCTAAGTGAAAAATTAGGAATGTTAAGAATACAAAATGAACAAAAGGAAGATGTTGATATTTGTGTTGTCCATGTAGAATCACATGACATTAAATATTTCCCCTCATTACCAAGGTTGAAGAAAGTTTACCAAGAGGACAGTAGAGAAATTCAATTGTCAATGAAACTATGTTATGTAGCTCCAAGAGGACCATGGCAGCCTATTCAACTTGATATGATTTAAGAACCTAATTCACAATTTCAATTTTGTGCATATCCACTTCAAAGTAACTAGAACACATCCTTTCCTTGGCAACATTGGCCATCTCAACCCCAAAACCAATCTTGGCAACAAGGTTTGTAAGGAAATTATGGGAGTCATCCACAATATCCTCAATATTTTCCTCAATATCCTTCATACCAACTCCATATTATCCCTACCATTCACCTCCACCATAAACTAAACCCCAATCACATCCACCAATATCCACTCCCACTCAGCTACCTGTACCACAATTTCCAAACTCACACATTGAAGTAGCTCGGCCCACTTACAATGTCGAGGTACAACACTTCCAAACATCTCTTCTTGAGCTAAATGATATTCAACATAGCTCAGGAAGAGTATTGCAAAAAGGAGATTCTCTTGATATCATTGAAGCACCACATCCAGAAGAATAACATTCAAATGACAATACCAAAGGATCATGGGCTACATTTGATGAAGAGTAGACAACAAAATCATAGATCAATAAAGCTCCCACATGGTTACCATAAAATCCTCCATGTATTCAAGAGAACAATCAGCAAAAAGAAGAAGATTTGAAGGTCATGGTAGAAGAATACATGAAGAATGATCCAAACAAGCAAGAAAACCAAGGACATCAAAGTTATATTGAGGTTTGGTTCCAGAAAATCAACAAGATGGAGCATCACTCTCTTCTTCAACTATGCTTGATCCTTTCAAAGTTAAATCATTTGGTCTCTGAAATCCAAGTACATGTCAAATAATATATTGCAAGCCTACACATTAGTTTGTATGTCATATTGATGTGCATATGGCTCCATTGGAAGTATTCTTATACTTGAAAGTGATTTTGTTTTTCAAGTAGAGTAGGGTTAAAAAGAAAAAAGAAAAAAATAGAAAAAAATAAAATATCAGGTGAAAAACTCTTTTGAAGCACCTGAGATTGGCTCATTGATTGAAAACCTCCATGAGGCGGTCAATGGGTTGAAAAAAAAAGAGAAAAAGAAAAAAGAAAAGATCCTAGGTGAAATCCTCTTTGAGGCGCCTAGGCAAACCTACTAGTTTAAAACCTCATTGAGGCGGCTAGTATGCCTATAACAAAATAATAATAATAATAAATATTTTCAACATGTATCTCTCTTGATGAATGCATGTGCTCTCCAACATCTACAAGCAACAAAAACAAGTTGGCACCAAAGAAAAGAAAAAATAGGTCAAACCTAGTCAAAAGAAGTCAAATTTTGATTTTCTCCTCCTTTGCTTAAATGCTCCAACAAGGCCAAGGTCATGCCAATCTATCACCCTCATCTATTTCCACCATCCACTCATCATTCCCAAGCTTCTACCACTCATTTTCCTTGTTTTCCCAAAATACTACAGGAAGGCTCTATTTTACTACAGGAAACAAAAATACATGGAGAAGAAATTTATTTTTGTCATAACCTGAAAACCATGCATCCATTTTCCAATAGGTTTTAGGAGGATATGCATATGGATGATGATAACATGATCAAGAAATTTCAGCAAATTCTAGTGCACAATTTTCGAGAAATCGGCCTCCATCAACTACAACCAGTTTTAAATTTTCTCGATATTCATGCATCCGTTTAAAAATATGCTTCATGGGGAGATGCATATCGATGATGGTAACATGCCCAAGCAATTTCACCCAATTCTAGTGCACAGTTTCTAAGAAATCAACCTCCATCAACTTCAGCCATCTTTTATTTTGCTCGAGGTTCATGCATCCATTGGTCAAGATGTTTTTATGGGGAGGTGCATAATGATGAGGGAAACATGCTTATAATGTTTCAGGTCAATTGATTCTACCGTTTTGGAGATATGGACAAAACAATTCTGCTACAAAAGTTTGTCCGGAAATACTACATGATATATACAAGAAGGCCGAGAAGAAGCTACAGAAGTAATATGATAGAAAAATGGGTCAAAAGGTCATGTATTCTTTAGGGAATATTGATATAGGTCCCCAAACACCACTTTCATCACTCATCCACTCCATCTAACCAAAATCCATCTTCAAATTCCACTCTTCCTTACTTGAAAAATAAAAATAAAAAAAGGGACCTCTGGGTGAAAAAATCTTTTGAGGCGCCTGGGGCAGGCAACCAGGATGAAAACCTCCTTTGTGGCAACCTAACTTTCTTTAAAAAAATAACAAAAAATTAATGGCAAGGACCTCAAACCTTCCCACTCATAAAAATTCTGATTTTTGTAGATTTGCAAGAAGATAATAAACACAAAGATCAAAGGGAAGCAAGCCATAAAAAGTACCATGTTTTTCTTCATCCATTTCATCTTGTCCATAATACCCATGTTCCTTCATTCATACTCATCTCCAGCAACATAAAAATTCCAATTTCAGGAAAGTATATGCTTTCTACAGGATTTCCTGTAATTACTACAGGAGTTTGTTGTAGTACTACAGGAAGTCCTGAAAATTTACAGGAAAGTCAGTCCCATGGAAAAATTATGACGTAGACCTGTTTTGGGATAGGAGAAAAGGACATTGACTTTACCACATCTCATCCAGTACCCATCATGACCATGTCACTCTATGGCCATACCTTCCACTCATTCCAATACCTATTTACCCTCCAACTGAGAAAGGACACAAAAATTCAAAAAAGGGGCAACTACAGGACTTCCTATAGTAGTACTACAGGAAACCCTGTAGCAGCCTATTTTGAAGTAATTGCAAGCTCTAGGCCTAACCTTCAGTACCATGATTGAAAGACTAGAAGCATAACTAAAGTCACAATGAAACTCCTCTAGAGCTCAACAGCAATAGAGGAAGCCAACACATGCACATCAACAAGAAGACAACCCATCAGAAAAATAAGATCAACAAAAAATAAAAAGGAAGTAAAGAAGATGTACCTAAGTCATGAGCAGCACAACAACATGAACTCAGTAGCAACATGCATGTCTCTCCAAAAACCATCAGGTATGTACAGGAATGCAATATTCTTGACTTCTTCTCTTGAGCATATTATAGTTAGAAATTTGTTGTCAATACATGAGAGATGAGGTTTTATAAGATAAGGATGGGTCAATAGTCTAAGCCACCTTTAACTAGTTAATTGTAGCTCACTCCTTCACTCGTGCAATGCTGAGAAGTCAAATTATGAAGGGTGATGATTTCAAGGAATGACGTCGGCAGTTAAAAGAATAATTTTTTGCAAAGGCAAAGTCACCGCAGCACTCCAAGTACTCAATCCACTTCATATTCACTACCTATCCATCATTCATCCATCCCAGTTCATAATTTCAAGAACAAACCCTACACTATGTCTCACCCTAAAAATTTCTTGAAAAAAATAAAGAGAACATCCTCTCCATTTTCACAAACCTACATCATTTCTCGTCACTCCCATACAGTTAGAAGACTCCGAAGGAAGAATGAATGACTGCAACAGGAAGGCAGAATGCTGGTACAAGAAAGAAGAAAGGAAAAAATTGTGTTAAAAGCCAAAAAACTGCAGTGCCTAAGAGAGACCTAATCAAAACAGAAAACTCCAAGGCCATTAGGAAATCATCTAGGCCACAAAATAAAAAAAGAAGGCAAGCTAATGGTCTGGAGAAACAATGATTTTTCTTTGCAAAAATATGTTTTTTTGCTTCTCCTTGTAGAACTTACAGCCAAGATTCTTAATACAGAAGAGAGAGGCCACCAGGGCCATGAATGAAACACAATGAGGTCACTAAGTTGCTCAGAATATGAGCAACACTTTCAGCAGGGGGGTATGATGGGCCTCTAAATTAGACATAAATTAAGGCCCATGCCTCTGAATTAAACATAAATTAAGGCCCATCTGACTATCCTTTAGCACATTAAACCTCTCTTTTTCCATTAGATAATGTATTTTAAACATTAGTATATTCATTAGGAAGGTTTATGAATAATTGCTTATTTGTGCCTAATATTAGTTATTTTTGTGGAATATTATGAGAATATTGGGCAGATTATGAAGATTTCGAGGAGGAGATAATTTAGGGACTTGTTCCCTACTACAGGAGGATCAATATTAAATAATAAATCAACAATATATTATGGAATTATGGCATAGATTGTGGAACTCCAATGACTCAAAAAATCTAGGAATGGGTTCCCTGCCATTTAATGCAGATTCCTAGTATTGGGAACTAGATCCACTAATCAAGAAATTTTGGTGGGGAAGGCTTCCTCCTTTCATGGAGAATGATTCCCAATCATTTTTTATCAGTTCCAAGTCGAATTTTCCTCTAGAGAGAGATGTTTATTAGTCTTCTTGTGGAGAAAACTCTTATTTTTACAGCTCCATTGTATTTTCTTGCAAGGATATAATTGTATTGATGAAAATAATGAAGATTGGTGTAATGTTCAGCTTCTACATCTTGTTCTCCTCCATATGTATCTGAGTTTCCTTGGGTTTCGCCATCACAGGAGCCTCAGAGCCCTTTCGTATCATTTGATTTTATTCTTTTCACTTCTTATTCACATGCATCGCTTGTTCTTGTTTCTTTCTATTCCTGCATTTAGTATTAATGATTTCTTGTTGTAGGATTGGATTAAATGGTTGATGTAAGTTATTTTGTAGGATCAAAAAAACCATTTCATCCTTGGAAAATATTTGGAAGGTCATAGTAATCATTGATCTACTTGGATTAGTTTTCTTATTCCCAAATCTAGATTTCTAGAACTCCTTTGTAGCAAAGAACAGTAAATTTCTGCTATTTTTTAGAGCATGGTAACGAGCTTCAAGCGAGTTGCTTCTACTTGAATTAGATCACAAAAACATCATATTTAATAACAAAAATTACCCCATTGCATTTTCACTTGATTAGGTTAGGCATTTTATAGATTTACTAGCTCACTCGTTCTCAAATTTCTGGATTTTAAACTAGTAAGTTTTCGTTGTTTAATAAATCTTTCCCATGTATAGATGAATTTTTGGATAGATGCAAACAATAATGTGTGTTGTTGTAGGAGCTTCTACATTTCAGGGAGACCTCATCCAAGCCTCATCCACCCATGTCACCAAAATCCACTAAAGCCTCAATCTGAATTCTTGTTTTATAAGCAAAAACTGCCATTTCCATTGAGCAAATCTACCCATCTTGGAGCCATTGCTTGAGTTTTGGGTAGTGTCCGCAACATCCATGCCTTATTATTCCATTATCCATCATTCCCAAGCTCCTTCCACCTTATAGACCACTTCAAGAGCTTTCGGCCTGTTTTTTGTAATAAAACAGGGGATCTTGTAAACATCATGTAGGAACTAGTACTTCTTGTAGACATCCTGTAGGAAAAACTATAGTGTCCTGTTTTCAGCCTGAATTGAGAAAAATCATGACTAGATGATAGGATTAGGCCCCTACTTTCCCTCCAAGCCATCTATTGGAAATAATACTGAGAGGGGGGTGAATCAGTATTATTTTGATCAATAATTTTTCATTTCCCAAACAGATTTATATACAATACTTCAGTTAAGTGAACTAGCATGTACACACTATTATGATTAGTGAAACTAGCATATACCTAGAGAACTTGTGATTTAGTTAATCTATCATGTGTTGATCTATAACCAGTGCATCAGTAACTTATTAAACAGTGCATTAAAAACTAAAAAAACCATCACACATAAGCAACACACATGAACACTGAGATTTAAGGTGGAAACCCAATGTGGGTGAAAACCACCTGGTATTGTCATCTCTATCTTCTTTTAATAATAATAAAATCTATTTATAATATTATACTGGTGCAGACTTATACCAATACATAGGCACTCACCTGTAGAAGGCTATAACCTTCTCTCATTTTCCAACTTCTACTGGAAGGGAGTTGCAACCCCCTAGCTCTTGTACTAGCCAATGTGCTTATTAGTACGTAGGCGCCGGCCTACAGAAGGCTACAACCTTCTCTCTTCTTCCAGGGACCACTGTTGGGTGTGGTGTTTCACCAAATTTTCGCACCTTCTTCCCCTTGTTTTGGCATTTCTATCCTTCAGACTTATGCCGTTATATGACCAAACTCCCTGTTTTCTTACCTTTATAGTCCATTTTATTGTCATGTTACTTTGTTGCATTTTACCGAATAAATACGAGGCTTTATTTCTTTTTGTAGATAACTGGACAAGAATTGAAGGAGCATGTTGGGAAGTTTATCTTTTTTAGGTGTTGGCTCACAGAAGTTGATAGATAGCGAAAGTTAATTGTAGGAAAGGGTAGAACAATTTACAGTTAGACCCTGAGTGTTGTTGCATATCGCTACTACATACTAGGTGTTGTTATAAATCGTTGCTGTTACAGGTGGTTGCTGTTATAGATTGCTGCTACACATCAGTGTTGTTACAGGCTGCTATTACACATCGGGTGTTGTTACACCTCACGTGGATCCAACGTTACACCAACAATGCTGTCATCAGTTATACCGCATCATCCCAAACCATCATTTTCTCAATATTGTTGCACTGAAGATGGAAATGTGGGTACTATTCCACATAACAGTTGTCGGAAGTGGGATTGTTTATTTTTTAGACAACAAGACTCAAGTAGTTGTAACTAATGTATATTTACTTAGTAGTAGGTTGCAACTTCTTTATTTTTACGATGTAATAGTTATAAAAGACTCAGATTTTTATGTATCAAAGGTGAGATATAGAGGATTATTGTTACTCTATTTCTGTAATTTCTGAAATTATTTTAATATAAATTGACACGATGATGTTGTTATTACTTTCCAACTGATTGGTTAATCACTTTTTGTGTTCTTCCTGTGCCCTGTTGAGGAGGAAGGGCCCTCCACTTTGGCAGGGATTGCAGTGAATAGTTAGTGTACATTTCAGTTTAGTTTATTGATTTATGTTTTCTCATTGTTGTTGTACAAATCATGGATTTCATTCACTATTGTTTCTATTTATCTTATGATTTACACAGAGTTAAACAATAGAGGAATAGTAACCGGCTAGCATAGATGTTAGTTTTAGTGTGGCTCGCCTTTACTTCAATAACTGAGAGTTGTGATTTAATTTTGTGGAGTGTTTTTTAATATCTGCATGCATGATTAATTCAGCAATTTAGATCAACAGCATATTTTACAGTTTTTCTACACTTTCTTATGCTTGGCTAGAGTGTATAGGCACAGATAATGGGAACTCCATCGAAATAGCAAGACCTACCCTGGGTTGACAATTAATGTTGCAGTCTGAGTCAATTAAGGTTGATAAAACAACACTACATTTTGGTATCATTGTCGGGGATGGCAAGTTGATGATACAATCAGCCAAGTTGTTTGTTTAATATAGAGTGCTCCTAGTCCATAGTTGCTGGGTGGTAAGATGAGAGGTAAGAACCTACGCATCCCTCTAACACACCTGTGCAGGATCACCATTGTGATCGCTAGGACACTTAGGACATTTTGATGCTTTGATTAGTGTGTCTTCAGCTACTGGGTAGTAAGATGAGAGGTAAGAACCTGAGCATCGCTCTAACATACTTGGGTGGTCTCACCACTTTCGAAGGCTGAGATACTTAGAGTTTGATTTGATACACATAGGTTCCATGTGTGCACTTTTTAGAACTTACAAAGATACTGAAATCATCCCCACTCTAATAATTCACAGGAACGATGGGTCATAAAAAGGAAACGAAGGATGAATATTTGGGAAGAAAGACATTTATCCAGGAATTAATCTCCAAGGCAGAAAAAGAATAGTCCAACTCTCAAAGGAATGTAAGGAAGACAGGGCCACAGAAGGCTGTTACTCCCATAGCGAAAGCAAAAACCTCCAATCCCTCCATGTTGAGACCATATCATTTTAAGGTCAGCACTCATACCTTCAAGATCAAGGATTTGATTCATGAGCAGGAAGAGGAAGTTAGTAGTCAGAATTTGAGGATCGGGGGCCAAGGGGAAACCAAGGGGGAACATCGAACACCCGAGACGGAGAAGCACTTAGACTTATCAATATCTGGATACAGGTAGTGCGGTGAAACAACCAACCCCAGGAGTATCTGAGCCATTAATTCCATCTACAGGGCCATCACAAATGCAGCTGGAAGAACTTTTGCTATAGGAAGGGTTAGAAGAATTAATCATGGGGGACAACAATGATAACAATACTAAAACAGACACCACTACCACCACCTTTGAGTTCCCAATTGGGAATCTCAGGGGTGAAGCTCCTATGAAGAATATTCTCCTATCATCTTTACCATCCTTTAAAGGGATGATTGTGGAAGATCCAGATACTTTTCTATTTGAGTTTGATGTCTTGTGTAGAAGTTATGATTATACAACAGATGCTCGGAAGTTAAAGCTATTCCCTGCTACCTTAAAAAGAGCAGCCTTGAGATGGTTCATGGGATTAGGTCCTGCTACCATTTCAACATGGAATGCTATGAAGGAGACGTTCTTGTCAAAGTACCAAGACTATTGTAGGCCTAGGGACTTAAGGGAAGAGATATTTAGAATGACACCGAAGGAGGAAGCAAGCCTGAAGATTATGAGGCATGGTTCCACTACAATTTGCAAAGGTCTAAACACAACAATTTACACTCAGAAATCTTGAAGACTATATTCATCGGAGGAATGAGGGACAACTTCCTTGACACCCTGAACCTATTAGGTAAGGGGGGTATATCATAAGAGCCATTCGTGGAAATTATAAAGCTCTGCCTATGATGCTCTCGAGGATCATCTAGAGGAAGAAGTACAATTTAGGATGCCTCTGTTCGCATACAAAAATCTACAGGCGAAGGAGTAACCACAGCAGAGACTGGAAATTTGTTCAAAAATTTCATGATCGATATCCTCAGTACTCTCTCAGCCCAGATAAAAACAACATAGATCAAACAAAAACAACTAGAAGCTGATACACCCCTAGCTATGTTCTGCCCGACTTGTTGGAAGAAACATCCTTATAGGGAATTTGAACTGAACAACATCAGCCTCTGCAACATCTGCGAGCTAGAACATTCAACAAAGAAGTGTTTAGAGCTTCCTAGACTAAAGGCAGCACTTAGAGAATCAAGCGAAGAGGTGCAGTCCTCTTACTTCATTACACCATGGAGGCCATGGCAACCGCGACCTCCAAGTATATCTCAAGACTTTTCCTCTTTCAATTCATGGAACAATGCATATAATAATCAACCATATCCATGGCAATATTCTGCCCCTCCTTCAGCTCAGTTTCCTACACCTTGGAACCAATGGTCCCCATCTCCTCCTATCCAATATCCTCAATCCCAACCATACCCGTGGAACCAAAACTGGAGAGGAAATGCCCAGAATTCAGCTCTGCCTACACCACCCATGCAACAACAGCTGCAATTACCTCCTTTCCAAGCTTCTACTCCTCCACCACCTATGCGACCTCAACTACCTATGCAACCTAACCCAAACCCAAACAATAAAGCAGCTCACGGCATAGAGGCTCCTATGACCTTCCAAACCTACCTTATTACCCCAGTGGAATTCAATGAAATACAATTATGATCGAGCACGGTAATTAACTCTAGTCACTCCCATATCATTACGGAGGAAGATTGTGAACCATCCAGAGGAGAAGCCGAAGACTTTGAGGTGGCTACTGTGTCTGTAACAACTGATATAGAGGAAGTTATTACATCTGTAACAGCCAACCCTAGAAGAACTGTTACATCTGTAACAACTGATTCAGGGAAGGCTGATACACCTGTAACAACAAATTCAATTGTTGTTATGTAGGACCCCTCGTATCCTCAAAGAGTGGTTGAACCTAGGATGACTTCCCAGCGTGAACCTGAGTTCCTTAGGGAGTTGCAAAATCTATATGTATGAATGCCTTTGTTGCAAGCCCTTAAAGAAGTACCCATCTATGCCAAGATAGTGAGAGATTTGTACATCAAGAAACCTGGAAGAAAGCATAAAGACCCTGCCACCATACATGTGGTGGGAGATTTATCTGAATTCATGTATGCTCAACCTCTCCTTACTAAGAACAATTATCTAGGCAAGCCTATAGTCACCATCTACATTAATGATCAACCCATAGCCAATACATTGAATGATCTTGGGGCTGCCATTAATGTAATGACGAAATATCACTTCATCATTCTCGGGCTACAGGGACTTAGACAAACTCCCACTGTGTTGGAACTGGCATACAGGTGCCATGTTAAACCTGAGGGGATGTTAAAAGATATAGTGATTACGATAGCTTCCTGGAGATACCCAGCTGATTTCCTTATTCTACAGCCCAAATCCAATTTGGGGGGCATCCTTTGATCCTAGGGAGACCTTGGCTGGCCACTGTAGATGCATTTAAATGCTACAAGGCAGCATCCATGGTGATATCAGACAGCCAGTCAACTCAGAACCTTAATAGTTATCCCCCAAAACAAAATGTGGATGTGTACAACCCTTGGTGGGATGAGTTTGAGCCTGATTCAGATTTTTCCCTACCACTCCTCACTCTGGGGAAAGCCCAGTATTTTAAAGACGAAATAGAAGACGATGTTATTATGGTTTTATTAGTAATACCTTGTTTGTTGCTTCTGTTAAAAATGCAAATGAGGAGGAAGACATGGAAGATATAGATTTTGAACAAATGAGGACAGCTCTGAATACTGCTAGTAGCCCAATTGATATTAAGGCTGGAAATTTTTTGAATGTTAACCCCAATTTGACTATTGAACAGAATTAATAGCTGTTATAGCTATTATAGAAGTATAAAAAGACATTTGCATGGGATTATACGGATATGAAAGGGATCCACCCTAACCTATGAACTCATCGTATTTATTTGAAGTATGGCTGCAAACCAATCAGACAACCACAACACCGCATGAACCCTGCACGAAAGGAAGTAGTGAAAGAGTAACTACAAAAACTCCTGAGTGTTAAATTTATTTATCCAATATCTAACAGTCAGTGGGTGTCACCGCTTTTCATCATTCCTAAAAACAATGGTAAGTGGAGGGTCTATGTTGATTATAGATAACTCAACAAGGCCACTCAGAATGACCATTTTCCATTACCATTTATATATCAGGTCCTTGATACTCTATCCAGAAAGAAATTATTTTCATTTTTGGATGGATTCAGTGGCTATAATTAGATACAGATCACCATAGAAGACCAAGATAAAACAACCTTTACTTGTCCTTAGGGGACCTATGCATACAAAGTGCTACCTTTTGGGCTCTCTAATGCACTAGCAACCTTTCAAAGGGAAATTCTGGGAATTTTCTCCAGCTTATTGAATGATTGTCTGGAAATCTTCATGGACAATTTCACACCTTATGCAGATGCTTTTGGAGCAGCATTAGTCATTTTGGAAAAAGTGTTAGAATGATGTGTACAGACCAATGTTGCCTTGAGCATGGAGAAATGTCACATGATGATGACTGAAGGGATCGTGCTTGGACATTACATCTCTAATAATGGAATTAAGGTAGACCCTATAAAAATAAAGGTAATCCTAAAAATTCCAACCCCCAAAATGTAGAAAGAGTTACGTAGTTTCTTAGGGCATGCAGGGTATTACAGAAGATTTATAGAAAAAATTTCAAGAATTGCATCGCAATTATTTTCCTTGCTCATGAAGGATGTTGATTTCTTGTAGACAGGGAAGTGTGAGCAAGCCTTGTTAAAGCTTAAATGTCATGTATCAGTAGCCATAGTCTTGCGAGGACCTAATTGGGAACTACCGTTTCACATAGTTATGAATGCATCGGATATTATTGTGGGTGTTGTTCTAGGCCAGCTAGAGGATAAGAAACCTTACGCTATTTACTACATAAGTAAAAATCTAACTCCAGCTGAACTCAACTACATAGTGAACGAGAAGGAGTTCTTAGCATTCATGCACACCATCAATAAATTCCAACAGTACATCATCAGATATCAATTATTTGTACACACTAACCATTATGCCATTTGTTTCTTAATGAATAAGCCAATTACAAATGGTAGGATTACATGATGGTTATTTCTATTACAAGAATTTGATATCACTATTATAGATAAGCTTGGAAAAGACAATGTAGTAGCTAACATTCTTTCTAGGCTAACTATTGATGACTGTTGCACTTCCACTGAGGATTCTTTCCCTATTGAATATCTTTTTTCTATTTCTACTTACTCACCTTTTTTCTATTTCTACTTACTCACCTTGGTATGCAGATATACTTAATTATCTTGCTGTAGGGAAGTTTCCATAGTATTTTTCCTTCAGGTAAGTCTCCCTAATGCTATTGGATTTCGCTCTTTAATCAAACTTCTATGTTTTACAATTTAGAGCGGCCTTGGAGAGTTAACTCTCCTCTCGCCTAGTCCAAGGCCCTAAATAAACGTAAACTTGTTGGTGTATTCTGATGACAATACAAAAGTTCTAGTTTATTTTATGAAGCACTGATTTTTAATGGTTGTTCTTTTAAGTCAAAGGGATAAATGAAAATGAAACCAATGGTGTTTGTATGATGCAAAAGAAATCAATGAAAAACTAACTTATATGAATGCAATCGTTTCTTCTTCAATGAAAAGATATTTCTACATGGGTTCTACAAAACTTATATAAAACAAAAAAAAAATTATTTTCTTTTCTTAAAACACACTTCACACACGAAAACTAAAAAAATTATTGATGCTTTAATAATGCGAAACTACCCTAATGCAAGGTGTAAATGAAGATGCAAGATTCTAGATTACTCTAAAAAAGAATGAAAGCAATTGTTTATAATTATTAATAAGCCAAATTAAGTGTTTGAAAACAATACAAATTTTGAATACAAAATCTTCTCCAAACAAGAAGGAAAAACCCAAAAAGATCACAATTCACTTTCAAAAAATCAAAAGAAACCAAAATCAAACTTGGCAAAGGAAAACAAAAACAATGTTTTTTAAGAACTTTTATTTTTCAAGAAGCAATGAAAAAAACCTTTTGAAAGCACTCTAAATGCCACTTAAGACTCAAAGACCGAAAGAAGAGCACAAAGAAACTTTGCAAGTTACAAATTCGACAATGAATGAAAACTTGAACAAAAAGGCTTCAACTTGTACTAAACAACCCAAATAGTAGCAAAGAGATTTGACAAAGTGACCAAGTTAGGAAAGAAACACTCTCAAATTTGTCAAAAAGTAACTTTCAAAAAGCGAGAAAAGGTATAAGGCCACAAAATGACGGAAAGCAAAGCAAGTAAACCAATAATCGAGCTTAACACTAACATTGAAAACAATCTACTGTTCTGGAGGACCAGAACAATCAAGAACCTCTGTAAGAAGTCTTGTGTGCCACAACACAAATTATAAAACTCTCTGAAAATCAAACCTAGGCCAAAGCTTTTCAAAGCGGGAGAGACTTCAAAACAGTAAGCTCACAGAATAATAAAATTCTATACACAAAAATTGACCACTCAGAAACCAAATAGACGGAGAAACAAATCTTTCTGGGTAGAGAGATTTGAAAAACCAATGCAAAAAATGTTATACGCGACTGTGTTCAAGTACAAAGGCATGTACATGCGCTTTTGATAAAGGAAACTCATGTATATGTGGTTTCACTTCACAGAAACAAACGTGTGTACACTACTGTAAACAAACTAAAGTGAGTATACAAATCTTTGCACAAAAAATAAAAAAATAAAGCTAGATAAAAAAGATTGGACTTAAGGTCTGAGATTCTACTGGACCAAACAATACTATCATAGCAAGAAAACCAAGAACTGAGCCCTGATTGACACTGAACAACCCAAACTAGGAATAACAAGATTGTTATCCCCAGCAGAGTCACCAATTCTATTACGGGAATAAGTACCCTAGGGCTCTGGGTTGAAACCCCAACAGAGCAAGGGAAAACTACAGTAAGAAACACTCATACAACTCAGGCAACATGATTATATAAACAAACTATGTGGTAGTGGCCATAGTTCAAACCCTTTGCAACTCCTGATGATCTTCGAATCTGCAAATCAACCAATTTGAACACACATAGTAGCATATAGATAAAGCATTTTAATGAAACTAACTTTATATCATATAAGCAAATGATTATTTATACATCAAAATATCATTCATTTATGAATTAAAACAGTATCTTATGCATAAACAAAGTTAATCTTAGGAACAAGACAACACTTCTTTTTATTGTAGAAAGTTATAACTAACATAGGGAGAATTCACTCTTCCTCTTCCGGCTCCAAGCGGAACCATCCTCCAGATCTGTCCAGTCCTAGTCTTCAATAGCATCCTTCCATAACCAATACCATGATATCTCAAGCAAGTGGAGAATATCAACACTCAAGGAAACAAGGGTTTCCTGAAACTTGGGGAAGTGCTTGAAGCACAGGGATACTTCAGACTCAGTTAGGGAAAATCTCAGTATAATAATTATATATCTTCTCCTCCTTAAGGCCTTCCCATAGAAGTCTATTTATACTTCTCCCAATTAGTTTTTTAGTTGGGAAACAGTTGGGAAACAGTTGGGCCACGGGCAATAGGAGATAATCAACAGGTAAAAACCATGAACTCCACCCATAATTAAGGAAATTTAATTTTTTTAAGTGTTTTAACACATATACGCATGTTCGGTATTGACTAACTCACGTGTACACACTTTTATCTCAGGGAAAAGTAGCGTATAGGGAATAAAACACTGTTTTTAAAATATTTGGACCAAGTCTAGAAGGAGGGGTTTCCCTAGGCCATAAACCAAGCATCACAAATACCAAGGGTAGTAAATGGTGCTATCACACAAAGTGCTACATATACCTAGATAGATGGGAACCTCTACCACACTGGACTTGATTTCCAGATCAGACGATGTGTTAGAGAGGATGAGGTCTTTGATATCCTCAAAGCCTGCCATGAGGAACCTTGCAGAGGAAACTTCACAGATAAACTAACATGATCAAAGTCCTTTCAAAAGAGTGCTACTGGCCAACAATATTTTAGGATGCCAAAATGTTTGTGAAGGGATGTGATAGTTGTCAAAGGATGGGCCAACCACTACAATCAGATGAGATGTCATTACAGCCCCAGATCGTATAGAACCTTTTGAGAAGTCGGCTCTAGATTTTGTAGGGCCAATCAATCCTCCATCCAAATAGAGATGCTACGTCTTGGTCTGTACTTACTATGTCACGAAATGGGTCGAGGCGAAGGAACTAACCAGAGCCACGGAGCAATTTGTCTCAAACTTTTTGTTCGAAGACATCCTCATCCAGTCTGGCATACCCAGGGAGATAGTCACAGACGGAGGGCCACAATTCACATATCATAAGATCCGGTAATTGGTTGAGAAATATAAAATCCATCACAAAATCACAACACCTTACCATCCATAGGCGATTGGCAAGGTGGAAAGCACTAATAAAGTCATTGAGGGGATCCTCACTAAGACTATGGCTAGTCATCGAAGAAATTAGGCTGACAAACTTCTGGAAGTGTTATGGGCATACAGGACTACATGGAGGAACACCACTGGATTCTCACCATATGAACTTGTGCATGGCAAGAAACCTTTATTCCCCATTAAATTTGAAATCAGGACACTAAGGACAGCATTGTAGGTCAATTTGGATTTGACTACAACACAAAGGCAGAGATTGAACTAGATCAATGAATTGGAGGAGAAACGGTTGGTTGTTATCCAGCAAACAAAGATTATCTAGCAGCAAAGAGCTAAGTGGCATGACATATTTATAAAGAAGAAACAATTCCATAAATAAGATTCGGCTCTCTTATATGACTCAAGGTTTAAGGACTTCAAGGGTAAGCTCTGCACCAGATGGCTAGGTCCTTATGAGGTAGATGCAGTCTTTGACAATGGGACTATAAATTTGGTAACCATTGACAGTGCAAGGACACCATTACTTGCAAATGGACACCATCTCTGGTTGTATCACAAACCTACCTCGAAGGGTTCATTTGTCAACATTGTCACAAATTCAGATCTACAGGTTATGGGAATAGGGGAAAGCCCCCATGTGCTGCAAAAATTTTAACCTTTCCAATAAGTGTAACAGCTAAAAAGCACCTGGTGGCAGCTATTACACCATTTCTAATCTATATATATATATATATATATATATATATATATATATATATATATATATATATATATATATATATATATATATATATAAAAAAATAATAATAATAATAATCTGGCTATGAAAACCTTTTGCAGGCATAGAAAGACACTTTTTGTAGCAGTTGAAAACCTCTTGGTGGCAGTTATTACACCCTTTGCAACAAAATTTGTTATTTCAAAGTGTATCATACGATAAGTTATGTTACACCCTCTGCAACAACATTTGTTCCTTCAAAGTGTATCATATGATAAGTGTCGTTACACTCTCTGCAACAACATATGTTCCTTTAAATTGTATCATATGATAAGTGTTGTTACACAATCTTTTGTTCTTTATGTTTTTGTAAAAATTAAATTAATATATACCAATTGTCTTGGTTTTTACACCTGTAACAACTGACAACTTTTTAGGAATAAAACTAGATATTTTATTGTAATAAACAACAAAAACATCACTGTGAGCCTCATCATTAGATCTAAGTTTGTGTGTCCCACTACCAGAGTATGATTCGATGTCGCGCCGCCCATCACCATGACCCACATCACCCAGGTACGTCATCAAAAAGGTAATATTGCATTTGATTTATTTTGTAATTATGGTAAGTTATCACGACTAATTGATGGCCGAGGATGGCTATCATAATTAAGTTGGGGGGGGGGAACGAATCATGTTGTGACATGACTGTCACATGATTTGAAATTATTAGAAAAATACAGTAATTAAGGCACGCGACCCGAGAGTTATTGTTACTTAATACCAAATCATACCAAAAAGGGTAAGGGCACTATTAACAAGACCTCCCCACAACTCACCATTAAAGCAAAATTCATTAAGCTGTATGAACCATGCATGCCAAATATTAATCCAAATATACACCTACACCACCCTACCACCCTATCATTTACCCCTGTTGGAAGCGTTGAATCCCTACTCAGAGTGCTGGGAGAGGAGGTAGGTAGCAGTTTAGGCTGAAACAGCTGGAGTGTGTGTTGGAGGGAATATAAGCAGGTGAAATAGCATTGAATTACATAAGCAATGGGTGGAGCAGTGATATGACATGAAATAGGAACTACAGAAGCCTTCAAAGGCTATCCTGAGGCATGCCAGGTCTTCAAAGATGCAGGCTGGTTCAAATTCTTCCAGAAATTGGAAGGATCGGACAATGGTGTGGCCATGGAATTCGCAATGAACCTGGAAAGAAACCAGACGGAAGTCAAAGGATTGAAGTTGGAGGTCACGGAAGAAGTTATCGCTAGAGTAACAGAATTGCCAGCAGAAGGGAAGAGATGGTTTACCAGGAAGGTTAATGAACCCTCGCTAAAAGGGGATTTTCTTCAGGAAAGTGAGTCGTTGGTTAAGAAGGGCAGGGGAATTGATAGGTTGTCACTCCCCTAGCCATGGGCAGATGTTGTTCTCTTCCTCATTAAGTACATTACTTGTGAGGGAAGAGAAACAATTGTGTTTAATTACCATTTCCCATTGCTGAACCATCTTCGCCATTAGCAGCGGATTAACCTACTGTATTTCTTGCTGGAAAATATTAGATACATGGTTGTGGCTGTGAAAATGGCTGCACATCTAGAAACATGTGTTACAAACCATGGCCTTATTAAACTCATTGTGTTGGATGCCTTGAGCCAACAGGGCAAGAATTGGGAAGAGTTCATGCGGAAAAGGCCTAGGACTACTTGCAAAAGGAAAACAAACATGGTTGGGGAAACTCCAGAGGTAACAAAGGAGTAACCACAACCCTTGACAGTGAGTATCAACAAGAAGTCAATTGATAAACCAATTGGTGATAGAAGGCCGAAGGAAAGGATAAGGGTCATCGAACACCTAGAATCTCCATCTATGTCGAGAAAGAACAAGGAAGCAGTAGAGCAGAAGGATGAGAAGCAAGCTCAGCCATAAAAACCTCCTTCACCTGGTAAGAGCGAAACCCAGTCCTTGATGTTGAAAATTGAAATTTTAGAAAAAGAGATTAAGGAATTAAGGGAATATCCAACAGTAGGAAAGGTAGACCCAAGAGTCCTAGGGATGGATACTTTGGCAGAGGTTGTGAGCAGGGCTAGAAGGGGAGAAATCCTGTGAACTCTATGTGTAGCCTGTGCTGAGAAGTTTTTGGAAGCTAGATTCAAATTCTGTGCAGAAGATACTACCTCGAGGATGACTCAAACTGAAAACTGGGAAGATGTTACACTGGAACCTGTCAAGGACATTGTTGATACACAAGAACCAGTGGTTGGTCGTTAATATGTCATTATTATTATCACTTTTTAACTCCTATTTCATCCATTTCTACTCTTCTTTATCATCTCATTTATCATGGTTTATCATATAATTCCATCTTATAATTATCTATGCTATTATGGATAAAAAATATTTTTTCTCCTTTCATTTTAATAAATTGATTATTATGCATGTTTTTACCAACGATGGTTTATTAATAAATTTGTTCACCATTCTAGCCTCCAAGATATTTTCTAGATTGAAGATTTGATCTCCAGCTCATCATTAAATGCACCAACTCAGAAATTCGTTGGAATAAGAAGTGACGGTTTTTAATTGGAAGTTTTGGGCAAATGGAGAAGAATCTGGAAAATCTGAAACATGGGTTTTGTTCAGAACGGACCAAATTAGTTTTGTAATAAGTAGTTTTCCAAAATTCAGCCCGTACTAAGAGAAACAGAAGGTTCTCTAAAGACATTTTTATCTGATTCGTTGTTGTGGCCGTTTTGCAAAATATCTTAGCTGCAATGCCAAATTCGACCTGTTCCTGTTGAATGATTGATGAAGAGATATTCCAGATATGATCTTGTTTATCAATTTGTTGTGAGCAATCCAATTTTGTAATGAGAATCATGTCTGTTGTAACTGCTCTCTGCTCTCTTTGTATTTAAATGAAAACAGAGATCAGGGAAAGGGATTCAAAAATAATGGATTCATGATTCATGATGGATGATTAGAAGAGAATTAGATGGATTGTTAGATTAGAGATAGATAGGGTAGGATAGGAGGAATGGGAGAATTACTATTGAGAAATTGTAGCTGTTATTGTTGACTCCCGTTGCTGAAGCAGAGAATGAAACTACTATAATATTTATGCAATGATTAACATACAAAAACAATTGCAGTTCCTTCGCATCTCCTGAAGTAATCAAGCGGTGCTTCACAGCTGGCTAAAGGCCCATCCCTGGTGGATCCACTTGCTTCTTGTATCATTATTTTACAGTTCCGTGTGATGGTTTGATTTCCTTTTCATTTCTTTAATTTGTTTTATTCAGTAATCTTCTATTTCTGAACATTTCACTGAATCGCCCTGTTATATGAAAATCGTGATTGGATTGCGTTGATAGCAATATTATTATTCATAACTTAAAATTTCATGCTGTTCATTCTAAAATAATATTGCGCTGTCTAATTTAGATTCTGCTGTTCATTTATAGTTGCGATTGTTGTTCATTTAACTATAGTTCACTTACAACTGCGATTGTTGTTCACTTAATTACCGTTCAATTATAACTGCGATTGCCATTCCTATTATACCTATGGTTAATGTTCATTCTGCTAGGATAAGATTGCTGATTCAATTTAATTTACAGTCGCTGTGTGTTTCCACTTAATTAGCTTTACTATTCTATTATATTTTAGATTGTTGTTCATTTCCATTAATTTAGCTTTGCTGTTCATTTCCATTAATTTAGTGTTGTTGTTCAAGTAGGATTAGTTGTTATCTCTTTCATGCAAGGATTTGATTTCACCTTTTAACTGATATTGCAACAAGTGTGTTTTAGTGAGCATTTCCAATTGAATTGCCACTTCCAGTTATTTGCTTTAGTGTGGATTGAAAGATCAACAACTATAAATGACACTGAATACCGCTGTCTAAGTTCTCAGATTGGAGATCTTGCCTATGATTGACTTTTATTTGCATCAGTTTACAGGGGAGGGAGTTATCATTACTGAGTCCTCTACTGATGATTGTTTGAGTAGATGTTTTAGTTACAAAACATTTCAGTTTCTTACTGTTCCGATTAGATTTTGTTTCAAGTATTCATTTACTTTTGCATTTTAAGCACTATATTGCAAAACATTACTCTTGAGCAAGTGACCACCTCAAACTAAGTACACACTTGAAATAAAAAATCATCCCTAGGTTGACAATTATTGTGAAGATAATTAGGAGTTAAAAAGACACCTTTTATCACCCAACATTTTGGCGCCGTTGCCGGGGAGAGTGTAGCCATTTCTAAAGAGTAGTGTGCATATGATGGGTGCCTGTTAGGAAAGAGTTGGGTATTAAAAACGGAAGGTAAGAACCTGCGTACGGAGCATGTAAAATCCCTACTCCCCCGCCCGCTTTCTAGCAGGATTGTTAAAGAAATTAGGGTAGAAATAAATGTTTGAATTTCTGTATGAATGACTAAAAAAATAGAAATTTTGAAAAACAAATCTCATGATTTCACTTAAGTGGTGATGTAAGCACCACCCATTTCACTAACCAATTGACAGGAACATTTGAAGAAAGAGCCTCGAAGAAACACATGAAGAACATCTTCTATTATGGTAAGAAATGGCTCACATTTCTACTTTTGAATTCCCTATCAAAGATCTAGGAGGAGTGACACAAATGCACATAATTCCCCCATCTTCTCTACCAAATTTTCATGGTTTGACAAATGAAGATCCAGATACATTCTTATTTGAGTTTGAAATACTTTGTAGAGGATATGATTATTGTACTAATGATCAAAGGTTGAAAGTGTTTCCTCTTACTCTAAAAGGAGCAGCTCTCCAATGATTCATGAGCCTAGGTGGGAACTGCATCCAAACATGGGAGGACATGAAGAACATATTCTTGAAGAAGTATCAGGGCTATTGCAAGGATAATGAAGATATTTTCGATATGATACAAGGGGAAGATGAAATCTTGGAGGACTATGTAGAGCGATTTCGCTATAACTTTCAAAAATCAAAACATAAGCATTTGGAAAAAGAGATCTTAAAAACACTCCTTCTTAAAGGAATCAAAGATGAATTTTTTGAACTCTTAAATTTGATAAGAAAAGGTGATGTTTTTCAGTTGTCATATGATGATGTTTGCGAATTTTGTATAAGGTATTCAAGAGGAATCTCCAAGGCTAGTAAGAATTCTAGAGATGTTTGTTCCTTCTTTTCCAAATCTACTACAAGAATAGGAGACATAAGAGTTGAAATCAATGTTTTATTTGAAAATTTTAAAGTTGATTTTATTAGCTCTCTAAATTCAAAATTGAATGTTTTGCAAGTTCAAAAAAATCAAGAATTTGATGAAGTGTTTTTCCCTCATTACCGAAAGGAGCATCCCATAGATAGTTGGTCTTCCTTATCTAGGATGGAAGTACCATATCAAAGAGATGAGGAAGTTGCAACAAGATCAAAACCATGGAAATCATGGTCTACAGGTATGCTTCAAAACGCTTCTTCTCCATTCTCTTACTTGCATAATCCATTATGGAATACTAATGTGTTAGGGCATCCATGTCAATCTCAATATAACCACCACCAATCTTGTCTACAAGTTTAACATGGTTCACCATATGATTGCATGATTACTCTCTCTCATCTTGTAGCACAAACACATTCTCCATATTCTTCACCAGTTGTTCCACAACATCTTGCTTTCCCATCAAAAGCATCCACACAACCCAATCAACTACATCATCAAAATGCTCCATTCCGTACACAATTTCCTATTCAACTAATTCCACACCCTCACCACAATAAACCAGTACAACATGCTTACAGTGTTGAACTGCAAAATTTACCCACCCTTCCCACCCATTCTATCTCACATGCACCATTGGAGGAAACTTATATTGAGATTCAGAATGTTTCAAATTCAAAAATTGTAGAAGTTATCGAAAAAAATGAGGTTTCTTTTAGTTTTCATCAACAAGCCATTTTAAAAACTCAAGAACTTCATGATATGATGGATATGAGAAATCAAGAAAGTAAAGGATATATTGAAGATTGGTTTCACTCCATTACTTGTTTGCAGCATCACTCCATACTTCAACAATTTTTGACACCATCTTTTCAAGGGAAGTTGGCTTCTCATACCCTAATATTCATTAATATGCATTTTTCAAATTTGGATATCTACATACATGAAGCTGAAAGTGATTCCATTGGAAGTACTCTTATACATAATCATATTCATTTTTCAAATCAGAATAGGCTAGTGTAGAAAATAAAATAAATAAGGAAATAAAATAAACACATTTTTTTTGTAAGAATAGTGTTTTTGTTGCAACACGCTGTGAAAATCAACATTGGTGATAAATGTTTTAATCCATTTGTGTATGTAGATGAATTATAATGGAAATAACAGTTCTACAAACACTCATATTCATTTTTATAACCAATTTGAAAAAAATGCTTCAATATCATATTTTTTGGCTTGTGGGCTTGATAAAATTTCTAAAAGCACAGTCGATACCGTCATGTTCTGAGATGACCAACAGGGAATATTTTTAAAACTTGTTTCTATCCTAAGCAGCCCTTGATTCCTACTTTCCAACCCAATTTGAATCACTCAATTTGGATATGAAACAAAAAAGTTAGAACCAAAACATTGACAAGGTGTCTAGTAGGCAGCTTAGGAACAAAGTTGGGACAGTCAATTTTTGGAGGCCTAAATGAGAATATTTTTAAAACATGCTTCTATCCTAAGTAGACCTTGATATATAATTTTCAACCTAGTTTGAATCACTCAATTTGGATTTGAAATGAAAAAGTTAAAACCAAAACATTGATAAGGTGTCTAGCAGGCAGCTCAGGAACAGAGCTGGGACAGCCCGTTTTTTAAGGCCTAAATTACTGAATTTTTAAAACCTGTTTCTATGGTAGATTCCCCTATGAATATAGTTACAAGGAAATTGGAATCACTCATTTTCGATATCGTATGAGGAAGTTATGATCAAAATACTGACTGTCTATCGTTAATCAACACTCTTAAAACTCTGTCTTTTTGGTTGTTCCTTAGAGTATTTGACCTAACAATCCTTCTTTTCTTCAAAAACTATTTCTATTGGAGATAAATAAATGAATATAATTTAATTTCCAATTTGAATCATTCGAATCCGACATCAAACGAAGAATCTATGCTTAAAATATCCACTATTGTTCTAAGTGGGGTAATCGAAAATGACTTTGTTATGCAGGTTGTTCTAAGTAAAATTGACATATCATATCATTGAATTTTTAAAACCTATTTCTATTGGAGATATACCTTTGAATTAGCTCTCATCTAGCTTTCGAATCACTCAATTTGGACAAAAAACAAAGAACTTGTGATTAAAACACTGCTGGTTAGCATCATTGGCCACTGCTCTCCCGCAAGTGACAAATAAATTTTACTTTATTATTTTATCCATGGATTTGTTATAAATAGTAACTATTTGTTGTTTTTTTGCATAATTCTTGGATTATAGGAGCTCTATCACCTCTCTTTATCCATGATTTAATGTTTTATTGCCGGTAGACACTCGTTTTTTGCAGGTCCTACGAGAATAAAGAAGGTCAATTTATGGATGAGTGATTCTTGAAAGAAATTTTAATGAAACAATGGAATTTTATCCAACTCATTACCCAACGGATTCATAACAGAAGAAGTAAAGAATTGATTTTCATTTGAAATTCATGTCATGTCACTGCTACCAAAATATTTTTCAAAGAGATCATTTTTTTCTTTGCCTTAAGAAATAACATCATAGCTATTGTAACTTAATTTATTTATTTACATACTGTTTTTAAATAAAATGTTGTTTCTTTTTTGATTTCTCTTATATTTTTGTGTTTCAGGTGTTGTTTCCTTCAAATTCTAGCCCATCCTCAGCATCAATGCAGTGAACCACTAATTCGTTTTTTTTGCGTGTCTACATGTTCTGATTGTGCATTTTTGTTGTTCATTTTCGAAGGAACAACATTTTCGCCTTTTTGTTGTTCTTTTCCAAAGAAACAGCACTATTGCATTTTGTTGTTCATTTCCGAAGTAACAGCATTTACACTTTTTCCTGTTCCTTTCCAAAGGAACAACACTTTTGCATTTTGTTGTTCCTTTCCGAAGGAACAACATTTTCGCCTTTTGTTGTTCCTTTCCGAAGGAACAACACTATTGCATTTTGTTGTTCCTTTCGGAAGGAACAACATTTTCACCTTTTTGCTATTCCTTTCTGAAGGAACAACACTTTTACATTTCTGTTGTTCCTTTCTGAAGGAACAATACTTTCACATTTTTGTTGTTCCTTTATGAAGGAATAGCACTTTCGCATTTTTGTTGTTCCTTTCAAAGGAACAACACTTTCACATTTCTGTTGTTCCTTTCAAAGGAACAGAATTTTCACATTTTAGCTATTCCTTTCAAACGAACAACATTTTTTCATTTTTGTTGTTCCTTTCAAAGGAACAACACTTTTTTGGGTGTATTTTTTGTTGTTCCTTTAAAGAAACAACACTTTTTCTCATGCATTTTTTTTACTGTTCTTTTTAAGGAACAACACTTTTTTCAGGTGTATTTTTTTGTTGTTCCCTACAGGGAACAACACTTTTTCACGTGCATTTTTTTCCGTTGTTCCCTACAGGGAACAACACTTTTTCGTGTGTATTTTTTCTATTGGTGTGCATTTCCTTTACTGTTCCCTACCAGGAACATCACTTTTTCGAGTGTTTTTGTTGTTCCTTCAAGAAAGCAACACTTTGGGAGTCTTTTCGAGAACAACCCTTCCTTCCTCTTGTGGGATTAATTCCTAGTTCATCTCAACTTCATTTTACTGATTCCATTTCATGGCATGAAGTACACTATTTTTATGAGGACAAGAATTATGGATTCTATTGAAGCAAGTTAATATCATTCACATTATGATCTTTAACAAGACAGCTCCTTAATGATAGATTATTTTCAAAAGAGACAATTATTTATATACTACTTTACTGCATCATTTTCCGCTATACATGATACTGATTGATCATCTTAATACCATGTTGGTTCCACCCTTCCTGATTATAATCTTCTCTATCTGTACTAAATGAGATTATGGGTATATTTTTTTCTATTAACATGTTCAACTTCTTCCACCATCCCTGCTCCTAAGGAGTATTGAGCCTCCCTCTTTTTATCATAAAAATGTGTAATAACAACAAATTTTTTTTCATAGATGGAGGATAGGGGGTTTCAATATGAGCCAGCCTACCATGTTGATAAGGTTGTAACAAAGTGACATTCCCATTATGGCCACAACACTAGGATTATGATCGATTGGATAGCCAAATTATCCTTAGAACAGGAGGTCTCATCACAAGCCAGCCTGATCACTTTTGCTACCACACCAGCACACTGATCTCTTCTGTAGAACAGCACTGGAACTCTCTAGTTATAAATTGAGGATCCTGGCTCATATGGGTTAAAAAGTAACCTTGCCGAGGCTATGGACGCCTACTGGCAGCAGAGGCTCTACTTATCGTATTGAAGTTATATCTTATCGTCAATTATTACTATAATACCCTTTTCTTATTCTTTATTTTTATCAGAGAAGTTATTTCCTTAATTTTTTCCCTATTTTGAACCTTTACCCATGAGAAATTGTTTTGAGATCAATCGCATCATTTTCAGCTAGAATACCGTCAGCAAAGCATCTTTTTGGCATATTGTTGTCCTTTTTCTTTTTTCGCATAACTTATCATCAATCCAAAGCATCCTATTTCTTGTTCATAACTATCTTTATACACTCTACTCTCATTATAACCATAACTCTCATCGTCCTATCATTGATATGTGTACTCTGCTTCATTTACTGTTGTATTGTTCATTCCCTTGCCTTGTCATTAGCACAACACCTTTCATATGCTTTATGGTCATGGAATCCCTTTTCCAATTGGAGGGGAGAATGTATGCATTATGGGATAGCATGCAATATGATTACTGTACTTTGACATAACTTGTTCATTTGACAAAATATTAGTATTGCATGTATACAAAAGAATTTCTGATTGAAATTTTTGCATGCATATTGTCTGTTGCTATTCAAAACTAACACTGTGGATTCAAGAACATTGTATGCAAAATAGTGATTGTTTACAGGAGAACAACAAGTATGGGGGGGAAACTCTATTCACAGCATGACCACACTATTGCAACTAACAAAAGAGGCTCGAGCAACTCGTGAATGCGAACAATTGTTCACACATGATTTTCTTGCCTGGATTCCACCTTTTTGCATCACTTTTAGCATCCACTCTGCCTATATCAGCTTCAACAAATGCCAGTCCATATATGTCATTCCACATTTTTCTTTTCGGAGGTAAAACATGACATAAAATAACATGATTTTATGATTTATTACGAATTTAGGATAATTTCATGAAAATCCATTTTGAACATTATTTATCATCATTCATTCCACATCTTTACCACTTCCCATTTTTCAGCGACATATCATCTTTCAGTTTGGGGGAGTGTTGCATTCATTCATTTCTTTCTTATGACCATGTCATTAATATTCTTTATCATCCATTGTCATTCTTATTCATTCTCAACACCTCCTTTATTTCATGTTGTTTTACACCAAGCATATATTTCAACAGATTGTGACAACCACCTCAATTTGTTTTCTAGCATTGCATGAGGGCATGTTAATTCTTCAGTTTGGGGGAGGAATTGCTACGCATGCTCGATTTTTTCTAATTTCTTTCTCATTTAAGGCATACAATTTCATTTTTATACAGTGCAGAAATTGATTTCCATATATTTTTAAAAACTATGAACTCAATTCTTGTGATTGTTGGAAAACACAGACATATCATTAAAATACACAAACCCAGATAATTTCATGTTAAATTAGTTCATAAAATTTCGGAAATCATGCACTATCACCTACAGCCATTTTGTTTATATCTCATGATCCGTGGATCAAAACGATCTGATTTTTCGATCATAGAAGCATTAATATAGTAGAAATCTACTTGCAAAATTTCAACAAAATCTGGTTTGTAGTTTTTGAGAAAATGGTTAATGAAGTTTGTTTTTACTTCATATACACATAACTTGAACGTCAATGTAAAAATTGTTACGCCTTCATCAAGATTGCTAAAATTGAATATTCATTCATTGAGGAAGAATTCATTTGTTCTATCCATTTCATAAGTTGGGATGAACAATTCTTTACTGCTTGGTTAACACAGATTCTTTGAGTTGCATGAGCACATGCAATATATTCAGTTTTTTGTTACATGAGGACATGCAATATATTCAATTTGAGGGTATGTTGGGCCGTTAATATGTCATTATTGTTATCACTTTTTAACATCTGTTTCATCCATTTCTACTCTTCTTTATCATGCCATTTATCATGGTTTATCATATAATTCCATCTTATAATTATTTATACTCTTATGCATAAAAATTATTTTTTCTCCTTTATTTTTAATAAATTGATTATTATGCATGCTTTTACCAATGATGGTTTATTAATAAATTTTTTCACCATTCTAGCTACCAAGATATTTTCCAGATTGAAGATTTGATCTCCAACTCATCATTAAATGTGCCACCTAAGAAATTCGTTGGAATAAGAAGTGACAGTTTTGCATTGGAGGTTTTGGGCAAATGGAGAAGAATCTAGAAAATCCGAAACATGGGTTTTGTTTAGAACGGACCAAATTAGTTTTTTAATAAACAGTTTTCCCAAAGTTGGCCCGTACTAAGAGAAATGGAAGATTCTCTGAAGACGTTTTTCTCAGATTCATTATTGTGGCCGTTTTCCAAAATATCTCAGCTGCAATGCCGAATTCGACCTGTTCCTATTGAATGATTGATGAACAGATATTCCATATATGATCTTGTTTATCAATTTGTTGTGAGAAATCCAATTTTGTGATGAGAATCATATTGTAATCATGTCTATTATAACTGCTTTCTGCTCTCTCTGTATTTAAATGAAAACAGAGATCAGACAAAGGGATTCAAAAATAACGGATTCATGATTCATGATGGACGATTAGAAGAGAATTAGATGGATTGTTATATTAGAGATAGATAGGGTAGGATAGGAGGAATTGGAGAATTACTATTGAGAAATTGTAATTGTTATTGTTGACTCTTGTTGTTGAAGCAGAGAACGAAACTACTGTAATATTTATGCAATGATTAACATATAAAAACAGTTGCAGTTCCTTTGCATCTCCTGAAGTAATCCAGCGGTGCTTCACTGGTAGCTAAGGGCCTGGCCCTGGTGGATCTACTTACTTCTTGTATCATTATTTTACAGTTCCGTGTGATGGTTTGATTTCCTTTTCATTTCTTTAATTTGTTTTATTCGGTAATCGTTTGTTTCTGAACATTTAGTTGAATCACCCTGTTATATAAAAATCATGATTGGATTGTGTTGATAGCAAGATTATTATTCATAACTTAAAATGTCATGTTGCTCATTCTGAAATAATATTGCGTTGTCTAATTCAGATTCTATTGTTCATTTACAATTGCGATTGTTGTTCATTTAACTACAGTTCACTTACAACTGCGATTGATGTTCACTTAATTACCATTCAATTATGACTGTGATTTCCATTTCTATTATACTTGTGTTTAATGTTCATTCTACTAGGATAAGATTGCTGATTCAGTTTAATTTACAGTTGCTATGTGTTTCCACTTAATTAGATTTACTGTTACGTTATATTTTAGATTGTTGCTCATTTCCATTAATTTAGCTTTGTTGTTCATTTCCATTAATTTAGTGTTGTTGTTCAAATAGGCTTAGCTGTTATCTCTTTCATGCAAGGATTTGATTTCACCTTTTAATTGATATAGAAACAAGTGTGTTTTAGTGAGCATTTCCAATTGAATTTCCATTTCCGGTTATTTTCTTTAATGTAGATTGAAAGATCAACAACTATAAAGGACACTAACTACCACTGTCTAAGTTCTCAGATTGGAGATCTTGCCTATGATTGATTTTCATTTGCATCAGTTTACAGGGGAGAGAGTTATCATTATTGAGTCCTCAACTGATGATTGTTTGAGTAAATGATTTAGTTACACAACATTTCAGTTTCTTGCTGTTCCGATTAGATTTTGTTTCAAGAATTCATTTAATTTTGCATTTTAAGCACTATACTACAAAACATTACTCTTGAGCAAGTGACCACTTGAGACTGAGTACACTCTTCAAATAAAAAATCATCCCTAAGTTGAAAATTAATGTGAAGATAATTAGGAGTTAAAAAGACTCCTTTTATCACCCAACAACCAGCAACCGAGACAACACAAACCACAGAGAGTGATCAAGCAATGGATACATAAGAACCCTTTGTTGACACTGTGGTTTCACCAGGAATAGCAGTGGAGGAGGAAATTAGCCAAGTGGAGGAAGAGAAAGATAATATCCATGAGCCAATGGTCCCTGCTACTATTACACAAGAACCAACAGCAGAGACTGAAGTTGTTCCAAAGGAAAACGATGAGAAAAAACCTATGGACATTACTATTGCCACACAAGAACTAGCAGTAAGAGTGGAGGTTGGCCAGGAAGATAAAGAAACTGTGGTCAAACCCACTGATGAAGCTGTTGTTACACAAGAACCAGCAGCCGAGGTGGGACAGTTTCACCCTCAGGAGGATGCTACACCCTTAGTTGATGATGCATGTGGGAGAACGTCGGGTCTTGTTGAAGGATGGCATTCTGAGAAATTGTTGTTATTGGTAGAGTTGCAAAAGTGGAAGCAGTTGGCACTCTCTCTATAAGAAGGAGTGATTTCACTCAATGTGCATAAGAATATGATGGATTCCCTGCAAGAGAAAAGGTTGAAGGAATAATTGGAAAGAAAAGAGGAGGCACGAACGCATAAAGAAATGATGAAGAAAAAGGATGAACAATTGTGTCAGCTGCATCAAGAGGTCTCTGACTTAACGTTTGATAGGACCAAACTCCATGACCTTGCTCTAAACCTACTAGCATGCAGGCGGCAGTCCCCATCATACCCAATGTTCCTGTGGGAATGCTACTATTTATTTCAGTTGAGGGAATTTTATGAGAACAGGTCATATTTGGGTTCTTTTACCTGCACCTTTTTGTAAATTTTTCAGTCCTATGATTTTGATGATCAAAATTTGTTGTGCGAGTTATTCTTGCACAAGATGATATGTGGATACGTGAGTACAAAGATGGTGGTGACTATGCTTTCTTTCATGCGAAATTTTTAGTTGCATGCATTCCTTTCATTTGCGAGGAATTAGATTGAGTGGTAACTAACTAATAAGACAATACAGACCAATGTGGAAAGGATATCACTATGGGTCTGGGTTGAACCGAGAATGACCTATGAACTTCGACAAGATTTTAGGCAGTTCCTGAGCACTCCAGAAAGGAGAGATAAATCGACCATCTACAAAAGAAAGATCGTGAGGGTCTGCCTCAACTTGTTCATAGCCATGAAGAAAATAAAGTCTAACCTAAAAGTGGTCTCATAGAGGATCGAAAAACTTGAGCTCTGCAAGAACGACTAGGGTTTCTCTGCATCCGTGACGGCGCAAACAACCGAACAGAGACCCTGTAATCATCCCTACTCTAGGCTCTGAGCGATCAGAGTAGTCTGCTGCGCCAGTCAAGGCGCCATGGAGACACCAGAGGGGGGGGCGTCAGGGCCCTCCCCAATGCAGCAAGAGCAGAATAATGACCTCCTCTTCGGTACATTCAATAAGGAATTCCTGAATAAAGATGGTTCAACGCAGCAGGAGAAAAACAAATCGAAAAATCCGCATGGCCAGGGCATCGGACCGCAAGACAAAAGGGAAAAAGACAAAGAGGAAACGCCAAAAGTGACCTCAGCAACCTGCAAACCTGTAGCTGCAGAAAGGCCAAGAATCGAACTACAGGGACACCTGGTAAACGCCAGAATAGAGTTCATGAAGGAACATGACATAATAGGGAAATTTATAGGCTTCTGGCCTACGGAAAAAGCCCTCTCTGGTTGGATAGCTGCCAAATGGAAACCGAAAGGGGATGTCCTACTGCAACTAGGACCAAAGGGCTTTTTTACAGTGATTTTCTACTGTGTTGAAGACAAACTCAGAGTGCTAGGAACAGGCCCACACTTCTTCAATGCAGCGGGTCTGTACATGCGCGATTGGAAGCCCAGATTTAACCCAGATCGGGAAGACCTAACCTGGGCACCAGTTTGGATTCGTCTATATGGACTCCCTAATGAATATTGGGATGAAGACTCCCTCCGGAGAATTGGAAATGGCGTGGGAGAATACATCAGAACAGCTGAGGAAACCAAATCTCGCAGATTCATATCATATGCACGAATTTGTGTTTTCATTAGGCTGAATGAAGCGCTACCAGAATCGATAACGCTCTCCCATTGGGATGAAGAATGGGTTCAGCCCCTGGACTATGAGCATGTGCCCTTCCGGTGCAGGAGATGCCATGCTCTTGGGCACTTATTCAGGGACTGTCCTCTAAATGTCCCAGATCTATCTCAGAACCCTGCAGCCAAGCCCAACCAAGATGGGTTTACCAAAGTTACTAACAGAAGGCGTTCGAACAGGAAAAATGCCAATGGGCAAAAGTCTCAGCAGAGTAACTTCAAAGATCAAGCGTCCAAGAACAGCTTTCAAACCCTCAGTGACATGCCGGAAGAACAACCTCCAGAAAATCCCAGCAAATCAGATTTCCCATCCTCCTCAAGCCGCCCACCCCCTTCTAGCCCCCCGCCCAACTCGAAAGCCCCCATTATCATCCCTACTATTTTATCCAGAGTCCAAGAGGACCCGATGAACACCCCCAAGAACATGGAGACAGATGGGAGATTGAAGGATACCCAGATTTCAGAGAACACTCAGGAAGATGCCAATACTGTGGAGATAATGGATGAAGAGGCCGACACTGTAGACCTTCAAGGGCTGGATATAAATGAGTTAGAGCTGGCATGTAGGAAAGAAGCTTATGAAACTATAGCAGCAACCGATTTGGAAAAATTAGAAATAGTCATCTCCAAAGTCTACCAACAACATCAGCTAGGGATTCAAGCTGGAAGCACCTGGGATGGTAGACTACGTCCAAAAGACTTCAAAAAAAGGGGAAGGAAAACCGTTCTTCAACGAACAATAGAGGTTGGCAAAGTCCTAGTGGATTCAGGCCACTATGCGCAGCTTACAAAGTACTTCAGTCCCTCTCAACCCAGTTATCAATGAAGCTCATCTCTTGGAACCTTAGAGGGCTCAACGGCCCAGCAAAATACAGAATGCTCAAAAACATGATCAAGATGGAAAAACCGCAAATATGTTTTTTCCAAGAAACAAAATGCAACAGCATAACTCTGGGACAAATACTCTCAAAGGCCTGGCCAGGCTGCCACTCAGTGGCCGTGGACGCAACTGGCGCTTCGGGAGGGCTTGCTATAGCTTGGAACACTCAAACCATAGCGCTCACTGACTTCCATGCTTCACACCATCTCATACAAGCTGCCTTTCACATCCTAGGCACAAAGGTTCATGGAAACCTTTCCAATGTCTATTTCCCACAGGATGGAGGCAGTAAAAAAGTGCTTCTGGACACCATCAAGGAGCTTAATGTCTACAGACCGCACCCACTCTGGATTGTAGCGGGGGACTTCAACATGATCACCAAGATCGAGGACAAAACAGGAGGAAGAACTAGAATGGAACCTGAAGTAGAACACTTCAAGGATTTCATACTAAGCGCCTCACTCATCGACCTGCCCTTCTGCAATGGAACTTACACTTGGAGCAATCACAGAAAGGGGAAACATCAGATCGCTTCCAAGCTAGACCGATTTTTGATCTCGGACAACGCAGTGCACGTTGGAGGGGACTTCACTGCGGAGATCCTGGCACACTCGGGATCGGACCATTGGCCAATAGCCCTGCAATGGCAAAGGCCAGGGAACAGCACCAGGAAGCCGTTTAGATTTGAAAGCTTCTGGCTATCTCACCCGGCATTCAAGGACTTCGTCAAATCCGTTTGGGCCTCCTTTGTTCCTCCCGAAGGTACCAAAATGTTCCAACTTCAGCAAAAGTTAAAATATTTAAAAGGACATCTTAAACGATGGAATAGGGAGACCTTTGGGAACATTTTTGAAGCCCAACTGCAACTCAATCAGGAGCTCAAGCTTCTCCATCAGATAGTTATCAATACAGGGCACACAGAGGCAACATTGGAACAAGAAAAGCACATTCACAGTCAGCTAGAAGAAAGAAGGAAGCAAGAAGAAATATATTGGAGACAAAAATCGCGGATCAGATGGCTCAAAGAAGGGGAACGCAACACCAAATTCTTTCATAACACCACAGTGCAAAGAAGAATGCACAACAAGATTTCCTTCATAAAAAACCAGGAAGGAGGGAAAGAGGAGGAGCATGAAAAAATAGAGGAAATCCTCCTTAATCACTTCCAACAGGTTCACCAAGAGCAAATAATGGATCGCAAGGCTGCCATTGAGAAAATCACCGGCAACATCCCCAGATTAATAACAGATGAGCAAAACGACTTGCTCATGAGCCCTATTCTAAGCCAAGAAGTGGATGAAGCAATGGCGCAGCTCAAAGACGGTAAGGCTCCTAGCCCTGATGGCTTTACAAGTAATTTTTTCCATGCTTTCTGGGATTTGATTAAGGAAGAGATCTGGCAAGTTGTAGAAGAGTCTAGAGCTCTTCGCTGGCTGTTACCCTCCCTTAACTCCACCTTCATCACTCTCATCCCCAAAGAAGAGAACCCCACTACCCCTGACAAATTTAGGCCCATTGCCCTCTGCAATGTTCTCTACAAAGTCATTTCCAAAGTCATAGCCAACAGACTCAAACCCCTTCTTCCTCAGATTATATCTCCGGAGCAGTCTGGCTATGTGGAGGGCAGGCAGATAATGGACGGTATAATTCTCTCCCATGAAATCATTCACTCGCTTAAGGTGGATAAACATGCGGAAATGTTACTCAAGCTCGACCTCTCAAAAGCCTTTGATAAACTCAGTTGGCCCTATATACAGAGCATGCTGAGAGCCTTTGGCTTTAGCGCCACCTGGGTAAGATGGATAATGAGCCTCATCTCCTCCTCCCATTTCTCCATTCTTGTAAACGGCCTGCCCTCTCGCCCCTTTAAACCCTCCAGGGGCATTAGGCAATGGGACCCCTTATCCCCATTCTTATTTGTTATCATGGCAGAAGGTTTAGGAAGGCATATCAAGCAGGCCCTGTGTTCAAATCAACTCCGAGGAATTTCTATTCATAATACCCCTGCCTCCTCCCATCAGCAATTTGTTGATGACACTATGCTTTATGGCTACCCCTCTGCTCAAGAAGCCTCTTGTCTGAAATCTTTGCTCAATGACTTCTCCAACGCCTCAGGAACTCAAATCAATAATGCCAAATCCCACATTTTCTTCTTCCACACCCCTCCCTCTGTAAAAAGGGCTGTCTCACGCATATTGGGTTTTCAATCTGCCTCTCTCCCCTCTACATACCTTGGGGCGCCTCTCACAGCTTCAGCAATAAAGCAACCAGCTTGGCGTGGGCTTATTGAAAAATTGGAATTCAAACTAAACCTATGGACACACCGCTCCCTTAACCTGGCTAGCAGAGCTGTGCTCCTAAAGTCCATCCTTCAAGCCATGCCTCTCTATCTATTTTCCATCCTGACCGCTCCAAAGTGGGTTTTAAAGAGCCTAAGGAATCTACAGCGCAACTTTCTTTGGGGAAGTTCAGCCACGAATCGCAAGTGGGCTCTTGTGAAATGGGACACTGTCTGCAAACCCAAGCACAAAGGTGGTATAGGCATCCGCGATCCTGAGCACAGTAATATCATCATGACCGCCAAAATTTGGTGGCAATGGTTGACAAACCCGGACAAACCGTGGGCCAAACTATGGATAGGCAAATATACCAACAGCATGCCCCAAGCAGAGCTTATTAGATTTACACCTACCAGCACAGGTTCACTCATTTGGAATGCGGCAAAACTCCACCACCAGCTGGTTCAGAAACACAGCTTCTGGGAAATAAGAAATGGACATAGTGCCAGATTCTGGAGCGACGCTTGGAATCAGCTTCCTAAACTCTCAGCGGTTCTTCCAGCTACCTTAATTCCGGGACAACAAGAGCAGCAGCAGGATAAAGTTCATCAATTTTGGAGTCTGGATTCTGGCACGAGCTTCAGGAAATGGCAATCAAGTAATCATATAACCAACACCAGCAACACCCAGGAAGCAGCAACTCTTGACAGTGAATTAAAAAAGAGGAGCATCAGGTACAATAATGGGGAGGACATACTTAGATGGGGCTATCTTCCCAAAGGTTCTTACTCCACTTCTGAAGCCTATAACCTTTTAGAAGGTACCACCACCATCCCGGATCCTCTCTGGGCAAGAATATGGAGCTTCAAGACTTGGCCCAAAATATCTCACTTCCTTTGGATGGTGGGACATAAAAAGATTCTTACATGGGATAAACTGCAGAAGCGCAACTTCCAAGGACCTTCGTTATGCCACAACTGCCATCAGAATGAAGAAACCCTGCAGCATCTACTGGATACTTGTCCGCTTGCAACTCAAATTTGGGAGAAGGTGGAATTCAGGAGTCAAAGACGATGCAGAGAGGCGGGAAGCATAATAAAAACCATACGGCAATGGCCGAAAAGCCCCTACAACAATGGGTTGCTCAACCACCTATGGAACATAATTCCAGGTATTTTGCTGTGGAACATTTGGAAGGAAAGGAATAGGTGCATATTCAAAAACCTCAGTTCGAATAAGGAGGACATCTGGAACAGAGTTCATGCCAACATTCAAGAAACCATGCTACTAAAAACTTGGACTCAACAGGATCTCCCCACTGAAGACAATGAGAAAAATATCTTAAACAACTGGGGACTGCAAATGCTACAGCAATTAACTACACAGCAGACAACAAATTGCAAAGGCAAGGAAGAAGGGAGATGGGAAGCTCCACCCATGCACTCATACAAGCTCAACTTTGATGGGGCTTCAAACGGTAATCCGGGCACTGCAGGATTTGGCGGAATCATCAGGGATCACCAAGGAATCCTACAACAGATTTACTTTGGCAACCTAGGTTGGGACACCAACAACTCAGCAGAACTGGAGGGTATGTGGCAAGGATTACTTACAGCTAGACGACACAATCTTCAACCGTTGATTGTAGAAGGAGACTCCCAAATTCTCATAAATATGGCCATTCGAATTCAAAATGGGTCACAAGCCAGGAAGGTAGCCAACAGCTGGAGATTGGAGGCCAGGCTTAGCCACATGGTTGAGGAAATATGCAGCTACAATGCCATCTCTTTTCATCATACTAAAAGAGATAGCAATAAGGTAGCCGATCTTCTAGCTAATATAGGGGTAGACTCAGACCAGCCCTTCCTTGAAGGAAATCTGAACATTATCCCCAACAATCAACTCCAGCAGGATTGTGAGAGTCTCATTCTCAGGGATAATGAAACCCCGGATGCGGGTGTCGAGTCGAGAAGTACAGGCACGCCACATGCAGCGCATGGGCTGCCTCGTGTAATGGAGGCCGTCGTATGGCAATTAAGCCACCCAAGTTGATAATGCATTCAATGAAGAAGAGGCGGGGTAGATGGAGGAGCAGGGCGGCATTAATGTGCACCTGCAACGCGAATTTGGGGGAAAATATCACAGGTTTGATGGCTCGTTCAAGGCATATTGGCCTGAGGAAAGTTGGCGGTCGTGGAAGCATAGCAAGCTCCGGCCAAGCACCGTTTCATTCCCCTGCAGCCTGGAGAATTGTCTTGGTGGCCATTCTGGTTGCTGGGTTGGGAGGAGATGGCAATTTGATGCTTTGCAGCATCAAGTCTGGAAAAGAAAATGTTGGCTCTCAAGCGAAGGTAGCCAAGGGGAAAGCTGGACATCTGAGAGTGAATTGGAAGGAAACTGCTGCTGCTACCAATTCCAGGTTCACCATCGAGTATACAGAGGTAGCTTTAGACTTACAATGGCTAAACTTCGCGAACGACAGCCATGCAGAAGAGGCCCATCTAGAGGGTCCTCCTCAAGATCACCTGCAGCAGATGAGCACCACCACTGCTGCTGCTGCTACTGTCACAGGAGAGCTAGAGCAACCCCGCTTCCCATTCGACAATATGTGGAGGTTGGGGGTTCCTGTGAAAGGAAAACGGAGCTCCCGGCTTTCGGTTCCGTGGTTTTCACCTTGCCAAGCACCGAGGATAATGCAGGCGTTAACGCCCACATCTCCATCATGTTTACAAAAATTCCAGATGAAGAACATCTCCAGGACCCGCAGGAAAAACAACTGGAAGACTCGGGCAGAGAGATCAGTCTTGGAAAAGAACACTCGTCTGTGGAAAAGAACGCTGCTGAGGTGCTTCCAGCGTCTGTTGTTGGAAGCAAGGGGGAATCAAGTCTGCAAGACCGCTTCCCTCCGATGGGGCCACCTCCTCCAAGTGTGGAAGAAGATACATGGCGGAAAATGTGGGAAGGGCGCGCGGAAGGTGACGGGTGGGCTTATGTCGTGGAAGATCCGAGCCTGGCTGAGGCGGCAGATGCATACTTCGCGTCCATCCAGCCATCTTCAGTTCGTCCCCAAGATTGAAGCTGTGGCGGGTAACGCCTTGATTTTGTCTTTTGGTCCTCTGGCTTTTGCTTCCTCTGTCTCAGTCTTTTGGCATTCGCTTCTTACTTCTTGGTCCTGGTTAATTCTGAGTCTTTGGTCATGTCTATGGTCTTGCCTCATCATTGGGAAGTCGAATTGGATAGCTGACATCAGTAACACAGTCACGCTTACATTTGTCAGATATAAAGGTCAGACTATCTCTGCTGCTAGCCCCTGCGTGGGCAATCATGTGTCTAGTTTATTGTCTTGAGAGTTTGGTTCGTTGCTGCCCCTGTATGGGTTTTTTGTTTTCATGGATAATTCAGTTTGGTTTTGGAGAAGCTGCCCCTGCGAGGGAGCTATAAGGTTTACAGTCAGGAGTCCCAGGGCTACTCTTCAGGCTCTGGAAGGCATGTCATGCAGTTTGTAATCTTTTTGTACATATAATATATTACTTAGATAGTTTTTACAGATTTAAAAAAAAAAAACTTGTTCATAGCCATGAGGAGCCAAGCACTAGTTGAATGTCTCAAGCACACTAAGGCTTGCAGTGCAGAATTGCAGGAAGGGGACCCATTTGAGTATAAGAACTTCATGGCTATTGTTTCACGGGTGCCAGAATACACCCAGATTGTGCTGACACTGGGGGCGTTCTGGATTGGCCTGAGGTTCAGATTCCCTTTGATCTAGTTGCCATTGGAGGAGTATCAACCCAATTATCAGTTATGTGATTATGAAGAGGAATCCTGGCCACGTGAGTTAATGGTTGATCAAGGATTCAAAGCTCTAGGCGATGATACTGTTGTTGCATACAATTTTACATATTTCCATCAGGGGCACAGTAGAAGGGTTTGAGATTCTGCATGGGGATATGCAGTGGCTTCAGTCAGGGGGAGATGTTGGGTGTGGTTTTCACCCATTTTCAGCACCTTCTTCCCCTTGTTTTGACCTTTCTATCCTTCAAACTTGTGCCCTTATATGACCAAACTCCCTGTTTTCTTACCTTTTTAATCCATTTTATTGTTATGTTACTTTGTTGTATTTTACCGAATAAATACGAGGCTTTATTTCTTTTTTTGGCTAAATGGACGAGCATTGAAGGAGCGTTTTGGGAAGTTTATCTTTTTCAGGTGATGGCTCGCGGAAGTAGATAGGCAGCAAGAGTTAACTACAGGAAAGGGTAGAATCATTCACTATTACACCCTGAGTGTTGTTACATATTACTGCTACATACTAGGTGCTGCTACAAATCACTGTTGTTACAGGTGGCTACTATTACAAATTGTTGCTACACATCAGTGTTGTTACAGGTTGTTGTTACATATTGGGTGATGTTACACCTCACGTGGATCCACCATTACACCAACAGTGTTGTCATCAGTTATGTTGCATCATCCCGAACCATCATTTACTCAATACTATTGCACCGAAGTTGTAAATGTGGGGACTATTTGACATAACAGATGTCGCCAGTAGGATTTTTTATTTTTGAGGCAACAAGATTCAAGAAGTTGTAACTAATCTATATTTATTTAGCAGTAGGTTGCAACTTCTTTAATTTTGGATCAGCATGATAATCGGAGATTCTCATGACTGATATGTTTTCTAATTTTCAGGATGTAATTGTTATGAAATACTCGGCATTTTATGTATCAGAGGCGGAATATAGAGGAGTACCGTTACTCTGTTTCTATAATTTCTAAACTTATTTTAATATCAGTTGGCATGGTGATATGATTATTGCTTTCCAACTGATTCATTAATCCCTTTTTGTGTTCTTCCTGTGCCTTGCTAAGGAGGAAGGGCCCTCCTCTTTGGCATGGATTGCAGTGATTAGGTAGTGTACATTTCAGTTTAGTTTATTGATTTATGGTTTCTCGTTATTGTTGTACAAATCATGGATTGCATTCGCTGCTATTTCTATTTATCTTATGTTGTTACACATAGTTAAACAACAGAGGAATAGTAACCAGCTAGAATAGATGTTAGTTTTGGTGTGGCGGGCCTTTACTTAATTAGCTGCAAGTTGTGATTTAATTTTGTGGAGCTTTTTTTATATTTTCGTGCATGATTGATTCAGCAATTTCGATCAGCGACATCTTTTACAGCTTTTCCGCACTTTCTTATGCTTGGCTGGAGTGTATTGGCATAGATAGTGTGAACTCAATTGAAACAGCAAGACCTACCCTGGGTTGACAATTAATCTTGCAGTTTGAGTCAATTAAGGTTGATGAAGTAGCACTACAACCACGTTCCATAAATTTTCAGACTAGATGCTCCCGGAACACAACAATATACATGAAGGCCTCGTTTCATCAAATTTTCATACTAGACCCATCAGAAACTTTGAAACTCAAACTGCATCAACCAACTATCAGTTAATCTGAACAATTAGATCCCTATCACCAGAACACTGTGTTGAACCCAAAAACCAACATTATCATTCAGAACCAGCTGCAACCTCAAAAATCATGCATCATAATGTATATGCTACTTATTGAACCCAACCTATGTGTATGCGCTACTTTTTTTAATCAAACCTGTGTATACCTTCAAAACTACTAAAACATAAAACTTATGAATCAAGTCTGTACAAACCAGCAATATACTGAACATCTACTGTCAATTGACAAATCTTTACATAGGCAGTAGCAAAGATCACCCTTCCCACTTGTACAATCAATCAATCAAATATCAAACTCCTTATGCATTCAGTTTTACATTCGGATCTAAGAAGACTTCATTGACAGACAACAGTAAAACAATAGAACTAATCAGATAGCTCAGTCAAATCTCAAGAATAGGCTTTTCCTATGTATATGCTACTTGGAAGAGTAGAACCTGCATGTACACACTTGTTTACCAAGACGAACCAGCATATAGATCTGTAAATATTATCTCATAACTTTGTTGCTATTCCAGATTTTAGACAAACCCAGATCATGACATTTAAAGAATAAAATAGGTGTAAACAATCAGATCTGGCCCAATCAATATCAGATCATTCAATGATAAGTAGTTTCAGGTCTCATGATCTTGATCCAACATTGAATTCAAGGTGCACACAATATTTCAGATTAAATCACCAACATAGCCCTTACAACATAAAATATACTTTAGATAGCACACCTTGGCCTTATGATCTTCTCCTCCTTATATAGTTTTATGCCTTTCTCAATACCTCGGACCAAAACCACTTAGGACCCATGGTATTCTTGTACGGGATGAAATAGTTGTTACTCCGCTCAATATTGTGGGCTAATACCATCATATTGACCCCTGGTATTGTCTCCTCTTGAATTTCCTTTATTTTCCAACATATACACATTTTTCTTCTTATGAGAGTGTGTGTATACGTATACACTCTTTTTGTTCTATGAACTAGCATGTATACGTTTTTTTGACTAAGTGGACATGTGTATACATCTTAAACTACTTTTCACCATCTTGTACCTTCAACTTCTTCATTTTGATTAGTAGATTGTAGTTCCATGTTCCTATTCTTTTGTACCAATGCCCTATTACATCCGAATGGACTTGTTACATTGTGGGTTGCCTTTCATCAAAACTAAACTCACATGTGAGTGAGTTGCCATTGAGGGCAACACTTGTATCATAATTCCAAGTATCTCCCCCTTTGGACTTGATGGAAACCGTGCTGGTGTTGATTACTGCAAGCTGTAGAAACTATTAGAGATAATAGGAAACACCAAAATACTCTCCCCCTTTGACATCAAGGGCAAAGGGCATACCAAGATATTCTCCCCATTTGATATGCATTATACTATCCATGCTCCCCTTGAGTACATGCTAAGTCTGCAGAGATATGTTTCAAGAGAATAACATGACTCTATAATGCAACTAAGTGAGTATGACCTCCCTATGACCAATCTCTCATACATACATCAATCACCCAACAAAGTGGGGATACACCATATTTGACTCATCCACCCAACCAAGTGGGGATATACCAATTCTTTATACATGACAGAAATACATCAATTATTACATCATCCATCCCATGCAAAGTGGGGATACAAATTACATCATATGTCCAATAGGACTCATTCAAACATAGACTATGATAGAAGAAGTCATATCACACCCTAGATCTTTACATGACTTATGCAACAAATGATATAAGTATCTGAAGCCATAGCTGAACTCAGCAACCATGATGCCAACAATGCAGAATGTGTGTGAAGGATAATGCTCCCCCTGAACTTGTGCTACCTATGCATTGTCAACAAGTCATTCATCAAGGCATCTTTGTCAGGTAGATAAAAATCAATGAAAAAAACATATTTTCAAGTTGTAATCATCAATATCAGATAGATCACCCATATCAGAGTCTGACCCACTGTTTTTCTGTCAGAAAAAACATATATGCTCCTTCAGCCATATAAACCCGCATGTATACACAACTATACTTCATGAAACCTGCATATAATAACCTTCCTCTAAAAACTAGATTTAACAGCAGGATGATGTAGCAACTACTCCCAGGTTTTGTCTGAGATATTCAAATGTTTCTCTGGGAAGCGGTTTAGTGAATATATCAGCAACCTGTCCTTTGGAGGGAACATACTCCAATTTAACCTTTTGTTCAAGTACTTGTTCTCATAGAAAATGGTACTTAATGGGTATGTGCTTGGTCTTGGAGTGCATGACTAGATTTTTTTAAATAATGATGGCACTTGTATTATCATATACAATAGAGATGGGTGGAGTACATGTGATCTGAATGTCTCGCAATGTTTGCATCATCCAAAATAGTTGTGTGTAGCAACATGTAGCGGCCACATATTCTGCTTCAGCTGTAGATAAGGCAATCAAACTTTGTTCCTTGTTGAACCAAGACACCAATCGTGAACCCATATAGAATTCTCTTCCACTAGTACTCTTTTGATCATCCACATTTCCTACCCAATCAGCATCTATATAAGCATGAAACGAAAGATCTGTATCTTTAGGATACCATAGACCAAATTCCTAAGTTGCTTGAAGATATATGAAAATTCTTTTGACTCCTTGGAGATTTGATTCCTTTGGATTTGCTTGGAACCTTCCAACAATTCATACTGCATGCATGATATTAGGTCTGGTACCTATTAGATAAAGAAAACTTCTAATCATAGATCTGTAAGTTGGTTGGTTTACTGCTGGTGATTCATCGTTAGAACTAAGACTGCATCCTATTACCATTGGAGTACATACTAGTTTAGAATCTTCCATTCTATACTTCTTCAAGATATTCTTGAGATATTTGGTTTGTGAAAGAAAGATACCATATTTTGTTTGTTGTACTTGTAGACCAAGAAAATAAGTAAGTTCACCAAGTAAGGACATTTCAAATTCTTGCTGCATTCCTAAAGCAAAATTATGGCTCATGGATTCTTCATTGCTTCCAAAGATGATATCATCAACATAAACAACAATAATTAGCAGTTTATCATTTTCAACCTTTGTGTATAAATTGCTATCTGCAGAACCTTTTGTGAAGCCTTGTTGTTGTAGATATATTTCAAGGCGGTAATTCCAAGCCCTTGGAGCCTATTTTAGGCCATAGAGAGTCTTTTTGAGCTTGCATACAAGTTTTGCATCATTTCCAAGAATGAATCCTTCTGGTTGTTCAATATAAACTTCTTCTTCTAAATCTCCATTAAGAAAAGCGAGTTTTACATCCATTTGATATACTTTGAATTTTCAAAAACTAGAAAGAGAAAGAAACATCCTTATGGCTTCAAGTCAAGCAACAAGTGCAAACGTTTCTTCAAAATCTATACCTTCTTGTTGAGCATACCCTTTACAAACATGTCTTGCCTTGTTTCTAATAACTTGTCCATTTTCATTCAACTTATTCTTAAATATCCATTTTGTTCCTATAACACTTTTATCATGAGGTCTAGAAACTAATTCCCAAGTATCATTCTTTTCAGTTTTCTCTAGTTCTTCATCCATGGCCTTGGCCCAACATTCATGTTTGCAGGCTTCATTTACATTCTGAGGTTCGATGGAGGATAGTAATCGAGATAACTTGACGTCCCTGTAAGAGTTCTTCTTGTTTGTACACCAGCCGCTTTTTCTCCTAGAATTTGAGATTCTGGATGATTCTTCTAAACATATCTGGATGGAGTTTTTTTTCTTGTCTGTTGTATCTTCTTCTCATGCTTCATTGGTTTCTTCTTCTATATCATTTTGATTTGATGTAGGAAAACATTCCCTGTCTTCCTTATTATCATATTCCTCTGTTCATTTCATTTATTCTGAATTTCTGCATGCTTCATCCAACATTAGTGTTTTCAACAATTTTCTGAAGTCTTTTGTTATAACATTTGTATCCTTTACTTCTGGATGAATAACCAAGAAGAATTCCTTCATCTTCTCTAGGTTCAAACTTAACATTTTTCATCAATCCTTTTGATGAAACGTTTGCTTCCAAACACTCTAAAGTGTTTGACAGTAGGAGGCTTACCATACCAAAGTTCATATGGAGTTTGATTGCTATTTACTCGAACATTCGCTTTGTTGAGAATAGTCACGGCAACAAATGCAGCTTCCCCATAGGGTTGCTGGAGTTCCAAATTCATTAAGAATTTCTTGAACCATTTGTAGAACTATTATGTTCATTCTTTCCACCACACCATTTTGCTAAGGATTTCTTGCAACGGAGAATTGCCTCTTTATTCCATGTTGTTCACAAAATTCAAAGAATTCAACTGATAGGAATTCCCCCCCTCGATCAGATCTGAGACATTTGATTTTCCGATCTGATCCATTTTCAACTAAATCTTTGAAGGCTTTAAAATTTTCAAATGCTTCATCTTTTTTCTTTAGTAGACCTATCCAACACATCCTGGAAAAATCATCAATAAATAAAATAAAGTATTCTTCTCCATGAGGTGACTTTTTCCTTGTTGGTCCACATAAATCAGTATGGATGAGTTCAAGAGGCTTACTTGTTGATCCTTCTTTTTCATTGAAGTGAACTTTGGTTTTCTTACCGACTTGAAATGGTTTGCATATGGTATTTTCTAGGATGTTGATAACTAGAAGATCATGAACTGCCTTGAGCCTGCATGATTTTCTTATTTGAGAAAATCTTAGATGTCCTAATCTTCTATGCCATAGCCAGTTTTCATTCGTTTTTAGATAGCATTGTTGTTCTCATCCTTTGAGTATGTATAAGTTGTTTGGAGTTCTTGTTCCTTTGATCACGGTCTTTCCTGTATCAAGCTCATGAACCACACATCCGTTTGATCAAAACACAACTTCATTTCCTTGATCACACATTTGATTGACACTCAACGGGTTATGTCTTAAACCATCTACATACAGGACATTTCCAGCTTTAACCTTTTCTTTCAAGAAGACAGAACCTTTACCTTTAATGACAGCTCGAGTGTCATTTCCAAATGAGACATTCTTTTCCTTTTGTTAGGCCCCTATACTACTAGTGTAACCCCTTATTGTTATTAGTACAACCCACTTGTTATATTGATGTACCCATGTAGTGCCTATATTGTTACTATTGTGCCCCATAGAAGCCCACTATTGTTATTATTGTGCCTTTACATTATTATTGTTATGTCAGCTCTGATTATGTTATGACCCCTTAGACTCCTATATATAGAAAGGAGGTCTTTTCATTTGTATCATTGAAGAATTGTTCATTTGTGTAATGTAAAGGAGTTTTCCCCCTCGAAGAGGTTGAATTCTAAGGCGTTGATCTATCTTTTCTATCTTTTTCTTGAGCTGGTTTCATAACACCTTTTCTAAAGCATTATAAGAATGAAGTTTCTCTTTATCACCTATCATGTGTTCGGAACATCCATTGCCGATGTACCACTAATTTTCTTGCCCTTCTGCATATAGAGCTATGCCACATATTTCTGATTGAGATTCCTTCTTTCTCCATATCTTGGGATTTAACGATGTTTGCTCCTTTTGAAGTGATGGCCGAAATTTGCTTCTGCATTCAAATTCTTCATTACCAAATTTGTTACAAATTGAACATTCTACTTCATTTTCAAGAGGAGAAAAGTTATTAGAGGAACTTTTCTTTATTCCTGTTACACTTATTTGATTTCGTGCTTCTCTAGTCATGATGGTTTTGTAAGCAACACATTGAGCAGCGTTATGCCCAAAGTTATGACATGAAAAACATTTCCCACTAAAGAAGTTTTTGCGATCATAGAATCTTTTGGCATTGTTTACTTGTTGGTTGAAGATTCTACTGATATTCATACTTGGAGTAAATTGGGTAGATTTACCTGATGAGTAATTTTAGGCCTTTGCTGACAATTGACATACTATTCACTAGTCTTTCCTACATGAAGATAGATTCTAGTGGAGGCTGACAACTTTTGTGATTGAGATGATTCTTTAGTATATCCAAGACTTGTCTTTATCAGCGGAGAACACTGAACCTTGATGATTTCATTTAAACTTTCTGATCCTTTAGCAAATCTAATATTAAGATATTTTGTCTTCTCAGGTTCTTTTCTTAGACGCATAATTTCACATTCTATATTTTCATTGTGTTTTTATCTTTCAGTGAGTTGGTGTGCCAACATATCAATGTGTTGGCATTATGATGCATATGTTGTACTTGATGGCAACACTCTCATAAAAGACCATCTCACTTATATACATTCAGAAGAGATATCAGATGTAACATAATACATAGATGCAGGATAGCTCAAAGGAATCAAATGGCAAGCTCTTTGTAAGCAGAGGTTCAAATATTGTTGAAATTATGAAGGACGCAGGTACACCTTACAGAAAGTGCGTCCCCGCAGGTAAACCATGTAGAACCCACGTCCAGGGACGCAGGCCAGCCGTTCAGGAGGTGCGTCCACCCAGTGCACACATTTCAAGGCAGAGAAAAGCACATGGGGGTTTCTTGTGTGGTATCTAGCCGACGGTTTTGTGTTTCTATGGTGTCGGCTCGTGGTATTGTTCCATGTTTTGGGGAGAAGCTTGCCTATATAAAGCAAAGGAGTTCATTTGGATTAAGCACCATCTTTGTTGAATATCTTTTGGTGAGATCTAGTCCAGATCTATGAAGGCGAATCTTCTAATGGACTATGATCGCTATGGCGCACGATCAGATCTGTAGATCTGACTGTTTGGGTTAGTCTTGAAGTCTTTATATCTTTCATATCTAAAGAGACGCAGGTGCAGTAAGGGTTCAGGTGCGTCCGGGACGCAGGAGCGAACCGGTTCAGGTGCGCCGGACGCAGGCGCAGAAGGGTTCAGGTGCGCCGGGACGCAGGCAGTTCAGTAGACTCAGTGCGAGGGACGCAGGCTAGCAGTTGAGCAGAGTGCGTCCGGGACGCAGGCCATCAGTTGAGCAGGGTGCGTCCAGGGACTCAGGCCAGCAGTTGAGCAGGGTGAGTCCGGGACTCAGGCTAGCAGTTGAGCAGGGTGAGTCTGGACTCAGGCTAGCAGTTGAGCAGGGTGCTTCCTTCTCTTAAAATCTTTGTTTATCATTGGTGTGTTTTGGGCTTGGTCCTATTATTGTTGATCTGGTTACTTCAGTTGATTGGGTGTTTCAGAAGGTTGTTTGAGCTTCAATGTTGTTGTTGGGTCCAGTATGAAAATTGGATGAAATGTGGCCTTTCAGTTTATGGGTTGTGCTTCAGTGTATCCAGTATGAAAATTGATGAAACGTGGTACTTGAAGGAGAGAAGATTGTAGGCCGGCGCCTACGTACTAGTATCTAAGCTAGTACAAGAGCTAAAGGAAATCTTTGGAGCATTGTAGCAGGTAGTAGCCTGCGTACTAGTAAATGGATCGGCTAGTACAAGAGCAAAGGGGGTTGTAGCTCCCGTACTGGTATAAGGCTGCACCAGTACAAATATTGTAAAAGAATTTTCTTATTAAGAAGAAGTTTGAGATAACTTGCAGCAGGTGGTTTTCTCCCGCATTGGGTTTCCACCTTATATCATTGTGTTCATATGTGTGCCTTATGTGTGATGATCTACTTTATGTTACTGCATCTGTTAACTGATAATATGGTTGATAATGTTCTAATGCACTCATTGAAGATCGATTAACTTAATCATAAGAAGTTGTGGAAGTAGCATATATGAATCTGATTATGGAAATGAAAAAGTTTTATTAATGTGATAATACTGATTCACCCCCCCCCCTCTCAGTATTATTCTCAACAATTGGTATCAGAGCAGGTACTTCAGAAAAGCTTGATCGCTTGAAGGAGATCCGTGGAACAATGGGAAAGAAGCTTAAGAAGAAAGCTCTTAAGAAAAAGAAGTCATCTCAGAAGAACTATGATAGTGGAAGAATCGACTGGGGATTAGGCATAAGAAGCTCTTTAGATTCAGAATCAGATTCAGAATCAGTATCAGGTATGAATGTGTTATCCTCTGATGTTCCAGCTATATTTCCTTGTGAAAGAGATGAAAGTGATAGCGAAACTATTGAATTTGCTCTTATGGGTGAACAAGAAAGATATCAAATAGAGGCAGAATTTAAAAAGCTGACAGACAAAATTAGAGATCAACAAGATCTATTGAACAAAAGGGAATGTGATTTCAAAGAAGAAGCTACCAAACTAAGGGCCCAACTAGAAGAAGGAAACAAGGTAAGAAAGCTACTCAAGGACAAGGAAGACCAATGTCAAAAATTGCAGCATGAAGTGACATCATTAAGAAAAGAAGTCAACGAAAGAAGCACAACCATCAAGAAACTCAAAGATAGATCCAGCTACTATGAAAATCTTGAAGCTACAATCCTCTCACTAAAAGGAGATCTTGAAGAATCAAAGAAGCAGAATACAGATCTACTCCAAGCTATTGCAAAACAAGAAAATGAAATCACCAGCTTAAAATCTCAACTAGAATGTGCCTTCCGAGTTCGTCAAATGCAGCAGGATCTGTATGAAGAACATGAAAAAGAAATTCTCAAACTAAGGGAACAAATGGAAGAAGGAAGGAAAGCTGAAGAAGTTTTGAAAAAGAAATCTCTTGAAAAGGAAGAACAGCTTCAGGTTGAGGTAAATATCTTGAAAGGTAAACTAGAAGAAAAGGATAAGCTTTTACGATTTCAAGATAGCTCTAAAGTATTGGATGATATTCTTAGTAGTCAAAGGTCCCCTGCTATAAAAACTGGTCTTGGTTTCCATGAATCTGTTGAAGGTGAATCTAGTTCACAAGGTGAGGCAAGAAACTCTAAAAGGAAATCTAAAGTGATCAACGAAGAAGTGAAAGATCAATCTCATCATCAACCAAGGAAAGAGATTCCTCAAAGAAAATCCTTTACTCCTCCTATGAATAATGTTGAATGTTATGTATGTCATAATCTTGGACATGTTGCAGCTAGAAGTAGAAGAAGAAGAGCTCAAGACCATTATTCAGAAAGGTCATCTCAATCAAGGTACTTTTATGGATATTGCTTTGCTTGCAATATGTTTGGTCACAAAGCTACTGATTGTTACAGGAGGAATATGAAACATGTAAGATGTTATGCATGTAACAAGCTTGGACATATAGCCAAGGAATGCAGGAACAAAGTTTGGGCACCATATCAAAAGGAGAAAATGTCATCATCACGCTTGAAGATATGGAGGAAAAAGGAAGTACAGTCAGAAAAGGATGGCAGGGTACAATGTACAGACATACCAGAATTAGAGGAAGCTGAAAGTACAGGACGCAGTACAGTAACAGGAGACCTGCGTGCAGACGCAGGCCAGACCAAGTCCAGGTGCGTCCAGGACGCAGTTCAGTAACTAAAGATCTGCGTGGGGACGCAGAGCGACTGAGGATCAGGTGCGTCCCTGAAGAAAAAAAACGCGGCGCGACTGTGTTATTGGATGCGTCTCTGAAGCGAAAGACGCGGCGCGATAGTGTTTTTGAGTGCGTCCCTGCAGCAACAGGACGCAGCGCAGCAGAAGATGAAGTGCGTACATGTCTCAAAGCATTTATTGGCTGATTCTTCTTGATATGCATGATCAGATTTAACAGATGGCACTGGTTTAGGGGGAGCATATGTCCTAAATTCATTGTTGGCATTATGGTCCTTGATGACAATGCTTATGATTCATCTTGAGTTGGTCACATGATCAGATGTATGGTTGATTCTCTAATGATGCTTGCATGGAGTCTTTATTTTCCTTGGCACATACATAGATGAGGTTGGCTGATTTCATGGATGATTATTCAAAGTCGCATTGTTGAAGACATGACGATGATGAGTCACTCATATGCAGCTGTTGACATGTGCATGATGCATGATTTCTTTCTTGGCACAAATGGATGAGGATTGTTGGCTAGATACAGGGATGATTATTCATACATATGTTGATTGATGTTGATACTCTCATTTGATGACTCTTGATTCATGTAGATCTGGATGGTTGTGAGTTGATGTTGACAGATACTATGGAGCAGATTATACAGTGTTGTTGATGATGTTTGTCATTTGAAAGGTCATAGCAAAACTCATGTTGTAATGGTCTATTGTAGTCATCTCTTCAGGTCATGTAACGGCCTTTGTCCCCCCCACTATGCATGGGATGAAGATGTAATGTATTTGGTTTTCATATTTCTGATGTATTCCCACTTGGTTGGATGGATGATCCTTATTGTGATGGGTGATGGATGTATGTATTGAGTCTTTTGGTGATAGGAAGGTCATTTATGATATATAGAGTCATGTTCTTCTTGTAGAACATCCTTTTGCAGACCTTGCTTATAGTCAGGGGGAGTTTGAGCATGAACAAGCACTATACAACAGAGCAGACATCTCAGCTTGTTCTCAGAAAGACCATTATCAGATTGGAGCACCATGACATATACAAAGGGGGAGCTCATTCAGAAACTTCAGCAGATCTGGCTCATAGTCAAAGGGAGCATGTTCTTAGGGGGAGCATACCCCTTTGCCCTTGATGTCAAAGGGGGAGAGTGATTCGGTGTTGTTGCCATCAAGTCCAAAGGGGGAGATTGTTGGCATTATGATGCATATGTTGTACTTGATGGCAACACTCTCATAAAAGACCATCTCACTTATATACATTCAGAAGAGATATCAGATGTAACATAATACATAGATGCAGGATAGCTCAAAGGAATCAAATGGCAAGCTCTTTGTAAGCAGAGGTTCAAATATTGTTGAAATTATGAAGGACGCAGGTACACCTTACAGAAAGTGCGTCCCCGCAGGTAAACCATGTAGAACCCGCGTCCAGGGACGCAGGCCAGCCGTTCAGGAGGTGCGTCCACCCAGTGCACACATTTCAAGGCAGAGAAAAGCACGTGGGGGTTTCTTGTGTGGTATCTAGCCGACGGTTTTGTGTTTCTATGGTGTCGGCTCGTGGTATTGTTCCATGTTTTGGGGAGAAGCTTGCCTATATAAAGCAAAGGAGTTCATTTGGATTAAGCACCATCTTTGTTGAATATCTTTTGGTGAGATCTAGTCCAGATCTATGAAGGCGAATCTTCTAATGGACTATGATCGCTATGGCGCACGATCAGATCTGTAGATCTGACTGTTTGGGTTAGTCTTGAAGTCTTTATATCTTTCATATCTAAAGAGACGCAGGTGCAGTAAGGGTTCAGGTGCGTCCGGGACGCAGGAGCGAACCGGTTCAGGTGCGCCGGACGCAGGCGCAGAAGGGTTCAGGTGCGCCGGGACGCAGGCAGTTCAGTAGACTCAGTGCGAGGGACGCAGGCTAGCAGTTGAGCAGAGTGCGTCCGGGACGCAGGCCATCAGTTGAGCAGGGTGCGTCCAGGGACTCAGGCCAGCAGTTGAGCAGGGTGAGTCCGGGACTCAGGCTAGCAGTTGAGCAGGGTGAGTCCGGACTCAGGCTAGCAGTTGAGCAGGGTGCTTCCTTCTCTTAAAATCTTTGTTTATCATTGGTGTGTTTTGGGCTTGGTCCTATTATTGTTGATCTGGTTACTTCAGTTGATTGGGTGTTTCAGAAGGTTGTTTGAGCTTCAATGTTGTTGTTGGGTCCAGTATGAAAATTGGATGAAATGTGGCCTTTCAGTTTATGGGTTGTGCTTCAGTGTATCCAGTATGAAAATTGATGAAACGTGGTACTTGAAGGAGAGAAGATTGTAGGCCGGCGCCTACGTACTAGTATCTAAGCTAGTACAAGAGCTAAAGGAAATCTTTGGAGCATTGTAGCAGGTAGTAGCCTGCGTACTAGTAAATGGATCGGCTAGTACAAGAGCAAAGGGGGTTGTAGCTCCCGTACTGGTATAAGGCTGCACCAGTACAAATATTGTAAAAGAATTTTCTTATTAAGAAGAAGTTTGAGATAACTTGCAGCAGGTGGTTTTCTCCCGCATTGGGTTTCCACCTTATATCATTGTGTTCATATGTGTGCCTTATGTGTGATGATCTACTTTATGTTACTGCATCTGTTAACTGATAATATGGTTGATAATGTTCTAATGCACTCATTGAAGATCGATTAACTTAATCATAAGAAGTTGTGGAAGTAGCATATATGAATCTGATTATGGAAATGAAAAAGTTTTATTAATGTGATAATACTGATTCACCCCCCCCCCCTCTCAGTATTATTCTCAACACAATGATCACATTATTTTCTTCTAAACAGATTTTGATTTTAGTGATTTATTCAAGAAATTCTTCTTCTTCTAAGGCATCCAAAAAATCATCATTGTCATAAGCCATGAGTAGTCTATAATCTTGGTCAGTTTCATCTTCATCACTATTGGATAAGCCATCACTATCTTCATGCATATAGTAACTCCTTCTATTCACAACCTATTTTCTATTTCCTTTTGCATATTCCTTTCCTTTTTCATATTTATCTTTATGAGGACATTTGGCAGCATAATGACCAACTCTACCACAAGCAAAGAATTTGAAAGGTAGCTTACCTCTGAATCTTCCAGAACCCCGTTGAAGCTTCTTGACAAAATTTACCTCATCTTCTTCTTCTGAAATGTGTTCTGATTCATTGTGCTCTTCCTTTTCTTTTCCCTTTGTTGATGCTTTAAAAGCGGCTTCTCTCATATCTGATGGACCTCCTTTTCTCATTTCAAAGGCAGTTAGGATTCCATGGAGTTGAGTCACAGTAATAGTTTGAAGATCCTGTTTTTCTTCTATGGAAGACACTTTTGACTCAAATTTAGAAAACAAAGATCTAAAAATTTTCTCAACTAAAGTAGCTTCCTTTATCTCTTCACCCAGATTCTTCATACAATTAACAATATCATCTATACGTAAAAAGTAAATAGCAACACTATCATCACTATGCATCATAAGGGTTTCATACTAAATTCTGAGAGTTTGAAGCTTAGCACGTTTTACCTGAGAGACTCCTTCATAGCTCTGAATGATTCTGTCCCATATCTCTTTGGCTATCTTGAGCTGCATGACTTTGATAAATTTTTATTTTGACAAACTTCCTAATAACGTATTGACAGCTTTGGCATTGGTTTCGTATAACTTCTTACCTGCAGAGTCTGTAGGAATTGCTGCTGGAAATTGAAATCCTCCTTCCACAATTTCCCAAACATCGGCTCCAAGAAATTGTAGATAGGCTCTAGTTCTTGTTTTCCAATAGACTAAGTTGCTCCCAATGAAGATTGGTGGCCTGATGGATCCCATGCCTTCATGATTATTCATCTTCAAAAATATTCCTTCAAGTGATCAAGCTTCTTTTGAAGGACCTGCTCTGATACCAATCGTTGGAAATAATACTAAGAGGGGGGGTGCATCAGTATTATCAGATCAATCATTTTTCATTTCCCAAACATATTTATAGACATACTTTTGTGAAGTGAACTAGCCTGTACATGCTACTGTGATTAGTGAAACTAGCGTATACCCAGAGAACTTGTGGTTCAGTTAATTTATTATGTGTTCATCTATAACCAGTGCATCAATGACTTATTAAATAGTGCAGTAAAAACAGAATAAACCATCACACATAAGAAACACACATGAACACCAAGATTTAAGGTGGAAACCCAATGTGGGTGAAAACCACCTGTTGTTGTCATATCTACCTTCTTTTAATAATAAGAAAATCTATTTACAATCTTGTACTAGTGCAGACTCATACTAGTATGCAGGCACTCACCTGCAGAAGGCTACAACCTTTTCTTGTTTTCCAGCTTCTACTGGAAGGGAGCTGCAACCCCGTAGCTCTTGTACTAGCCAATGTGTCTAATAGTATGTAGGCACCAGCCTACAAAAGGCTATGACCTTCTCTCTTCTTCCAGAGACCATGTTTCATAAATTTTCAGACTAGATGCTCTTGGCACACAACAATATACATGAAGGCCTCATTTCATCAAATTTTCATACTAGACCCATCAGAAACTTTGAAACTCAAACTGCATCAACCAACAATCAGTTAATCTGAACAATCAGATCACTATCACCAGAACACTGTTGAACCCAAAAACCTGCATCATCATTAAGAACCAGTTGCAACCTCAAAAATCATGCATCAAAATGTATACGCTACTTTATTGAACCTAGCCTATGTATATACGCTACTTCCTTTAATCAAACCTGTGTATACCTTCAAAACCACTGAAACATAAAACTTCTGAATCAAGTCTATACAAACCAACAATATACTAAACATATACTATCAATTTACAGAGCTTTACATAGGTAGTAGAAGAGATCACCCTTCTCACTTATACAATCAATCAAATAAAGATCAAACTCCTTATGCATTCAGCTTTACATTGAGATCTAAGAAGACTTCATTGACAGACAATGGTAAAACAATAGAACTGATTAGATAGATCAGTCAGATCTAAAGAATAGGCTTTTCCTCAGTATATTCTACTTGGAAGAATATAACCTCCATGTACACGTGCTTTTACCAAGACGAACCAGCGTATAGATTTGCAAATATTAACTCATAACTTCGTTGCTATTCTGGACTTTAGAGAAACCCAGAGCATGACATTTAAAGAATAAAACAAGTGTACACAATCATATCTGGCCCCACCAATATCATATCATTCAGTGATAAGTTATTCAGGTCTCATGATCCTGATCCAACATTGAATTCAAGGTGAACACAATATTTCATATCAAATCACCAACATAGCTCCTACAACAAAAAATATAGTTCAGATAGTAGTATTCCTTAGAAACCCTTTTCACTTGCACACCTTCGCCTTATGATCTTCTTCTCCTTATATATTTTTAGGCCTTTCTCAATACCTCGGACCAAAACCACTTAGGACCCGTGGTATTCTTGGACGGGATGAAATAGTCATTACTCCACCCAATATTATGGGCTAATACAATGGTATTGAACCCTGTTATTGTCTCCTCTTGAATTTCCTTGATTTTCCAACATATACATGCTTTTCTTCTTGTGAGAGTGCATGTATACGTATACGCTCTTTTTGTTCTGTGACCCAACATCTATATGTTGTTTTGACTAAGTGGACCTACATATACATCTTAAACTACTTTTCACCATCCTGTACCTTCAACTTCTTCATTCTGATTATTATACTGTAGTTCCATCTTCATGTTATTTTGTACCAATGCCCTGTTACATCTAAATTGACCTGTTACACTGTGGGTTGCCTTTCATCAAAACTGAACTGACCTGTGAGTGAGCTTCCATCAAGGACAACACTTGTATCATATTTCCAACACCATCTGAACCATTTTACTCCTTTTCCTCCACACCTGTCTCCACTGCCAAAGAACCATGCAAGATTAGCATTTACATTTTTCAAAAAAAAAAGATAAAAAGGAAAAAGTTATTTTATATTTATTCATGCACACGTCAGTTAGCACTCTCTAGATCAAATTCCATGTTCAGTTAGCTTAAATCATCACATGTGATAAATAGGGTTAAGTTAGGTTTCTTTTACATTTAGTTCATGATCTTTATGCAATTAGAATATGTTTCTTCCCTTGTACTTTATTTCTTGCAATAGGTTAGGGTTTCCATTTCAGTTCATTTTATGCAATTAGTTTAGGGTTTGATTTTAGTACATGCACTCCATTACCTCATGACAGTAAAGGAAGGACACATTGTATGCTACACATATAGTGTCGATACCTCTTAAGTTTGTACGAACCCTAGGTTGATAAGTAAAGTTGGTAGCCTTGGGATTTGCAGCATTCTTGTTGCAATATCGAGGCTCATCACTTTTTGGTGCCATTGCCGGGGAGGTGTCAAAGTATGCATTGTTTTCTTCCCTAGTTGATTCATTTCTTTTACTTTCTGCAAATACAAAATTATATTCATTAGGCATATTTCATTTCAAAAATATAAGAGTGCATGGCATTAGTGTTTTCATTCAATCATAAAAACAAAATAATTCTCCAACACCAACACACCCCCCATTTGATCACCTGGTGCAGTAAGAGCAACATCACCATCCACTTTTCCATGTAGAAGAAGAAGATATGACAAGGAATGTAGAAGGAATGGATGGAGATGATGACAACAAGGAAGATACTCTTGGATTTCCCATTCAAGATACTAATATCAATGTGCACATGAAGAACATCCCTCCATCTTTTCTTCCAAATTTCATGGTCTAAGGTCAGAGGATCTGGAAACCTTTCTCTTTGAATTTGAAATTATCTGTAGATCTTATGGTTACTTGTTAAACGCTAAAAAATTGAGATTATTTCTGGCAACATTGAAGGATAGAGCTCTTAAATGGTTCATAAGTTTAGGGACTAATTAAATAAGATCATGGAATGAAATGAAACATATATTTCTAGAAAAATATAAAGATCATGGTCTTAAAGAAGAAATCTTTAGAATGAATCAAAAAGAATATGAGAGTTTAGAGGATCTAATAGAGAGGTTCATGTATAATGTTAAGAGTGAAAAACTACACCATTTAGGAACTGACACACTAAAAACCCTCTTACTCAGAACAATTAGACATGAGTGGATTCATCTCCTTGATCTCAAGAGTAGAGGTGATGTATACCAAGTATCATTTGAAGAAATTTTTGAAACATTCAAACACATATAAAGAGGAATGGCAAGAGTAAGTAAATCAACATCAAGATCGGTAAGTCAAGCTGAACTTGGAAATTTTCTTGATAACTTTAAAACAGAAATTCTTAGTAATCTAAGAGAACAAGTAGAAATGTCAAGAATACAAAATGATAAAAAAGAATATGTTAATATTTTTGTTGTCCATGCATAATCACATGATGTTAAATATTTCCCCTCATTACCAAGGTTGAAGGAAGTTTACCTAGAGGACAGTAGAGCAAGTCAATTGTCAAATGAAACTATGTTATGTAGCTCCAAGAGGACCATGGCAGCCTATTCAACCTGATATGATTCAAGAACCTAATTTAAAATTTCAATCTTGTGCATATCCACTTCAAAGTAATTGGAACATATCCTTTCCTTGGCAACATTGGCCATCTCAACCCCAAAACCAATCTTGGCAACAAGGTTTGCAAGGAAATTATGGGAGTCATTCACAATATCCTCAATATTTTCCTCAATATCCTTCATACTGAACTCCATATTATCCCTACCATTCATCTCAACTACAACCAGAAACCCAATCACATCCATCTCAAATATCCACTCCCACTCAACTACCTGTACCATAATTTCCAAACTCACACATTGAAGTAGCTCAGCCCACTTACAATGTTGAGGTACAACACTTCCAAAAATTTCTTCTTGAGCTAAATGGTATTCACCATAGCTCATGAAGAGTATTGTAAAAAGGAGATTCTCTTGATATCATTGAAGGACCACATCCAGAAGAAGAAGAATATTCAAATGAGAATACCAAAGGATCATGGGCTACATTTGATGAAGAGTTGACAGCAAAATCATAGATCGAGAAATCTCCCTCATGGTTACCATCAAATTGTCCATATATTCAAGAGAACAATCAGCAAAAAGAAGAATATTTGAAGATCATGGTAGAAGGAGACAAGAAGAGTGATCCAGATAAGCAAGAAAACCAAGGACATCAAAGTTATATTAAGGTTTGGTTCCAAAAAATCAACAAGATGGAGCATCACTCTCTTCTTCAACCATGCTTGATCCTTTCAAAGTCAAATCATTTGGTCTCTAAAATCCAAGTACATGTCAAATCATATATTGCAAGCCTACACATCAGTGTATGTCATATTGATGTGCACATGGCTCCATTGGAGGTATTCTTATACTTGAAAGTGATTTTGTTTTTCAAGTAGAGTATGGTTATAAAGAAAAAAGAGACAAAAAAGTAAATCTCAGGTGAAAAACTCCTTTGAAGCACTTGATATTGGCTCATTGATTGAAAACCTCCATGAGGCGGTAAATGGGTTGAAAAAAAAAAAGAGAAAAAGAAAAAAGAAAAGATCCTAGGTGAAAACCTCATTTGAGGCACCTATGCAAACCTACTAGTTGAAAATCTCATTCAGGCAGCTAGTAAGCCTAGAAAAAAAATAATAATAATAATAAATATTTTCTCCATGTATGTCTCTGATGAATGCATGTGCTCTCTAACATATACAAGCAACAAAAACAAGTTGGCACCAAAGAGAAGAAAAAATAGGTCAATAGAATTCAAATTTTGACGTTCTCCTCCTTTGCTCAAATGCTCCAACCATGCCAATCCATCACCTTCATCTATTTCCACCATCCATTCATCGTTCCCAAGTTTCTACACTCATTTTCCTTGTTGTCCCAAAATACTACAAGAAGGTTGTGTTTTACTACATGAAACAAAAATACATAGAGAAGAAATTTACTTTCGTCATAACTTGAAAACCATGCATCCATTTTCCAATAGGTTTCAGAAGGAGATGCATATGGATGATGATAACATGCTCAAGAAATTTCAGCAAATTCCAGTGCACAATTTTCAAGAAATCAACCTCCATCAACTACAACCATTTTTAAATTTCCTCAATATTCGTGCACTCGTATAAAAATATGCTTCATGGGTAGATGCATATGGATGATGGTAACATGCCCAAGAAATTTCACCCAATTCCAGTGCATGTTTTCTAAGAAATCGGCCTCCATCACCTTCAGCCATTTTTTATTTTTTTCGAGATTCAGCATCCATTGGCCAAGATGTATTTATGGGGAGGTTCATAATGATGAGGGAAATATGCTCATAAAGTTTCAAGTCAATCCATTCTTTTGTTTGGGAGATATGGATAAAACAAGTATACTACAAAAGGTTGTCCGAAAATACTACATGATATCTACAAGAAGGCCGAGAAGAAGCTACAAGACGCAATATGATAGAGAAATAGATCAAAAGGTCATGTATTCTTTAGGGAATATTGATATAGGTCCCCCAACACCACTTTCATCACTCATCCACTCCATTTAACCAAAATTCATCTTCAAATTCCACTCTGCCTTACATGAAAAAATAAAAATAAAAAAAAGGACCTCTTGATGAAAAACTCTTTTGAGGCGCCTATGGCAAGCAACCAAGATGAAAACCTCCTTTGAGGCAACCTAGTTTTCTTTCAAAAAAGAAAAACATAAAAATAATGGCAGGGACCTCAAACCTGCCCACTCATAATAATTCTGGCTTTTGAAGGTTTGCAAGAAAATAATAAACACAGAGATCAAAGGGAAGAAAGCCATAAAAATCCCCATGTTTTTCTTCATCCATTTCATCTCATCCATAATACCCATGTTCCTTCATCCATACTCATGTCCTGCAACATAAAAATTCCAATTTCAGGCAGGTCTATGCTTTCTACATGATTTCCTGTAATTACTATAGGAGTTTCCTGTAGTACTACACGAAGTCCTAAAAATTTATAGGAATGTGAGTCCGATGGAAAAATTATGATGCATGCCTGTTTTGGGATAGGGAAAAAGGACATTGACTTTACCACATCTCATCCAGCACCCATCATGACCATGTCACTCTATGGCCACACATTTCACTCATTCCAATAACTATTTACCCTCCAACTGAGAAAGGACACAAAAATTCAAAAAAAGGGCAGCTATAGGACTTCCTGTAGTAGTACTACAGGAAACCTTGTAGTAGCCTATTTTGAAGTAATAGTAGGCTCTAGGCCTAACCTTCAGTACCATGATTGAAAGAGGAGAATAATAACTGTAGGCACAATGAAGCTCCTCCAGAGTTTAGTAGCAATAGAGGAAGCCAGCACCTGCACATCAACAAGAAGACAACCCATGAGCAAAATAAGATTAACAAAAGATAAAAAGGAAGTCAAGAAGATGTACCTGAGTCATGAGAAACACAACAACATCAACTCAACAGTAGCATGCATGTCTCTCCAAAAACCATCAGGTAGGTACAGGTATGCAATACTCTTAACCTCTTCTCTTGAGCATACTAGTTAGAAATTTGTTGTCAATGCATGAGAGATGAGGTTTTATAAGCTAAGGATGGGTCAACAGTCTCAGCCACCTTTAACTTGTTAATTGCAGCTCACTCATTCACTCGTGCAATGTTGAAAAGTCAAATTATGAAGGGTGATGATTTCAAGGAATGAGGTCGGCAGTTAAAAGAAGAAATTTTTGCAAAGGCCAAGTCAACACACCACTCCAAGCCCTCCAACCACTTCATATTCACTATCTATCCATCATTCATCCATCCCAATTCATAATTTCAAGAACAAACCCTACACTCTATCTCACCCTAAAAATTTCTTGAAAAAAAAGAAACAGAGCATCATCTCCATTTTCACAAACCTACATCATTTCTCATCACTCCCATATAGTTAGAAGACTCTAAAGGAAGAATGAATGACTACTATAGGAACGCAGAATGTTGCTACAAGAAGGAAGAAAGGAAAAAATTGTGTTAAAAACCAAAAAAATGCGGTGCTTAAGAGAGACCTAATCAAAACAGAAAACTCCAAGGCCATTAGGAAATCATCTAGGCCACAAAAGAAAAGAAGAAGGCAAGCTAATGGTCTCAAGAAACAATGATTTTTCTTTGAAAAAATATGTTTTTGGGTGTGTCCTTGCAACACTTACAACCAAGATTCTCAATGCACAGGAGCGAGGCCACCAGGGCCATGAATGAGGCACAATGAGGTCACTAATTTTCTCAGAGGATGAGCAACACTTTCAGCAGGGGGTATGATGGGCCTCTAAATTAAACATAAATTAAGGCTCATGACTCTAAATTAAACATAAATTAAGGCCCACCTGAATATTCTTTGGCACATTAAACCTCTATTTTTGCATTAGATAATGTATTTTTAACTTTAATATATTCATTAGGAAGGTTTATGAATAATTTCATATTTGTGCCTAATATTAGTTATTTTTGTGGACTATTATGAGAATATTGGGCAGATTATGAAGATTTGGAGGACGAGATAATTTAGGGACTTGCTCCCTACTATAGGAGGATCAATATTAAATAATAAATCAACAAGATATTATGGAATTATGGCACAAATTGTGGAACTCCAATGATTGAGAAAATCTAGAAATGTGTTCCCTGCCATTTAATGCAAATTCCTAGTATTGGGAACCAAATCCACTAATCCAGCGATTTTGGTGATGAAGGCTTCCTCCTTTCATGGGGAATGATTCCTAATCATTTTGTATAATTTCCAATTCGAATTTTCCTCTAAAGAGAGATTTTTTTATTAGTCTTCTTGTGGAGAGAACTCTTATTTTTACAGCTCCATTGTATTTTCTTGCAAGGATGTAATTGTATTGATGAAATTAACGAAGGTTGGTGTCATGTTCAGCTTCTAAATCTTGTTCTCCTCCATAGGTCTCTGATTTTCCTTGGGCTTGGCCATTCCAGGAGCCTCAGATCCCTTTTGTATCATTTGATTTTTCTTTTCACTTCTTATTCACATGAATCTCTTATTCTTCTTTCTTTCTATTCCTACATTTAGTATTAAAGATTTCTTGTTGTAGGATTGGGTTAAATGGTGGATGTAAGTTATTTTGTAGGATCAAAAACATAATTTCATACTTGGATAATATTTGAAAGGTCATAGTAATCATTGAGCTACTTGGATTAGTTTTCTTATTCCCAAATCTAGATTTTTGGAACTCCTTTGTAGTAAAGAACAGTAAATTTCTGCTATTTTTAGAGCATGCTAACAAGCTTCAATAAAGTTGGTTCCACTTGAATTAGATCACAAAAACATTCTATTTAATGACAAAATTTACCCCATTGCAGTTTCACTTGATAGGCTAGGTATTTGATAGATTTTCTATCTCACTAGTTCTCAAATTTCTGGATTTTAGACTAGTAATTTTCTGTTGTTTAATAAATATTTCTCATGTATAGATGAATTTGTCGATAGATGTAGACAACAATGTGTGTTGTAGTAGGAGCTTCTACATTGTAGGGAGACATCATCTTGTTCGCCTCATCTAAGCCTCATCCACCCATGTCACCAAAATCCACTAAAGTCTCAATCCAAATTCTTGTTTTATAAGCAAAAATTGTCATTTCCATTGAGAAAATCTACCCATCTTAGAGCCCTTGCTTGAGTTTTGGGTAGTGTCCCCAACTTCCATGCCTTATTCTTTCATTATCCACCTTTCCCAAGCTCCATTCCACCTTCTAGACCACTTCTTAAGCTTTCGGCCTGTTTTTTGTAATAAAACAGGGGATCCTTTAGACATCCTGTAGGAACTAGTACTTCCTATAGACATCCTATAGGAAAACCTGTAGTGGTCTGTTTTTAGCCCAAATTGAGAAAAATAATCACTAGAAGCTAAGATTAGGCCCCTACTTTCCCTCCAAGCCATCTAAACCATTGTACTCCTTTTCCTCCACAGCTGATCCGAACTTAAATAGTAACGCAACAAATTATAGAGATAACCATAAATATAGATATTCAGCGGAAATAATACTTCATTTCATTAATGTAGAATACTGAAATATGCTTACAAACAGTGATGGAAATAAACCAGCTAGGGCAATGGTAGCTTATCTCTGAGAAGGGATGTCGTGGCTACATGCCTCCGAATTGTCTTACAATGAGGCTCAAAGACCTATTTATTGTTGAGAAATAATGGAAAACCCTTCACATCCCAAAACCTAACCCTAGAAGATGAAACGCCAAATTGTTGGCCCCGTTTTTGGGTGAGTTGGATAGCCAACTACCCGGGGTCACGAATTGGTCATATTATCTCCATTTGACGTGCATGATAGCCCGTTGGAAAGATATCTCCGAGGAATACGAAGAAAAAGATGATTTTTTGACAAAAAAAAAATTGGTGGGAAATTTACCAAAAAACGTCATTTAGGGCCTCAAAACGGCTCCGGAAGTTCAGGACTCGAAAAACTGCTAAAAATAGTAAACTATGCTACAATTTAGGAAACCGAAAAAACTAAAAGAGACAATTGTGGGGGTCCAAATGGGCTAGGTGGGTGGCCACCAACATCCACCTGGATCATTCCTCCCCCCTTAGGAAGCAATGGTCCCCATTTCATTGAGTTCCTCCCTGAGATGAGGAAGCTTCTGCTGAGCTGGGTCCTGGGTGAGTTGTTTTGCAATCTTTGATGTGTCCAGAAATGGTGGGAAGCAGGGTCGACGATGGTCCACATTGGACACTCGGTGCAAGCCAAGGAATGGAGGAATGTTGTGCTTCAAAGCATTGTTGCCTGTAGCCTTGGTACTGGTGTAAGGACTATGTCAGAGTCACCTGAGTTTCTAATGGTTTCTGGTAAGGCATTCTCTCTGCAAATGTAACCAAACTTTGTCGCCCACCTGAAACTTGTGTGGTACCCCTGTGGGTGAAGAGAATTTGTTCCTATGTCTTGTCATGACCGTATCCCTTTTCTGCTGCTACTGCATGGAGGAACCCTTTGCGAGGGTCATGCATGTAGCAATGATCTTCCCCTTACTTTGGAAGTGAACCAAACAGAAAATGAATTTCCTAGTCTAGGAGATAAGCTTGTTGCCTTTCTTAGTAGTGATCAAAGAGGTGGCGGTAGGTGGGGCTACCTCCGGTATCCTGTATAATGAATTATCCAAAGAAATAATGATAGCGCGAGGCCTTGACTCATATACAGCATGTCACCTCCACAAGTATGGCTAACCTAATAGTACATCGCAAACATCCAGAGGTGTAACATCACACAATACCTCGTCTGTGAAGGGCTTGATGCTGTAGGGAAGGCGGCACTGCTGTCAAACTTTGAGATCTCGTCCTTCATGAAGCCACCCAATACTGTACGGTTGTGGGTGTGGTGTAATCGGTAGGCCCAACCACTTCATGACCTCTACTGAAACAAGGTTCTTTTGGCTCCCACTGTCAACAATGAATTGTAGCGTTGAACCCTTCACCCACATTTGTGAGTGGAAAACGCGCTCCCCCTCCTCTGGGTCTTTAGGCTCATTCTTCTAGATCTTGGTGGTGGCAACAGTGGTGCTGGGCTTAGCATCAGTCATCTGCTTCCCTTTGCCATTCCCCTTGTCGGGTTCTGGCTCAGGGTTGGAACATGCATCTGATTTGAAAGCCTTCAACTCATCCACCAGCAACTGCTTGGTCCGACACTCACTTGTGTTATGAGTGGGACTCTTGTGGAACTCACACCACTTTCCTGTGTCCTTCTTCGGCTTCGTGGTGTTGTTCTTTTCTTGCGGCTTTGAGGGGTTGTCTTGGGTAACCCCGCCTTGGCTTTGTCCTTTGGGCTTTGGATTTGCAGATCCAAAGTCTTGCTTCTTCTGTTTGAACTTTTGCTCAATTTTGACAGTGTATCGGTATGTTGTGCCAAGTGAGGAGATGTTCAGGAACTCCATCTCTTCCTGGATGTATCTGTGCAGGCAGCCACGGTATTTGAGTACTAGATGTAGCTCAGAATCTTTAATACCCAACTGAGGGTATGAAAAATGTTTGTGAACTCCGGCACATCTTGGTCTCGTCCCTGCCACAGTGTGGTCCATTTGATGTATTTGTCCTCATAGCTTTTGACAGGGTAGTACTTCTCCTTGATGGCATCCCGGAAGTCATTCCAAGTGGGTGTGGCCGAAAACAGTGAGCCTGTACTTTCATCCTTCTGCTCGCAGTATGTTTCCCACCAGTCCTTGACATGGGGGGCTACTTTAAGAAGAGCGAAAACAATATTTTCCCGACTCGAAATTTATGAACAGAAAAATAACCCTCTACCAGATTTAACCATTTATCTACGGCATCTACATCTATCTGACCCTCAAATATGGGGATTTCAAAATTAACTTGTACCTTAAAGGGCATGGCATTTCCAGAGTAGCTGCTGGAAGTTGATGAGTCGCTTCTGGGTAGCCTCTGAAGGATCTGGGAAAAGCTACCCATCATCACGTTCCGTTATCGCTCGAGGGCTTCTTCGAGCAAGATTTTGATAGGATCTCCTGCCCCCTTATCTTTCTTCTCATCCACCATGGGAGGCCATCAGGATTTGCGACGTTGGTCTTGCAAAGGTTTGACCAATTCAAGCCCTAACTCCTTATATCTCGACCTCGTTGGGGACATGCAAAGAAAAACAAAGAAAAAGTAGACCGCTCTGATACCACTGATCCGAACTTAAACATGAACACAACAAATTACAGAGATAACCATAAATATAGATATTCAGAGGAAATAATACTTCATTTCATTAATGTAAAATACTGAAATATGCTTACAAACAGTGATGGAAATAAACCAGCTAGGGCAATGGTAGCTTATCTCTGAGAAGAGATGTCATGGCTACATGCCTCCGAACTGTCTTACAATGAGGCTTGAAGGCCTACTTATTTTTGAGAAACAATGGAAAACCCTTCACATCCCAAAACCTAACCCTAGAAGATGAAACGCCAAATTGTGGGCCCCATTTTGGGGTGAGTTGGATAGCCAACTTCCCGGGGTTGCAAATTTGTCATATTATCTCCGTTTGACGTGCATGATAGCCCCTTGGAAGGATCTCTCCGAGGACTATGACGAAAAAGACGATTTTTTGATAGAAAAATTGCTGGTGGTATATTTCCCAAAAAACATCATTTAGGGCCTCAAAACAGTTCCAGAAGTTCAGGACCCGAAAAACTACTAAAAATAGTAAATTGTGCTACAATTTAGGAAACTGAAAAAACTGAAAGAGACAATTGTGGGGGTCCAAATGGGCTAGGTGGGTGGCCACCAACATCCACCTGGATCATTTGTCTCCATTGCGAAAGAACCAAGCAAGATTAGCATTTACATTTTTCAAGCAAAAAGATAAAAAGGAAAAAATTATTTTAAATTTATTCATGCACATAATAGTTAGCACTCTCTAGATAATATTCCATGCTCAGTTAGTTTAGATCATCACATGTGATAAATAGGGTTAAGTTAGGTTTCATTTACATTTAGTTCATGATATTTATGCAATTAGAATATGTTTCTTTCCTTGTACTTTATTTCTTGCAATAGGTTAGGGTTTCCATTTCAGTTCATTTTATGCAATTAGTTTAGGGTTTGATTTCAGTACATGCACTCCATTACATCATGTCAGCAAAGGAAGGACACATTGTATGTTGCACATATAGTGCCAATACCTCTTAAGTTTGTACGAACCTCGAGTTGATAAGTAAGGTCGGTAGCCTTGGGGTTGCAACATTCTTGTTGCAATACCGAGGCTCATGAGATATGCCTTAGTTTTTGTATCTTTTGATGTGAGGAAGCCTTGTCAAGGGATGGACTACCTAGGATGGGGGTGCTAGCAGAACTTGGAAGGTGTGTGACTACACAGAAGTGGGTGACCAATTTCCTGAGGGACTGTGTAGTAGAGAAGGGAAGGTCAAGGATATATTTGTTTTGGTCATTGGAATTTCCAAATGGAATCAGATGTACATTGGGAGTGTGCACTGGAATAATGATATGCTAACTATTCACTGAGAGGAAGAGAGGCATGAGATTATATTGTTGGACATTGGATGCAGATTTGACATTGCAGTGGATTTTGGACTTCCTAGGAAGGAGGTGAATCCTGGTATTACTTTTAGGGTGGAGGTGTGAGCCTTTGAATTCCCTTGTTGTAGATGCAGATATCATATCCTTTTATTTGTTGGTTGAGAAAATGAGCATATATGTATATGTGCATATCATTGTAAATACTATATCGAGATGGATTTATAAAGCTCCGTAGACAGTGTGGTTATTTTTCGGTTGAAGCAAATGTGTATGTGTGTATATGTGGTTATTATTGTTAATACCGTAATGGTTTGTGTTATAAAGCTCCAGTAAACAGTATGATTGTCATGTTTCACTAGTGGTCATTATAAATACTCCAACGAGGTGTGTTATAAATCTCCATGGGCAGTATGTTTTGTTTTCAGCAATTTGTTGGTTTATACGTGTCATTGAAAATCAAAGATGGTGTTCCCCAGGGTTCTGTAACAACCCTAGTTAAAAAATCATGTAAAAATATATAAGACCACGATCATGGGACACGTATTCCAAGTTTAATGGTGAGAAAAATATCCTAGTAGGGTTTCACTTCAGTTTATTATGGCTAACGAACTTGGCAAAGGCAAAGGAAAATGCTCTGGAAAGGCATGAGACATCAATTGGCATTTTATTTATGAAAACAAAGGAAATTAGGAGAAAAGGAAGGTGAAAGGTCACAGGTTTCATGTGAGGAAAATGAAGGAAAATAACAGAAAATGAATAAAATAAAGGCCTCATTGTAAAAAGGCTCCTGAGGATCAGTGGGCAAGCCTAGTTAGTGAATACTTTTGTTAGTTCAGTTTTGGAGCTCCCTCTCTATTTTCTCTCTCTCATACTCTTGGACACTTAGAGTTTTCTTGGAGCACTCTTGGTGAGTGTGGCATACTTGGATTTTTGGAGCAAGAAGGAAAAGGAAGAGCAAGAAAATGTAAGAGGACATCAGGATCAACAACTATAGCGGATTTTTCTTGCAAGTACCAGTTTCATGTATGTTTTCCTCACTATTTTTGGCATGCATGGCATATGCATGCGGTTTATTGGTCATGACTTATCACTCACATTGAGTATTTCCTAGATTGACAAAGGATTTACTAGCCTTGCCATTTCCTGGATAGCCATGGTGTTGTGGGTTCATTTCTTTGTTTTTCCTGGTTGGTTCTTATGTTTCCTTTAGCTTGGGTTGAGTTATCAGTTCTTGGAGCCTTGATTGGAAAAATGCTCTAAAATACGTGTAACAACTTAGGTTGAGTTACCAGTCCTATAAGCCTTGGTTTGAAAAATGCTATGGAAGCCCTTGGTTGGTTGAGTTACCAGTCTTAGAAGCCCTAGTTAGATAAACGCTCTAGAATCCCGGTGACAGTTGTGGGTTGAGTTACTCATCCTCGAAGCCTTGGTTGGAAAAAATTCTCTTGAGCCCTAGAAGACTGGGGTATAGACCAATTTGATGATGGTTATATGATGTCCAACCGTGAGGTGGAATCACTATGTGATGGGTTGAGGTTGTTTGGCCTCTGGAAGCCTTGGATTGTTTTGATTGATGTGTTCTATGAGATACTACATTAATGCTTGGAATATGGCACAGGGGTGACTAGCTAAAGAGAGATTTCAATTTGGTTCAGCCATGTCTATGGTCAGGTGGAATGTGGTAGTCTCATACCGGGTTGGCTTTTGCATCATTAATATGAGGTTATTTCTCCTTGTTATCTCATGAGTATTATACTGGTTTATATGTGGATCATATGGTTGTTGTTTCCTTAGTATTTTCATTATTATTATGCTGGTTATGAATATGTATTATGATAGTGGCTATGTATGTCTCCCATCATGTTTTTACTTATATATGAATGAACAATGTATCTATGGCTTAATGGATGAAACCGCAACTAATGTGGTGAGGCATTAATGCTTCTTAGAGATTCTAAAATGAGTACAAGACCCATATGCTTAGATATTTTGTATACACATGTAGATTACATATTTATGATATGTTTGACAAAATTCCAGTCATGGCGAATAGGGGTCCAGAAAAGGACTTGTTTAAGTAATTGTATTTATATCATCATTCCCTTGTTATCTTCTTTTTTTCTAAAGGTGTCATTCAATTATTGCTAGTGACCTGGGCTCTAGGCCTGAAAAAGTGGCTCAAATCCTAGGGACGCTGGCACAACACTAAGAAAAATAGTCCCTAGATGTTGGCATGCCATGTTGTGGGAGTGTCTAAAGCCTTCTAGATGTTGGCATGCCCATAACATGGGAGATTTCGAGGGTTAATTGGTCTAAAAACTCAGTGGGACTCAAGGGTTAGTTACCTAAGAGGTTGGGATGGTTTCGAAGGGTCTTGTTGTTGTTTTGGAAGGTTTGTATGGTGTATTTTCATTGGTTCCACTTCCTTAACTAACGCATAGGGAGTCAAATCATATCATAGTAACTTCTCATCACATGTTTACCCCGGTTTGTCAGTTACTTGGGTAGATGTGGGAGGAGGGTGTTACATTTAGCTTCTCCTCTTACTATTTTAGAGGATTTATCTTTGTTGATAAGATATGCTTGCTAGAATTCACCTTTGGAAGGAGTGGTGAATTTACCACCTTTACATGTATGCTTATTCCAAAATGGTTTTGATCCTTCCACTTTGAAACTTCTCTCATAGTTATTCTTCCAATAAATTTGATTCTCAATATTATGTTTAGATTGTTCATAATAGTAATTGGTTTTTCAGATAGTATCCTCTAATGTTTTAGGTTCACCAAACTCGATCTTGTCTCTGAATACATGAGGTAACCCACTAAGGTACCTTTTAATATTCAATTTTCCATACTTAATGTAAGGTACATATCATAGTAGTTCTAAAAATTTATTTGTGTACTTATCATCAGTGATCTTTCTCAATTTGAGTTCATGAAATTCCTTGATCTTGCCATCATAATATCTTTCTGACATATATTTCTCCCGTAAACACTTTTCAAACTCATTCTATGAAAACTCACTTTCTAATGTCTTTAATATTTCTTAAGTCCTCCCACCATGTATCAACCTTACCCTTAAGTTTGAATATCTCTACCATGGCCTTCATGTTCTCAAAGTAGTGGTGTACCCTAAAATATTTATTCATCCCTAGAAACTAGGTCTTCACTTATTTAGATTTCTTATTCTCCTTTTTGAAGGTGGGGTTATTTTCTTTCTTAAATCCCTCTAATATTTATCTTTTCTCACTCCTTCATTGTCAATAATGTCTTAAAGATGCAATATTTAATTAATGATCATGGTTGTATGCCCTTCTATCTAGAGTGTTCCGTGGAGTTTCTCCTCTCACAGTACCTTCACTAGCTTATGCCTTTTTTATTTGCTATCTTCTACTCTATTAGCTTCAAATCCATGCCTCTCTATCTCAGTTCGGATTTTCCTAGATTTGTGTTTGTCTAGGTAGTTGGCACTAAGCTCATATTGTTTCTGCCTTTATAAATCTAATAGGTTATGCAAGATCATCACATTCACTTATGCTTGTTTCTATTATTCCCTAACAATCCTTTTTTATATGCTTTGCAACTTCTTAATTTAGCCTTCAAAATTTTGTGAGTGTCCATCCAATCAGGGGAATTTTCCTCCATTATCTTCCCAGCAAACTCTTCCTCTTCATGAGATTGGGCTCTTTCTGTACAATATTGCACCATCCCACTTCTCATCCTTCACTTTCAGGTTTGAACATGTGTTTCCTTATTTATTATTACACACATCTAACCGTAGTTAAATATGACATAAATAAATCAATTCATCAATGCAACAACTCAAACATCTCAACATGCTAACAAGAGTGTTCATTCATATTAATTATATTCCAATTTCTAATATATATTCTTAAATTGCATCCGTGAAACTTCATTTTTCAAGGCCCATTCAATCCAAGTGTTGAACCTAGGATCTAATACCACTTTGTAACACTAGTTATCACTCCCTTGTAATATTGTGAGCTATGAAAGGTGTTACTAGAATTTTAACTTCAATTTCTCAATGTTTTACAATGCATTAGGGTTACAAAAATGCCATTTTCTAAAAACTTTCATAATTAAATACTAATATTGTCATCAAGTCTAGTTCAGTGAAATATTTTCGATAATGTTATTATTTTGTCAATCCAAATCCGAAATCGAAAGTTACACTTATAAGAAAATTTTCCTAGTTAATGTTTGCCACATTAACACTAGTATTCCACATGGAACCTATATGGTTTCCTTTTTAATTTGGTAATCCTATGGGCCAACAATTCTATTTCATAATCTCAAGACTCATCGAGTGTGTGTGTAGACAAAGACACATTACAAGTAGTGTGTCCACATTATGTATTGATATCTATATATATATATATATCTATATATATATATATATATATATATAATATATATATATATATATATATATATATATATATAATATATATATATAAACCACGTCATATATTAAACATATAAACACATTGTAGGGATTAAATCCCCATGACATATGTTATACAACACTTTCTGTGTGTCAAAAAATCTCAACTTATAAAATCAAATGACATATTAAATCGATACTACATCGATCATATTGTAGACCCAATTTGTATATAGACATCCAATCAAAGTCCATGTGGATAGCCTCACCATTCACGGTGCTGCCAGATAGAGTCTCCATGATCCTATGACTGAGCCTTCAATGGGCTCTTCCCCGCATTCCAACCCCTCACCAGTCTAGCCAATGACAATGCTTGCAATAATGAGGGGCATATGCCATGAGGCCTAGAGTTTGGTCATAGGACAGACCCACCACATCGCCTCATCGAGGGTCGAGGGCCCCTACTTCATTGTTTGTACCATTAGATTATGTTAACCACCATATACATATACATATTATCCTTGAGGGAAGGTTTTCATAACAAGGTAGAGCCACCCATCATCTCAATAGGAATCAGATGGGTCCAAGCCATACAAAAATGGTTTAACACCATAACCACGTCGACTATCAGATGTATAATGCATGGGTGGTCATAAGTCGTAACCCATCAATTTTTTGTTATGTTGAAGTAAATAACAAGTCAGAAACCCATCAAGTTCTTTGTTATTTTATATGTGGCTTGTTTTCATTTTTAATTTAGTCTAGTTATCACATCAACAACCTAGCGTGTGTTTATATATGCATAAGTGATTACAGGAGTCATAATTGGTTTTGTAAAATATTTTGGCGACCAATTAAATTTTTAGTTAATGTTGAGTTGAGCAGCAAAAGCATAAGCTGAAAATAAATTGAAATTGCATAAAATAATGGCAAATAAACAAGATAATAGAATAATCAAACACAAATATTGACACATTGTTTTATGTGGTAAAACCCTCCTTGTGGGGAAACATCCATGGGGCAATGATAATCGTTATTCTTATTATTCAAGGTAGATTTACAACATCCAACTCACAAGCATACATTATCCAACTATTCAACCCACTCTCCATTCATTTTTTGTTTTCTTATTGCCTCTATAGGCTTACATGTATGAATAGCAACCTTTCAGATTTTTTCTAAATCCATCCATAGCTTTTAAAGCAATTACATAAGAAACCTTTTACGTATAACATAAAGGTTACTTTTATATGCTTTTTCCAAAAACTTAGATTACTAAAACAAACCAAACCAAAGGAACCAATTTTATCTATTATCCAAGAATATAGGGAAATAGTTTGCAACTTCTAACAATCTCCACCTTGACAACAATTTACTTGATATATCATGCCCAAAATATTCATCACCTTCCTTACAAGCCAAGAGAATCTAGGCACCATTTTAGCTTCTTTGACAAGACTGGTTTTGTGAACATGTCTGCACAATTTTGCTTTGTATGGACTTTTTCCAAAGCCACCACTCCACTTTCATCAATAACCTATCTTACAAAATGGTATTTAATAGGTATATGTTTTGTCTTACTATGATAAGTTGGATTCCTTGCCAAATGAATATCACTTTGACTATCACAAAATACTTTCACCTTGTCCTGCATCCTTCCAAACTCACTTAGAAAAAATTTTAACCAAATTTCCTCTTTGTAATCATGTGATATGAATATGTATTTTGCCTTAGCAGTGGATAAAGAAACTATTTTAGGAAGCTTTGAAATCCAACTAACAACTCCACCTGCAAGAGTAAAAACATATCTAGAAGTGGATCTCCTCTTGTCTAAGTCACCTGCAAAATCTAAATCAACATAACCACAAACTGAATCACTACTACCATTATAGGTGATATAGTAATTACTTGTGCCTTTAAGATACTGAAGCACCCATTTCACTACTTCCCAATTCTCTTTACCTATATTTTCCATGTATCTACTGACAACACCAATTTCATGTGAAATATTTGTCCTTGTACTAACCATTGCATACATTAAGCATGCTACTGCATTAGCATATGGTACATGAGACATATACTCCTTTCTTCATCATTACTAGGACATAAACCTAAGGAAAGCTTGAAATGGGAAGATAAAGGGATTTGAACAAGTTTCACATTATTCATACTGAATCTCATAAGCATTTTCTCCACATACTTCTAGTGTGATAACCACAACTTACAATTTTTCCTATCTCTATGTATCTCCATGACCAAGATTTGTTTTGCTGCTCCAAGATCCTTCATTTCGAAAGTCCTAGCCAGCTAAGCCTTTAACCTATTGATCTCAACCATGATTTTTCTTGCTACAAGCATATCATCAAAATATAACACCAAAATAATGAATATGTCATTTCCAAACTTTTGAAATTAAACACAATGATCATACTCACTTCTGGTAAAATTGTAGCTCATCATGAAGGAATCAAACTTCTCGTACCATCGATGGGGAGATTGCTTTAGGCCATACAATGACTTATTGAGTTTGAAAACAAACCTCTTGTTGTGATTTTGAACAAACCGTTATGGTTGTTCCATCTATATGTCCTCATCCAAATCTCCAG